>WNWK01001766.1:82500-157500 GCA_009830355.1 Cherax destructor | reverse complement strand
ACACTGTGTATGTCTTGGGAGATACACACTCATAATGTATATACACTGAGAGTTAATTTACACACGTTGTCACTATATATTAAAAGTATATACAGAGTCAAAATACTTTTATGTAAATATTATCAATCAGGAGCCAAGATATTAAAGTTAATTACCTCTGGGAATGTAATTAAAGATGCCAATTAGGGATAATTAACGGTGAGAGAAGAGTTAAGAAGCCTCCGCGGCTTCATGTTCAGGAAATCATCTTCCGGGTCGTAGTTACTGCCCATTAATATTTTTTTGGGTAGTGCACTCTTGATCCAGGGGACTGGAGCTACCTTCCCCCTTGCTTGGATCTAGCGGGGTTAACACCCCTTCCCCTAGGCACTGTGTAACGCCTACAGGTTTATCGCTTCCCCGTATATACGATTATAATAATAATTATAATAATGATATAAATAATAATAATGATTATTATTTTAATTAGTATGGTTATTATTTTATTAACAGCGGATATAATCGAGATTGACTATGTTCTTGACGTTAGTTTGTAGACTGCGGTAAACCCGTGTGGGTGACACAGCTGCGAGGCAGTACAAATGGAAACTTAATTACCAGTGATGACCATCTTGGTTAAACTAGATGAGTTTGAGTCGCTGTGTGAGCCGTGAGAGACATCCCTGTGTTGCAAAACCCCAGCCCACTGTACCTCAATGAACGCGAGTGGAATAGTGCAGAGTGCGGCATAAGCTGACAATGCAGTTGAATATTAGTGTTGAAGATCTGAAGGGAATGAGGCGGTCACAAGTCATCATTTGGAAACTAATATACAAATACAGACCCAAATCTAAAATATAGACAGTATGCCCACCCACCTGCTTCACATGCCTCCCGCTAGGGGGAAGTGCTGGCCTAAGGCCTAGTTTCTGAAGCTCCCACCAGATGGCAGGCATCGAGGTCTGCCCTCTGCCTGCCCTCTGCCTCACTCTGCCTCCACCTGACCTTCCCTCAAGACCTGCCCCTGAGGACTGACTACCATCAACAACGTCCTGCCTGGGGTACCAATACCATGAATAAAGCTGACTAGTCAGCGGTATATAAGCATCTACGCCTCCCTATCTACAAAAACACGTCATTACAAATTAAAAACCATTAAAAAGAGACCAAAATCCTGAAATACACAAGTGTATTAAGCTTGAAGGAGCTTAGAAGTTGCATCATTAAGTTATCAACATAGACAAGTTAAGGATAATCAAATTAGACACAAATTATCGCATGAAACAATATTTCATTTTTTTCCCAAATTCTTCCCAAAAGTCACAGTAAAATGTTGAAGGCAGTCAGGAGAGGCAGGCTAAAAATTATTTACGATTTAACTGGAACAAAAATTTCCCTCCATTTCACACAGAAGTCAGCAACAACACTGCTGACGCTGGTGATGGTTCAGAGAACCGATAACTGTCAGCAACAACACTGCTGACGCTGGTGATGGTTCAGAGAACCTATAACTGTCAGCAACAACACTGCTGACGCTGGTGATGGTTCAGAGAACCGATAACTGTCAGCAACAACACTGTGACGCTGGTGATGGTCAGAGAACCGATAACGTCAGCAACAACACTGCTGACGCTGATGGTTCAGAGAACCGATAACTGTCAGCAACAACACTGCTGACGCTGGTAATGGTTCAGAGAACCGATAACTGTCAGCAACAACACTGCTGACGCTGGTGATGGTTCAGAGAACCGATAACTGTCAGCAACAACACTGCTGACGCTGGTGATGGTTCAGAGAACCGATAACTGTCAGCAACAACACTGCTGACGCTGGTGATGGTTCAGAGAACCGATAACTGTCAGCAACAACACTGCTGACGCTGGTGATGGTTCAGAGAACCGATAACTGTCAGCAACAACACTGCTGACGCTGGTGATGGTTCAGAGAACCGATAACTGTCAGCAACAACACTGCTGACGCTGGTGATGGTTCAGAGAACCGATAACTGTCAGCAACAACACTGCTGACGCTGGTGATGGTTCAGAGAACCGATAACTGTCAGCAACAACACTGCTGACGCTGGTGATGGTTCAGAGAACCGATAACTGTCAGCAACAACACTGCTGACGCTGGTGATGGTTCAGAGAACCGATAACTGTCAGCAACAACACTGCTGACGCTGGTGATGGTTCAGAGAACCGATAACTGTCAGCAACAACACTGCTGACGCTGGTGATGGTTCAGAGAACCGATAACTGTCAGCAACAACACTGCTGACGCTGGTGATGGTTCAGAGAACCGATAACTGTCAGCACAAATTAGCTGACGCTGGGATGTTCAGAGAACCGAAACTTGATAAATAGCGTGAATGTTCTTTATTGAGGAAACGTTTCGCCACACAGTGGCTTCATCAGTCCAATACAAAGCAGAATGGTGAAGATCAGAAGGAGATTGAGGTAATCAGTCCCTGAACCTGGAGTCGATGTAATCAGTCTATTAATCAAGATTGTTCTTCCAGCAGACACCCTTCTTCCTCTCAACGTATTTGCTTGGAATTCTTCCTCTTTTTCTGCAACAATGCAAGCTCCTGATGATGTGTTGATTGCAACACGAAAGGCTTAGAACTATCATTCAACTTTCCCCGGGGTTGTTTTGCATATATATATATATATATATATATATATATATATATATATATATATATATATATATATATATATATATATATATACATTGTTGTTAAATGCATGCTTGCTTGCTCACTTAAGTTGTTTAAGATAATGCATGTTGCAAACACGTTTTCTATCATAAAATCAACAATTGCATGCCGAGTACTGTGTTTACACAATATTACCAACGCAAATTTCTCTTAAGTCATTATGTTGTGTTTACCCTCACTCTCACCTCATTAACCCCTCCTTCTCCACCAATCATCACCACCACCACTACCACCACCATCACCACCATTGGGGGTGGTAAGAGAAGAAATTACTCAGACGAAATTACAGACCTGGAGAATGTACAGAGGACTTTCACGGTACGTATAAGTACGATAAAGCTCTTAAACTACTGGGAACAGTTGAAGTCCCTTGATTTGTACTCCCTGGAACGCAGGCGAGAAGGATACATGATAATATACACTTGGAAAATCCTAGAGGGACTAGTCCCAAATTTGCACACGAAAATCACTCCCTATAAAAGCAGAAGACTGGGCAGGAGATGCAACATCCCCCCAATGAAAAGCAGGGGTGCCACGAGTACACTAACAGACAACACAGTAAGTGTGAGGGGCCCAAGACTGTTCAACTGCTTCCCAGCATACATAAGGGGGATTACCAATTGCAATAGACCCCTGGTTGTCTTCAAGAAGGCACTGGACAGGCACCTACAGTCAGTACCTGACCAGCCGGGCTGTGGTTAGTACGACTGTTTGCGTGCGGCCAATAGTAACTGCCTGGTTGATCAGGCTCTGATACACCGTGAGGCCTGGTCACAGACCAGGCTACGGGGGCGTTGACTCCCGGAACCCTCTCCAGGTACAGTCCAGGTACAGCTCCGGTACCTGAGGCTGTGTCCCCAGTCATTTCCAGAGGTATAAGAGAATTTTTTTAGAAAGAACTTAATTTTAAATGAGTTCTTGCTAACTGACCAGTTTTACCTATTCGGCACAACATATATATCCTGGTTACCAGTCATGTTTGTCTCTAGCTCTGGGCACACCAGTGAACCTCTGCCATGGAGGGCATTCCGAGGGTCAACGCCCCCGCGCCCCGGTCCACGACCAGGCCTGGTGGATCAGGGTCTGATCCACACGTAGTCCAACACACGAACCACAGCCTGGCTGATCCGGCACCGACCTTAGTATGTTCTGGCCTCACCAGCGATACTATTCTCAATGCACCTCGCGGAATCAAGCGAAAATATATACCCAGAAATGACGGGAAGGATAAAACACATAGATGGGGAGGATATGTTAACTAAACATGTCAAAATATAGTGACTGACTACACCCGCTAAATTAGCAGAAACATAGCAAAGTTAACATACTTCAGTTTTGGTAACTAACACTAGACACAGTTACGCTAACTTTTGATAGATTAGATTTAAAATATATTATATATTCTAGCAAGATTAGCTTAGGTTATTAACTTAGATGTGATGCATTACTTAATATTTCCATTACTGTGTTAATTCTCGTAAATATGGTTCTCAGTTTATGAGAGAGAGAGAGAGAGAGAGAGAGAGAGAGAGAGAGAGAGAGAGAGAGAGAGGAGAGAGACGGAGCTACAACAAGAGGATTATATTTACTTTTGTTTACCTGTAAGAGATCCTTGATAAATCCCCAGGATTATCAGCTGAGCCCACTGCCTTAATCCGACTGAGAATCCGGATTGGCCGGCACCTCCACGAACGCATGTGGGAAGACCATCACTCCTGTCTTTAATTACTGTACCAATGATCGTACACCAGTGTGATTACCAACAAAACTGCTCTTAAACTTTCCAGATTATCTAAAAAAAAAAAGTAGCAGCGAGTTCAATATATTAATCTCTTATAAAGTGGTGGAGATGGAGTGGGGGAGATGAAGTGGTGGAGATGGAGTGGGGGAGATGGAGTGGGGAAGATGGAGTGGGGGAGATGGAGTGGTGGAGATGGAATGGTGGAGATGGAGTGAGGGAGATGGAGTGGGGGAGATGGAGTGGGGAAGATGGAGTGGTGGAGATGGAGTGGTGAGGAAGATGGAGTGGGGGAGATGGAGTGGGAGAAACTTATTCCGGCAATATTTCTGATATCTGCTGGTAGTAGGTTGAATAGTTTGGACCCACGAATGTTGATGCAGTGTTTTCTTACTGTGTCCACGGTGCCACTGGTTTTCACTGGCTCTGTTTTACACATCCTTCCATATATCTCGCTTCCAGTACGTTGAGACCAAGTCTAAATTCTCCAGTAAACTCTCTTTGTATATTTTCCAGCTCTGGTATATTACCTGGTGTTAACGACACTGTCAACACATAGCAACACTCCAAACACGAGAGCACAAGCGATTTAAATAATGTTATCTCTAATATTATTTCTCTTGTTTTGAAAGTTCTCATTATCCATCCTGTTATTTTCTTGACTTTTGAAGCATTTTGGCTTGTGTGTTTTTTAAAGATAGATCCGCTATGAGTGATCCTCTTCTGTTATGTATATCATTCTACATTTGAATTTCTCATTTTTTCCATATTTGAGCAATTTGAAATTGTCCCCAATGAACATCATTTTCTTGTCTACCTTCCTGTGGTGGAGGATGGAGTGGTGGAGGTTGGCGTGGAGGATGGAGTGGTGGAGGTTGGCGTGGAGGATGGAGTGGTGGAGGTTGGCGTGGTGGTGGTTGGAGTGGTGATGATGGTGGAGGTTGGAGTAGGGGTGGGGGTAAGAGTGGTGGTGGTGGTTGGAGTGGTTGAGGTTGGAACTGTGGTAGGGGTAAGAGTGGTGGAGGAGGCGGTAGTGGCAAGGTTTATGAGTGGTGGTCGTATAATGCCTGAGTGAGAGCCATAACAAAAGCTTCATGGTGATAGTATCTGTGAGGGCTGACCCCTGCATTCACACAGTGCTAGCAGCTCTGGGGCGCACACGAGGTGTCTATTAGCACTCACCCATTGTGAAGGCTCCTATCTCTCCTTGGATCTCCATCACTAGCTCTCCATTCTCACCGCCCACCCTCCCTCATTCCCCATCCCACCCACATACACACCGGGGCCCTATAGTGACTCTAAATGGTCCATACAGCTTTGAGAGGGTTCTGGGGATGTGCTAAGAGAATCCTAGCCGTGACTAGCGAGTCTGGCAGGTTTCAGTGGGATCTAGGTACCTCCTAAGAGATTCTTAATTCCGTTTATCGGGTCGCAAGGTTGCAGTGAGATCGGGAAAAAAGAATCTCATAAGATTTTAAGAGGGACCTAGGAGGTCTTGAGGCATCGTAGGTCTGTACAAGAATCCTAACTGGTAGTGAGATCGAGAGTGTTCCAGAGGATCCCAAAATATGGTTGTACAGACCCTAATGGCTCTTGACAGGTTGCTGTAAATCTCTAGACTCCAACGAGTCCTTCCTAGCTGGTACCAGTGTAGTTTCTCTGGTCCCAGTGAGCCCCAGGGAGTTTGTATCGGATTTTAACTTGTTTTTGTGATTCACGTCAGGTTTTGACTGATAGTTGTGAGGTCTGGTAGGTTTTAGCGAACTCTGACAACCCTACTTAGTTATATCAGTGGAATCTCCAGCGACCCAGCGACTTCCAGTGAATCTGAGTATGACGTTCAGCATACTAGCATCTCCCAGCAGATCACAATCTTTCCTAGAGAATACTTGTGTCCCATCAGGTGCTGAGGACACCCTCCTCCCTGAGACCTCTCAAACCCCTGATCTTACCCAACACACCTTCAGTTTTAGCAGGTCAACATGGGCCAGTTGTAAAATGAATATATTAGTTTTTATAATTTGTTTGTAGCGATGTGTGTGTGAGTGTGTGTGTGTATGTGTGTGTGTGTGTGTGTGTGTGCGTGTGTGTGTGTGTGTGTACTCACCTAATTGTGGTTGCAGGGGTCGAGACTCAGCTCCTGGCCCTGCCTCTCAAACTGGAGGCTATTGAGTTCGCCTCTGTTTTCCTGAGCCTAGTTATACCAATTCTTAAAACTATGTATGAATTCTGCCTCAACTACTTTGCTGTCCATGCGCTGAACGTCTACGAGTTTAGCACTTTCCCATGAATACAATAATGTCAGCTTCAAGACAAGTCTTGTTGCAGATATTTGGACTCTAATAAATTTTGTCTCTTATACATGTATATACATGCATTTCACGGATACATGTATCCTAATCTCATTGGTCGAAATCATTCTGGCGAGGACATTAGAGCACTCCAGAAAGATTTGAATAGACTGATGCAGTGGTCGGAGAAGTGGCAGATGCAGTTTAATATAGACAAATGCAAAGTTCTAAACATTGAACAGGACAATAACCATGCCACATATAAACTAAATAATGTAGATCTTAATATTACTGATTGCGAAAAGGATTTAGGAGTTCTGGTTAGCAGTAATCTAAAACCAAGACAACAGTGCATAAGTGTTCGCAATAAAGCTAACAGAATCCTTGGCTTCATATCAAGAAGTATAAATAATAGAAGTCCTCAGGTTATTCTTCAACTCTATATATCTTTTGTTAGGCCTCATTTAGATTATGCTGCACAGTTCTGGTCACCGTATTACAGAATGGATATAAATGCTCTGGAAAACATACAAAGGAGGATAACAAAGTTGATCCCATGTATCAAAAATCTTCCCTATAATGATAGACTGAGGGCCCTGAATCTGCACTCTCTAGAAAGGCGTAGAATTAGGGGGGATATGATTGAGGTGTATAAATGGAAAACGGGAATAAATAAAGGGAATGTAAACAATGTGCTAAAAATATCTAGCCAAGACAGGACTTGCAGTAATAGTTTTAAGTTGGAAAAAATTAGATTCAGGAAGGATATAGGAAAGCACTGGTTTGGCAATAGAGTTGTGGATGAGTGGAACAAACTCCCGAGTACCGTCATAGAAGCTAAAACGTTGTGTAGTTTTAAAAATATGCTAGATAAATACATTAGTGGGTATGACCTGCCCTGATTAGGTGGGTCATTGGTTTAAAGCCTATCTACTACACGAGGCTGTGTGTAAACTGTACATCACTAGTCAAGAATACTTTAATATCTGAATTAATTAATTTAATTTAATTAAATAAAACTAAGCGCTAAACCCATGTGGGTCATTCAGCGCAAGACGTAGTGGAGTCCATAAATAACAAAAAAGGCACAATACCGTGACTGGAACAATACACACACAACCCGCACATATAAAAGAGAGGAGCTTACGACGACGTTTCGGCCCGACTTGGACCATTTACAAAGTCACACTAACACACAGAGACAGAGGAAGGGTATTTATAGGCAGGCAGACAGGGGAGGGTACAAGAGAGTGGGGAAATGTAGGAGTAGTGGTAGTAGTGGTAGTAGTAAAGGTAGTAGTAAAGGTAGTAGAGTAGACAGTCATATGGGAAGGAGCACTGCTATGAGGCTAGCGACCCGCAAGGGGGATACGAGAGGGAAGAAAGGCGAAAAATGAAAGGAAAATACAAGGCAAAAGAACAGCCAAAGAAGGAAACCAAAGAAGAAAAAAGGAGAAGGGAAGATAAGACAGGGAAGGAATCAGGTTAGTCACTGGGTGTTCTGAAGTTTAGAGCATTTAACAATGTGCTGATAAATACTTACTGGTCTGTGTGTTAGTGGCTTGTAAATGGTCCAAGCGGGACGACAACGTCGTACTAAGCTCCTTTCTTTTATTATGTAACGGGTATGTGGTATAAGACGTAGTGGAGGCTTGATCCTCCGTCTGCTGAGCGCCAGACACACGCGCTTCCTATTTGTACTCACATATTATACTCTCAGTTTACACTTAGAGACAAACCTCACAGTGTATATACACTGAGACATATACCTCACAGTGTATATACACTGAGACATATACCTCACAGTGTATATACACTGAGACATATACCTCACAGTGTATATACACTGAGACATATATACATTATACACTGAGCTCGTGTATATACACTGAGACATATACCTCACAGTGTATATACACTGAGACATATACCTCACAGTGTATATACACTGAGACATATACCTCACAGTGTATATACACTGAGACATATACCTCAGTGTATATACACTGAGACATATACCTCACAGTGTATATACACTGAGACATATACCTCACAGTGTATATACACAGACATATACCTCACAGTGTATATACACTGAGACATATATCTCACAGTGTATATACACTGAGACATATACCTCACAGTGTATATACACTGAGACATATACCTCACAGTGTATATACACTGAGACATATACCTCACAGTGTATATACTGGCAGTGTCACTGAACATTAGTGTGGGGGACCTGGTCAACAGATGGGGGTGCGCGCGCGTGCACCTGTAACCACAGCCACTGTAACATCCCATCTATTATTATTGTTGTGGGAAGAGCGCTAGACCCGTAGCAGTCGTAGAGATCCTGGGATTAATCCGAGAAAGGGATAGCTCCATTTCCCCGGATCACGAGCCGCTGCAGTGGGTGGTACGTAGAGAAGTGATCTTTAATGGGCGATTCTTCAACTGGATTTGGTAAGAATTGTATTTGTTCATGAATTTTATTTAAGAGGAATTCTAATTGTCCTTATTATTATAATCAAATAGAAGCTCTAAAACTAATTGTCCTTAGAAATTTTATTTTTTCATAAGAATTTTAATTTTTCATAGAAATTTTAAGAGGAAATTTTATTTGTTCATAAGATTTTTTTTCATGGGAATTTTATTTGTTCATAGAAAGGGAACCTCTTTGGATCAAACAAAAAAAAAAGGTGTAAGAAGACTAACACCATAAGGTGTAAGTGTTGAAGCATAAAGACATGGATGTCATAAGAACAAAAAGGCACAATACCGTGACTGGAACAATACACAAATAACCCGCACATAGAGTAAAACTTATGACGACCTTTCGACCCGACGTACCATTAAAACTGAGGGGGACAGGGACGGGATGTCGCAGGGACAGGGACGGGATGTCGCAGGGACAGGGACGGGATGTCGCAGGGACAGGGACGGGATGTCGCAGGGACAGGGACGGGATGTCGCAGGGACAGGGACGGGATGTCGCAGGGACAGGGACGGGATGTCGCAGGGACAGGGACGGGATGTCGCAGGGACAGGGACGGGATGTCGCAGGGACAGGGACGGGATGTCGCAGGGACAGGGACGGGATGTCGCAGGGACAGGGACGGGATGTCGCAGGGACAGGGACGGGATGTCGCAGGGACAGGGACGGGATGTCGCAGGGACAGGGACGGGATGTCGCAGGGACAGGGACGGGATGTCGCAGGGACAGGGACGGGATGTCGCAGGGACAGGGACGGGATGTCGCAGGGACAGGGACGGGATGTCGCAGGGACAGGGACGGGATGTCGCAGGGACAGGGACGGGATGTCGCAGGGACAGGGACGGGATGTCGCAGGGACAGGGACGGGATGTCGCAGGGACAGGGACGGATGTCGCAGGGACAGGGACGGGATGTCGCAGGGACAGGGACGGGATGTCGCAGGGACAGGGACGGGATGTCGCAGGGACAGGGACGGGATGTCGCAGGGACAGGGACGGGATGTCGCAGGGACAGGGACGGGATGTCGCAGGTACAGGGACGGGATGTCGCAGGTACAGGGACGGGATGTCGCAGGTACAGGGACGGGATGTCGCAGGGACAGGGACGGGATGTCGCAGGGACAGGGACGGGATGTCGCAGGGACAGGGACGGGATGTCGCAGGTACAGGGACGGGATGTCGCAGGTACAGGGACGGGATGTCGCAGGGACAGGGACGGGATGTCACTGGTACAGGGACATGATGTTGCAGGTACAGGGACGGGATGTCGCAGGGACAGGGACGGGATGTCGCAGGTACAGGGACGGGATGTCGCAGGTACAGCTGCTGTTGGTTAGCACTTTAATAGTCTTGATATAAGATCACCAGTCTTGATGCTGGTGAAGAGCTCTTGATCCAAGGAAATGCACTTATTCTCCTTTGGATCAAACCTAGGTGCCTCCCATTCCACATTTGCTGTAGGACCCCTAAGAGTTTAGTGTTTTTTCTGATTGTCATAGTTGTAATAATAATAATTATTAACTCATTGAAAGGTCAAACCCGTAGGGGGTATGACAAGTGCATGCACTAGCATGCAGGTCCAGCTGTGTCACAACAAGACTTTACTAATAACACAAATGATGTCTAATCTCTTCCCAATAATGCTTTGAATAGTATATTCACGATGAAGAGAGAAATATATGAGACTTGTTCAATATCTGGGAACTAAAAGAAAATCAGGTTTCACCCAAGAGGTAATCCTGTGTATTAGTACAGTATATTATTTTTACACACAAAAAACACTAAATCAGTGTTTACAATTTAGTAGAATGTTCTACTGTGAGATCTTACATTTATGACAATTTTCTCTTCTTCCTTCAGTTAAATGGGGATTATTATTATTATTATTATCAAAAAGAATTAAATGAGGATGAATTAATGTTGAAATCATATTAACACCACCATTCAGCATCTCTCTTGTTACAAGTTGGCTACAGTAAGATGATTTTACACTTAATTTGTTTCTAGGACAGGATATTGCTTACTTTCCTTCTCTAGACTATATAATTGATTAACATAGCCTTTCTCAATTGGTTCTTTATTCTTATGCGAGTTGGTACCATGTAAGTGTAGTGTTGCAAGTGCAATAATTTAAACATCACTGTTGTATGGGTAATCATTTAACACAGTCTCTTTTTGCAATCAACACGTATTTGAACTTACATCAGCACTGATATTCCGCATCCTGTGACTTTTCATCTGAGACCATGGAATATCATGACTAAATTATCACATTATGGGGTGGAGTTATGAGTTGATGAAGAATGTACAAGTCTTGTTGGAAGAGAGTTGTTGTTAATGAAAAGTGCTAAACCCTTAAGGATAATACAGCACTGGAAGAGGTTAGTAACACTCACTCTTTAAACCTTTCAGAGGGAAGGGAAATACCTTGATGGTGAAAAGCTCTTTCTCTAAGGAAGTGAAGTACCCTACCCTTGAATCAAATATGTTTACCTCCCATTTCCCAGGTACTGTATGACCCTCATAGATTTAGCACTTACCATATATGTATTATATATTTAATACTTTCCAAGTATTTATGAAGTGCTAAACCAATGGGATACATAATTATTTTTAAACAAGACAACCTGTAATTCTCCTTACCCTCCTTGAGAACATGTCTCGAAATTGTTCCAGATTTTATTGATAGTCAAGATTGTCATGCGTGCAAAAGACTGGTTAGCAAACTGCAAAATCATTTTAATAGTCTTTATTTACACTTATCACTGAAATATCACATACAAAATGTATAAACCTCAGACAGCAAAACAAAATGCTGCATGGTATATATCTATGCCTCTGTGGATGTGTCATCACTAACAATTGATTTTTCCATAAGTAGATGATAGCTCTTGCAATTTATAAACCAATTATACAAAAATACTAAAATACATAGTGTTTAAGTATATGCTAAAATTTGATTCACCTGTTACACAGCAAAGAATTCTATATTTAACAGCATGTGAAAACGACGAGGAGCCAACTCAATAATGACATCTTTGGCTATAGTATACATATAGTATAAGAAAAAGAAAACAGGGCTCGTATTATAGAGTGAACGACACAATTTTATCTGGTAAAATAGTCTTGTCAACAGATGTAGATAAAACATCAAATGGGACCTTTAATCATACAAACATAAAGAGTAATGCCAATATAATTGTTATTATACGTATTGTTATATTCATGGGGAAGCGCTAAACCCTAAGGGTCATACAGCACCAGGTAAATGGGAGGTAATTAGGTTTGATCCAAGACAGGGTAGCCTCAATTCCTCAGATAAAGAGGTTTTTATCAGCATAATAGCATTCCCCTCTTCCCCCTTCTTTCACATCTTGAAGGGAATATAATCAAAGCAGAATGCACTTTTTAATGGCAGAGCACTGTTCTTTACATAAGAAAATGGCACCATGATTCAGTCTACATGTATGCTTTATTTTAAGTCACGAAATATAGATTGTATGGTATCAGATAAAAAGTACTATTGTTGCTACAGTGCAGAGAATAATGATACATAAGCTATGGTTTATCTTCTTTCATGTTATTTAAATGTGTGAAGATCTGCCTTTACATAGCATAGATATTATTTGCCCCACAGTCTTTCATAATCACTGTTTATATTGTGTAGTTACACACGTACATTTATGCATGTAAAATATAAAAAAAGCACATAATAGCATAATTAAGTAAAAGAAGCAGAGAACAAACCCATTTCAATGCAAAAACAGTGAACTGGTAATCATTATCAGTATATTTCTCCTCAAGGTACAGAAAGAGATGCATGTAATGTCAAAGCTGGCAAAAAAAAAAAAAAAAAAAACTATCTGCATTCATCAAAGAATACAATAGAACAACAGAAAATTCTGGTTAACTATGAAAAAATACAAACAAGTAAAGTTAATAGTCAAAATTATTTTGAAAAAGAAATTGGTAATTATTATATTTGTGTCATATAGCATAAGGGAAATAGGAGATACTTAGGTTTGATCCAAGTAAGGAAAAGTAGCACCAAAAGTGAGGAGGGAAAGATAGCTCCCACAAGTAATAGATAACATTAGTCTGGAAAAGACCTCACATTATATCTTTTAGATCCAGACCCCCGTTAGTTCTTAGTCGAACTTAATCACACTAGGTGTTTTATTCCCCCTCACTACTGTAGATGCATTTATCACTGGCCAATAAGTTGGGAATCTTGAAAGTACTGCCTAACTACTCTCCATGAATGATTTTGTTAGTTGCAGGTATAGTCCAGTCAGGTGCACCAGTTATAGATGCACTAGTTAAAGATGAAAGTCAGGCACTTCTGAAGTAGCAGTTATAATTGGTACAGCCAGGTACCCCAGGTGAAGTAGCAAGTTATAATTTATACAGCCAGGTACCCCAAGTGTAGTAGTAGTTATAATTGGTACAGCCAGGTACCCCAGGTGAAGTAGCTAGTTATAATTGGTACAGCCAGGTACCCCAAGTGTAGTAGTAGTTATAATTGGTACAGCCAGGTACCCCAAGTATAGTAGTAGTTATAATTGGTACAACTAGGTACCCCAGGTAAAGTAGCAGTTGCAGATGCTTTTGTAGAATTATGTTGTGCTGTAAAAGCTGCTTCTCTTGGAAATCTCAGGAATTTGGGAAATATTTCTGTAAATGGGTGCATAAAAAATAAAAGACTTGACAAAGTTCACTTAGTACAGTATTACACTTTGCAGGACAGGTCTTTTAAAAACTGCAAAAACAAATGATCAAAAAAGATCACATCCAGTTTAGTACAAAGATAAGCAACAATTCTACAGTTAAGAAAAAAAGGTGAATTAAACAAAATTGAGAGCTTATGGAATATGAACCCCTTCTCAAAATTAAATGCTTTATTTGTTGGGTTGTTAAACTTTAAGATCAGTCAAATAAACACTGGTCATTAAGGCCACAATTCACCCAGTCTATGAAGCATACTTTAGTCCCTTTAATAAGAGCCTAACCTAAACTCAATGTATGTACACTGAAAGAGATACTTGTGTGTATATACCTGGTGTTAGTTTTGCCAATTTGAACAACAAAGCAATGGCCAGATACAAAGTTAACACTGCATGCAGTCTCTATGGCTAATAAAGAACTGAAAAAAATATACAACTCATTGGACACTTATGCTCCTTGGATTCCCACAAGACTTAGGACTTGTTACTGGTTATTTTTTTTTTTTTTTGCAACAAGTCAGCTGTCTCCCACCGAGGTAGGGTGACCCAAAAAGAAAGAAAATCCCCAAAAAGAAAATACTTTCATCATTATTCAACACTTTCACCACACTCATACATAATCACTGTCTTTGCAGAGGAGCTCAGATACAACAGCTGAGAATAGTCCCTCCCAGCTGTCACCATCCCAGACCCCTCCTTTAAAGTCCTCTACCTTGCAAGGACTTATAATAACTTCTCAAAATCTGATGTTACAAGAGAATTTGTGAACAGGTGATAATTTTCTGAAACCTTTAGGAAAGTTTGGAAGGTCAAAAACATAAATGATGACTATATAAATGTGTAGTAGTGACTATTTAAAAAAAATTAAGAAACCTGCCTGACAAAATGATCATACATACCCTGAAATTTCATTCATCTAGAGGATAGTTGCAGTACACCAAACCAAGGCTGTTCCATTAAGACCTTAGTTCATCCTTGTTCAAATGTGCAACATTATGAGGCTACTATGGTGGGTTTTACTCTTTGAAGCAGCTAGGTATGCTTGTAATGAGGAAAATATGAATTTATCTGTAACCCAATAAACAGGGAAATTGATCTGAATGTTGCACATAGTTAATATGCAATGTCATGCATGAATCTGGTCAAACTTCCATTTATGATGCATTAATTCTGCTTGGCTGTGTGAACAGGTTTTTGAATCGTGCAGATGGACTGGAAAAAGATGTGTGATGCATATTCAGCTAACTTGGATTCAAATGTTAAGAGAGAGAATTGCATTGAAAATATCTACCCCCCATGCTAAATTATGTTCCAAATGCATTTTATGAATGTATGATAAAAAATAAGTACAATCATAGTATAATGAATATTATACTGTGATTGTACCCTACCTTGGTGGGAGACTAGCAGTGTCCCACCAAGGTAGGGTGACCCAAAAAATAATAACTTTCATCATCATACACACTATCACGGTCTTGCCTGAGGTGTGCAGATGCAACAGTTCAGATGTTCCTCAAAATGGCTAATATCTTCACCCTTCCTTCAGAGTGCAGGCACTGTATGTCCCACCTCCTAGACTTAAGTCTGGCTAACCAGTTTCCTTGAATCCCTTCACAAAATGTTACCTTGTTCACACTCCAGCATCTCGTCAGGTCCAAAAACCATTTGCCTCCACTCTTTAACATGCTCACACGTGCCTACTGGATGTCCAAGCCCCTTGCACACAAAACCTCCCCTAATCCCTTCCCTCCACTTATATGCTTCATGTAATCACTTGGTCTACACATCCCCCTACCCTTCCTAAAACTTCCTTGTTCATCTGTGATCCTGCTCTCCATCTTACCCTATTTTTTTTCAATAACTATCATACACTTTACCAAGTATACTCAACAAGTTTATTTCTCTATAACTCTTACACATTTTTGTCCCCATTTCCTTTATACACAGGAACTATGTATGCTCTCTGCCAATCCCTAGGTACCTTTCCCTCTTTTATGTATTTATTGAGCAAAAGCACCAATCACTCCAAAAATATATTTCCAACAGCTTATACTGCCTAGGCAGGGGTGACCCAAAGAACACACACATTCACTACCATTCATTCAGTCACTGTTTTTCTGGAAGTATGGTGACACTACAATTAGATTACTCTTGACTGCAATATCTCTACCAACTTACAAGTGCAGACTTTCTAAACAGTAAAATTATTAACCAGATGCCACAATCAGCCAGCCACCCTCAGAGATGTACCAGTCATTTTTTGTCCATCTGCTAATTTTCATTTAAATTGGAAGTGTCAAAAAACTGGAAAAATTAACAAAAAAGGCACAATACCGTGACTGGAACAATACACACACAACCCGCACATATGTGCGGGTTGTGTGTGTACTGGAAAAATTGGTTGTAGCTGGTTAAAAATTCCATTTATGGCTGTTCTTGGTAGGCTTGGCCACTCTTAATTCTCTTTTCATTCACACAAACAGTAAAAAGTTTTTAGGCCAAAATTTTATGGTTTCCTTATCACTTTCAATCAATAATGTAAAAATAATGTCTAGTACCAATATTAATAAATCTACAGTATGTTTGAGAGAAAGCAAGATCACATCAGTCTCTGACAGTTTAGCTGATGCCAGCACCATTGTACTGTTGACCTATTGGTACATCAGCTGAGGCAAGGCCTGAAGGACATTTCTGGGGATCATTGCTCCTGCAGTTTGAAAGTTGGATTCTGCTGCACACAGTCCAACTTACAAACTACAGTCCAGATGGTCAGGCACTGATTTGAGGAATTTGTCCAGTTCCCGCTTGAAGACCGTCAGATGTTTGTTTGTAATTCTCCGTATGCAAGGAGGGAGGACACTGAAAAGCAAGGGACCTCTGACACTCATAGTTCTCTCTTAGTGTACTTGTCACACCATTGCTTTTTAGTAAAGGTATTTTGCACAGTTAATTGATTTAGTTGGACTTGAGTCCTGGAAATGGGAAGTACAATGCCTGCACTTTAAAGGAGGGGTCTGGGATAGTGACAGCTGGGAGGGACAATTCTCAGCTGTCGTATCTGAGCTCCTCTGCAAAGACAGTGATTATGTATGTGTGTGGTGAAAGTGTTGAATGATGATGAAAGTATTTTCTTTTTGGGGATTTTCTTTCTTTTTGGGTCACCCTGCCTCGGTGGAAGACGGCCGACTTGTTGAAAAAAAAAAAAAAAAAAAAAAATTGCACTGTCTGCCAAGACTGTCATACAGAGTGATTTCAGTGTTTAGGTTTGGCACCAGTTCCTCCAGGATTTTCCAGGTGTAAATTATGTACCTTTCTCACAAACATTCCAAGGAATATAGTTTTTTTTTTTTTTACCACTTCAGCTCTTCCTACCAAGTTAGAGTGAGCCAATGAAAAACACGTTCACCATCTTGCCAGAAGTACATAGGCATCATAATTCAAACAACCCTCTGAACCCCTAACATCCCCACCTATCCTTCATAGCTGGCACTAACTTTTCACTCTCAAAGCTCACGTCTGACTAACTAGTCTTTAAGCTCTACATAAATGTTACTAAATCCAAACTCATACAGCATATGAAATTTGAAAAAAAAAATCACTCCTTTCCTCTCAGGGTTACCAAGGTACTGGCCAGGTTGTAGCAGTGACCTACAAAATTCTTTTTTTCTGGTTAGCCGGACTCGAGTCCTGGAAATGGGAAGTACAATGTCTGCACTTTAAAGGAGGGGTTTGGGATATTGGCAGTTTGAAGGGACTTCTAAACTGTCATATCTGAGCTCCTCTGCAAAGACAGTGATTATGTATAAGTGAGGTGAAAGTGTTGAATGATGATGAAAGTATTTTCTTTTTGGGGATTTTCTTTCTTTTTGGGTCATCCTGCCTTGGTGGGAGACAGCTGACTTGTTGAATTTTTTTTTTTAACACATCAGCTGTTTCCCACCGAGGCAGGGTGACCCAAAAAGAAAGAAAAAACTTTCATCACTATTCAACACTTTCACCATCATTCATACATAATCACTGTCTTTGCAGAGGCACTCAGATACTAAAGTTTAGATGTCCCTCCAAACAGCCATATTTGAATGGCCCAAATACCATCAATTAAACATTTTACAGCAAATTTCCATGGATAAGCAGCAGAACGTTCCAAAATTCCTTGACAGCTAAGAATACAGTACAGTCTCTCCTTACTTAATGACAGAATTCCATTCCTAAGACCACGTTGGTAAACAAATTCGTCACTAAGTGAGGACCATACTATAATGGTAGTGGGTTTGTGTCAACCATCTTTGATATTGTTTTAATGTCACCTTTGCACCATTTATAACATTTCTGGTATATTTTTATATGCTTATACAGTAGTGTACTGTATACTGCAATAAATAGAGAAAATCAGCTCTAATATACATTATTTAGGTATGCATACTGGTCAGAGCCCGTCTTAAGTGCAAGGCGTCGGTAAACAAGTAAGTCACTAAGTGAGGAGAGGCTGTATATGGTATAAAAGGGTTCCCATAAAGAAAGCTGTTATTATATCTGAAATTACTATGGTTTTTCACACTACCAAGCATTACCACTACAGTAATATTTCAAGTTATTAGCAAACTGTAGCTAAGTCAATACAATAATGAAAACACATTAGTCTCACACAGTTGAAAGTGGTTAGGCATATTGACTTGCAGTACTTTATTATGGAATATTTATTGATGCAAGGAACTGCAATGTAGAGAAAAATTCCCACTGGCAGCTCAGTATTTTATGTCTGATAGGGAGAGGCAAGTTAAACTGTAGTGTCTATGTTCCTTGCTTAATGAAAAACCCAAAGCTTTTCCAGGCCTTTTAGAAATGCAAGTATTGATATGACAGACTGTACCACTACAGACTTTTTTTTAACACTTCGGCCGCTTCCCACCGAGGCAGGATGACCCAAAAAGAAAGAAAAAAAAAACAAAAATAAAAATAAAAAAACTTTCATCATCATTCAACACTTTCACCATCACTCATACATAATCACTGTCTTTGCAGAGGTGCTCAGATGTAACAACTTAATTTATTTTACCTCTTAGAAAGTCAAGCAGACATATACAGTACTAACATCTCCTCAGATATTACTCCTACAGCAAACTGTACTGAGAATGTAAGTAAAGATGCACATGGCACATTAAAATGAAGCTAGGCAAGACCTAGCCTAGAGAGGAATACTGCACTTAAAGATAGTTACAATAGCTTGAGGTTTGTTCAATCAATGCTTACCATGTAGTTTGTAAAGAAATAAAATATAAAATTAATACAAAGTGAAATTGGATTAACAAAAGCAAGAGTAACAAAAAGTAACTATGAAGAAAATTGATGATATTGAAAATAATTGAGAACTGATACCCAAAGAACTCATTAAAAGCAATAACATGGACAGGGGTGTGGTCAAATATTAAAGCCCAATGTAAAATGTGTGCCAGTGAAGGATTCTGTGCAGGCAATTCAAACTACCCTCCCCTTCTTAACATCAAACCTAATTGCCTGTCATTCCATAGGCACTATCTGACCCCTACAGATTTAGCACTTACCTATAATTATAATGTAAATTTACAGACTAGCTTTAATGAAAGTTATTAACAAAACTGACTACATCTTTGATATAACATACAATTTTCAGAAAAACATTATTATCAAACAGACAGCTAAACTGAACCAGAGACAGATTAATACAAAAAATGACAAGAGAATTGTAAGAAAGCAGACATTGAAGAGCTCTCAAGCAGCATCATATTGATGAATGCCTTAAGCTCCTGCCCATCAACTTTCTAATTAGCTGTATTAATTTTATAACACAGTAATTTAACATATTCGTGGAGACGTGAATGTATAACAGGATAATAAAATTTCATTGTTTTGTTTTCCATATGATTGAACTCTACTGAAGAATTTATTTACAAACTGAGAATTAAATTATTATAATTTTAAGGGTATTGCATTTTTCAAGTTAGTCATGTTTTAGATGATAAAAATCAAATGTCCATATTCACTAAAAAAATTTTTTAAGTCCCCACACAACCCTTATCTGGCATGAATAATAAAAAAAAAAAAAAATATATATATATAAACTGAACCACAAGGTACCATTTTATTTTGCTAATAAGTGTTCTGCCAAGAATGCGAGTTGTCATCAAAATTCATGATCTGCACATAAAATTTTTAACCTCGCTCCCCTGTTTGTATATGTAAGGGTTCCACAGAATTACACTTGCTGACATTATTAACCCTTTCACTGTCGGTCCCGTAATAATACGCCAAAATTCTAGCGGCTTCAAATCTTGCGGGAGAAAGCTGGTAAGCCTACATATGAGAGAATGGGTCCGAGTGGTCAGTATAAAAAAATCCTGCAGCACGCAGTGCATAATGAGAAAAAAAACTCTGTGTTTTTGGTTTAACCCTTTCGGGGTTTCGGTCGTACTAGTACGGCTTACGCCCTGGGGTTATGGTCGTACTAGTACGCCTAAATTCTAGCGCCCTCAAATCAAGCAGAAACAGGCTGTTAGGCCTAGATGTGATAGAATGGGTCTGTGCGGTCAGTGTGCGCAGTATAAAAAAAATTCCTGCACCACAGTGCATAATGAAAAAAAAAAAACTGACCGTGTTTTTGGTTTAAAACAGCGACTTTGCAGTCTATTTTCGTATGGTATTTATGCTTGTATTCTCGTTTTCTTAGTCTCATTTTATAGAATAGATGATATATTACAGAAATGGAGATAATTTTGACTGGTTTCACAATGACAAGTACCTTGAAACTGAGCGCAAAGTAGCGAAAATGTTCGATTTTGGCCGATGTTCAAGAGTAAACAAATCACACCATGCGTCCAATACACATCAACTGGAGAGTCTAATATTCTTGCACAAGTGCGCTGATATTATTTATACCATTTTTACAATGATGCAGTTGTATACATAACAGTAAATCTTCTATTTTTTGTGAGAATAAAAATTCAAAATGGAAAGCAAAAGTAATGTAAGAGGGGTCTGAAGACGTGACTAATGAACAGAGATGTTATTTTAGTGCCAGGAATGTCTGCCTTGTTTATTATGGACCCTATTTTGAAATTGGCATCGTTTGAAATTTGTGTGAAATTGGCCAAATTGCCATTTTCTGACCACTATTTTGGGTAGTTGAAATTGGTAAATAGGCGGTTTCTTGTACTCAATCGATAGAAGAAATGGAGTTCTAGCGAAATAGCTATAATTTTAGTAGACTGAAACATTGGAATTTGCCGAAAATAGGGCTCAAAGTGGGCGAAATCGCCGATGAGTAAATGTCATCGATACCGCTAACTTCGCAAAAGCATAATTCCGTTAGTTTTCTATCAAATTTCATACTTTTTGTGGCGTTATGATCGGAAAAAGAATTCTCTATTTTTTTTAAATTCTTCGACCCTGAGAACGAGAGGGTCCTTGAACCCCCAAAGGGTTAAAACACCGATTTTGCGGTGAATTTTCGTATGGTATTTATGGTTGTATTTTCATTTTCTTGGTCTCACTTGATAGAATGGAAGTTATATTACAGAAGTTGAGATGATTTTGAAAGGTTTACAGACTAAAAGTACTTTGAAATTGAGCTCAAAGTAGCGGAAATGTTCGATTTTTGCCGATGTTTAAGAGTAAACAAATCACGTCGCGCGTCCAATACAAGTCAACTGGGAGGTTTAATATGCTTTCACAAATATGCTGATATTATTTATACCATTTCTACATAACAGTTAATCTTCTATTTTTTGTGTGAATAAAAATTCAAAATGGAAAGCAAGCGTAATATAAGAGGGGCCTGGAGACGTGACTAATGAACAGAGAAAATGTTATTTTAGTGCTAGGAATGTTTGTATTGTTAATTCTGGACCCTATTTTGAAATTGGCCAAATTACCAATTTCTAATCACTTTACTATTGGGTAGTTGAAATCAATAAATGGGCGGTTTCTTGTACTCAATCGATAGAACAAGGGGAATTCTAGCAAAATAGCTATGAGTTTGGTTGATTGGAACAATGGAATTGGCTGAAAATAGGACCCAAATTGGGTGAAATCACCGATGCGTAAATATTGCAGAGACCGCTAACTTCGCGAGAGCGTAATTCCGTAAGTTTTCCATCAAATTTCGTACTTCTGGTGTCATTATCACCGGGAAAATATTCTCTATCATTTCATAAGAAAAAATAACTTATTTTTTTTAAATTCTTCGACACAGAGCGAGTTTGTGAGCAGGGGGTCTCGACAGTGAAAGGGTTAACATGAAATAAGACCAAATAGTTGTGAGCATTTTTCACTATCAGTTCTTTGCAAAGAAGCTTCAATAAATAAATTTGTTTAAAATTAGTTATTTTCTTACAAATTCTACACGCGTCTGCAATAGAAGATTTGTAATACAGTACATAAGCCACTGGAGACTTTTAGCATATGAATAAAATAGAAGCAATTATTTTGGCTGGAACGAAAAGTAACACTATAGCTAGCTGCATTTAGATTTTTTTATTTAATGGTAGCAAAATGTGGAACCAACAAACTATGAAACAATGCTGACTCAGCATAGCTGAGTCATTACTGACCTGACAAGTCACATCCAATATTTCATCTTTTCAAGGCCACAAGCATAGCTGAATCTATTTTAAACTTACAAAAAAAAAAAATATTACATTACCTAGCAAATTTTGTATATTAAAATATGATCCAAATTCTTGATTTTGTACACTGCTAGGTATAAATGGAATTAATAGCTTCAATAATGTTGACCTTAATATTGCAAATTTTTCTTCTATTTTGAAAATCTTGTCCCATATTCTGTAAAAGAAAAATAATACATGTTTAAAAATTAAACTGTTTTTATTACCAAATAGAAGAAAATGCACGAATGAAAAAATTAAAGCTTATAAAATTGTTGCATAAATCCAATACAATGTGAGCTATGGTAAATACTACTTATATATACAGTGGTACCTCCGGTTGTTATATTTTCATTCAGAATGTGTTCAGAGTGCCCATGCCTAAAGACAAATTTATCTTCCTTTAGAAAGATTTGTAAAATAGACTATCCTTTTAACCCCCAAAATTATCTTACAAAAGCATTAAGAATAAAATTAGCAAAAAGGTGAGTTTAGGATTAAACCAAGCTACCCCTGTAACTACAATGTTCTACCTCACACTTGCTTAATTTATGAACAAGGAATGTGTCAGTAGTGACAATGCCTCAGGAATGACTAATATTGAGATCATGTCCTTGTGTGAACTTGAGGATTTTAGTTTTTTAAATACAAGCATGCCTATACCCCGCCAACAATTGTTATTTATACAATTGATGTGAAATATTAGCAAAAATATTTATTTTTGGAACAAGCAGCATCTCAGAGCCAATGAAGTTAGCATTGAATATTTAGCACATGGCAATCAATGAATGTAAACAAGATGCTATTCATTCTCATGGAGTAAGTTACTATTAAGATGGGTTTCATTATGTTCAGTTACAATTCTTACCATTTGCACAAAAAACTTTGTATATGGTAAAAACCCACCTATTATTAGACATCACATATAATTTCAGAAATAAATAACTGATCAACTCACACAAAAACCAGATCTCAATAATTACCCCAGAACCTTCCATTTCTTTTATTTCTCAACACTATACTAACCAACACCTGCAGGTGAGACACAGGCTAGTGTGAAGACAAAGACAAGTTACAGAATGTTTTACTGGGATAAAGTTGCTCTGTGCAGAGCTTCATCAGATCAGGAATTCATAAAGTTTTACACAGAGCAACATGCCATTGCATTCACCTGCTAATGTAATTACTGCTCCCTTCACATCAGATATATTTCTCCCTTCAAATTGACAATGATAGTATTTGTATTGTTTTATTCATGCTTGTAGTTTTCAGTGTTAATTTTAACTTTTAATGTTTTAATTTGTGTGCGCACGTGTTGCATTTCCTTTATATTGCCTAGAACACTGAATGATCTACTCAAAACAACCTACCTACCTCAAATGCCTTCTCCTTAGTTTTAGTCTATTGCTTTTATGATATATTTTAACTTTTTTTTTTATACAATTATCCTTCCAAAAGCAAAGT
Source organism: Cherax destructor (assembly GCA_009830355.1). Lineage (NCBI taxonomy): Eukaryota > Metazoa > Arthropoda > Malacostraca > Decapoda > Parastacidae > Cherax > Cherax destructor. The sequence goes on along the minus strand of WNWK01001766.1, from coordinate 133,447 downwards.
GTGAATACAACTTTACAGAATATTTTCACCATGTGCAGATATATATTCCTAGGTCAATTACCGAGGTGCATAAATATTTAAAAAGATAAACAAGGCTCGTCCTGGTCTTCATCACACTATCTCCACACGGGAATGTTAAAATACAGTGGTACCCCGGTTTACGATGGTCTCCAAACTTGCCCTTTTATGTAAGTTTATTTTTTTAAATGCTTTTGTAAGTGTATTTTTGGGGGTCTAAAAGGACTAGTCTATTTTACATTATTCCTTATGGGGATAAATTCGTTTGTGTGAGGGAAAAGTGGTTGTAAATAAGGTAACGGTTGTTCAGTCAGCCGGGAGCATTATTAACTAGTTACAGCCAGTACTACCATCTAGTGGGCTGGGGCTAAACTCTTGTTCCCGGTTGTCTGTTGAGGGTTTTTACTTTCTACTCCTGGTAGTATGACTCTTACCTGGTGTCGGTTGGGGAGTGGAAAGTCACTTCACCTTCACTCTTCTCCGAATCAGGTAAGGCAAGCTACCAGGAGTATTTCTTTTGTTTGATTATTATGTTTTCTTTGGTTACCAGTAGTGACTTGGTCATCTTGAAACACCTTTTTCTATCTTAAATGTTTTAAGACTTATGGTAACCAGAATATTTTCTTTATTATCAGCTCTGCCGCTGGACTGGTTCTCCAGGACAGACGCACGACTTACGAGCAAGATTTCCCTGGACTTAACGGGAATTCCACAACTCCTCTCTAGTTTCTAACTTGTGTGCGTTAGAGGGTGTTGCTGAAGATCTCATCTCCCTTTGGATACCTACAGTGTGTATTTCAACCTAGTGGTCCCAGGAGATTCACCATCTACTCCGGAGACATACCACCTACAGAGAGACAACCATCATCTATTCTCCCCCTCTCCGGTTATTACCTCCTGTCTCACCAACAGACCTGAACCACAACGGATATATTTCTTTTTTATTTCTATTTAATTTTATATTAAAATCCAGAAAAAAACATCTTATTATATATATCCTTCGGTTTACTATTATTTATTGATTTTTCCATCAATATTTTGTTCAGGGGAAGGCGTTTCCCTGACAGTTTGGTAATGGCACTTGAACAGCATTCTGGAATGAAAAAATATCGTAAACCTGGGTACCACTGTAGTTTGACATTTTTACTTTCCTTTTCTCCCATTATTTATGCTAAAGTAATCATCATCACACACACAACCATCCACACAGTAAATATAAGTACTGCCTGCTAGAAATTCTTTACTAGAGAACAATCATTGCTGGTGCTGGGAATGCTATATGCCCTCATTGTGATCTGATTATTACATTAACAGAGAAGTGCTAAGCCTGTAGGGGTCATAGATCACCTGGAGAATGAGTGGTAATCAGGTCTGAAAGTACCTCTAGTTCCTTGGACCAAGAGCTTTTCACCAGCATCAAGGCACCCCTTGAAAGTATTTGAGTCTGAGCAAGCTGTATAAAGATGCCTTGAAATTCAACATTTTCTTTTATTTAGAATTGTGCTTGCAAATAGCTTACCATTTTCAGGTCTTCAGAGCATCCCAAAGCCTTGTGAGTATTTAATAGCTTTATAGAGACGGTCCTTCAGCTTCTCCTTACTAGAATACTCTGGCAGGAGGAGGACATTAAAGCATGTGTGTGCAGTTGGTAACCTGTTTGGGAACAATGAAGAATCATCAGTACTCTTACACTTGTGTATTAATCTATTTCTTAAGGTTGTGTCACAAACTCTTTTAAAAATAGCCAATATATTTTTTTCCTTTCTTGTAATATATTCAATTAGTTCATTTCAGAGCATTATTACTCCATTATAATTATTATATTAATGGGAAAGAGCTAATATTAATCCAGTAACTATTATAACTCTGCACAATATTATTAAAAGTTCCACAAACACACATCTCTTATACTTCAATAGCTTAGAAATAATAAATGTACAGTGGACCCCCGAGTATCGCAAAAACTTCATTCCAGAATCCTGCTCAAGTGCCATTACCGAACGAATTTACTCCCTTAAGAAATAATGTCACTTAGGTTAGTCTATTTCAGACCCCCAAAAATACACTTCCACAAGCACTTACAATATTATACTTACATAATTGTACGATTTCCGGGGTGTACGTAACTTGGGGGTCCACTGTATATAAATTCACCATTATCACTAGCAGATAGCATTCAGATCATTAAACTTCCCTAACAACATTTAGATCTTAAAACTTTCCAAATAACATTCAGATCTTTAAACTTTCCAGACAACTTTTAATTCCTTGAATTTTTTTTATCAAACTGACTATTTCCCAAGGTAGGGTACCCCCCCTCCCCCCAAAAAGGAAGCACTCACCATCATTTACTCAATAGCAGACATCACATTTCAAATAACCCCCTAAACTACAATATCCCCCACCCTTTCTTAAGAGCATATGCACTGTACTTCCCACCTCCAGGACTCTAGGCCAGCTAACCATTTTCCCATGAATTTTTTTAATTAAGGTCACCTTGCTCACACTCCAACAGCTCATCAAATACTAAAAACCAACTGATTTCTGCTCACTCTTACCATGCTCTCACATGCCTGCTGGATGCTGAAGCCCTTACCACTGAATACCTCCTTCCAACCCTTCCTGGGACAACCCCTACCCTTCCTCCATTACATTCATTTTATTTCTAGATGAACTGTCAGTAATAGCTACACCACAGAAGGTTTTAAGCAAATTTAAATCTTTAAAATAAGAATTGTCATATTTAGCACTGAACATGAAGGGTCATACAGCACCTCAGGAATGCACTTAATTAGGTATGATCTATAGAAGGGAAGGGCAGCTCCAATTCTTTATATCAAAGAGCCTTTTACTAGCATCAAGTCATTCCACCCTTGAAAGGTATGACTAGAAAAACCAATATACATGAACCCACAGATAAATAGCATGACCAGGAAAAATTTGAAACTTCAACTTAGGAGTACAGTATCTGGTCATGACCATTATTTGTGTTCCTAATATATTCTTTTTTACTCTGATATTCCATATCTGTATGTGTATGAAAGACAGATGTAATTTCTGTGATTTTTTTTTTTTTTTTTTCAACAAGTCGGCCGTCTCCCACCGAGGCAGGGTGACCCAAAAAGAAAAAACTTTCATCATCATTCAACACTTTCACCACACTCATACATAATCACTGTCTTTGCAGAGGAGCTCAGATACTACAGCTGAGAAAAGTCCCTCCCAGCTGTCACTATCTCAGACCCCTCCTTTAAAGTGCAGGCATTGTACTTCCCATTTCCAGGACTCAAGTCCAACTAAATCAATTAACTGGTTTCCCTGAATCCCTTCACACAATGTTACCCTGCTCACACTCCAACAGATCGTCATGTCCCAAAACCATTCGTCTCCATTCACTCCTATCTAACACGCTCACACATGCTTGCTGGAAGTCCAAGCCCCTCGCCCACAAAACCTCCTTTACCCTTCCCTCCAACCTTTTCTAGGACGACCCCTACCCCGCCTTCCTTCCCTACAGATTTATACGCTCTCCAAGTCATTCTACTTTGATCCATTCTCTCTAAATGACCAAACCACCTCAACAACCCCTCTTCAGCCCTCTGACAAATACTTTTAGTAACTCCACACCTTCTCCTAATTTCCACATTCCGAATTTTCTGCATAATATTTACACCACACATTGCCCTTAGACAGGACATCTCCACTGCCTCCAGCCTCCTCCTCGCTGCAGCATTTGCAACCCATGCTTCACACCCATATAAGAGTGTTGGTACCACTATACTTTCGTACATTCCCTTCTTTGCCTCCATGGATAACGTTTTTGTCTCCACAGATACCTCAATGCACCACTCACCTTTTTCCTTCATCAATTCTATGGTTAACCTCATCCTTCATAAACCCATCTGCTGACACATCAACTCCCAAATATCTGAAAACATTTACTTCTTCCATAATCCTCTCTCCAATGTGATATCCAATTTTTTTTATTTAAATCGTTTGATACACTCATCACCTTACTCTTATCTATGTTCACTTTTAACTTTCTACCTTTACACACTCTCCCAAACTCGTCCACTAACCTTGCAACTTTTCTTTAGAATCTCCCATAAGCACAGTATCATCAGCAAAAGTAACTGTGTCAACTCCCATTTTGCATTTAATTCTCCATAATTTAATCCCACCCCTCTCCCCAACACCCTAGCATTTACTTCTTTTACAACCCCATCTATAAATATATTAAACAACCATGGTGACATTACACAACCCTGTCTAAGACCTACTTTTACCGGAAGTAATCTCCCTCTCTCCTACACACCCTAACCTGAGCCTCACTATCCTCATAAAAACTCTTTACAGCCTTCAGTAACTTACTACCTATTCCATACACTTGCAACATTTGCCACATTGCTCCCCTATCCACTCTATCATATGCCTTTTCTAAATCCATAAATGCAATAAAACTTCTCTACCTTTATCTAAATACTGTTCACATATATGCTTCACTGTAAACACTTGATCTACACATCCCCTACCCACTCTAAAGCCTCCTTGCTCATCTGCAATCCTACTCTCTGTCTTACCTCTAATTCTTTCAATAATAACCCTGCCATACACTTTACCTGGTATACTCAGTAAACTTATTTCCCTATAATTTTTACACTCTCTTTTATCCCCCTTCCCTTTATATAAAGGAACTATACATGCTCGCTGCCAATCTCTAGGTACCTTCCCCTCTTTCATACATTTATTAAACAAAAATACCAACCACTCCAGCACTATATCCCCCCTGCTTTTAACATTTCTGTCATGATTCCGTCAATTCCAGCTGCTTTACCCCTTTCATTCTACGTAATGCCTCACGCACCTCCCCCACACTCACATCCTGCTCTTCTTCACTCCTAAACGATGTTGTACCTCCCTGGCCAGTACATGAAATTATCGCCTCCCTCTTTTCATCGACATTTAAAAAGGTGTGATACACCTTCATAATTCAATCATTCAATATTATTATTTTTTTTAACACCGGCCATTTCCCACCAAGGCAGGGTGGCCTGAAAAAGAAAAACTTTCATCAGCATTCACTCCATCACTGTCTTGCCAGAGGCATGCTTACACTACAGTTATAAAACTGCAACATTAACAACCCTCCTGCCAGTTTCCCTGAATCCCTTCATAAATGTTACCTTGCTTACACTCCAACATCACGTCAAGTCCTAAAAACCATTTGTCTCCATTTGCTCCTATCTAACACGCTCACGCGCGCTTGCTGGAAGTCCAAGCCCCTCACTCACAAAACCTCCTTTACCCCCTCCCTCCAACTTTTCCTAGGCTGAAAAGGAAAAACGAAAGTTTCTCCTTTTAAATTTAGTAATATATACAGAAGAGGTTACTAGCCCCTTGCTCCCAGCATTTTAGTCACCTCTTACGACATGCATGGCTTACGGAGGAAGAATTATGTTCCTATTCTCCATGGAGAAAATAAATTAATCTATCTATAAAATTATACTGGACAACCAGGAAGATCGTCCAATATAACGAATGAAATGAATCTATCTTTAAAATTATATTGAATGACCAGGTAGGGTCATTCCAGAAAAGGTTGGAAGGAGGGGGTAAGGGAGATTTTAAGTGCTAGGGGCCAGGACATCCAATAGGTTTATATGAGCATGTTTGATAGGAGAGAGGAGGCAAGAGGTTTTTATGATCTGACATGCTGTTGGAGTGTGATCAAAGTTTTTTTTTTTTTTTATTAACACATCGGCCGATTCCCACCAAGGCAGGGTGGCCCGAAAAAGAAAAACTTTCATCATTCACTCCATCACTGTCTTGCCAGAGGGGTGCTTTACACTACAGTTATAAAACTGCAACATTAACACCCCTCCTTCAGAGTGCAGACACTGTACTTCCCATCTCCAGGACTCAAGTCCGGCCTGCCGGTTTCCCTGAATCCCTTCATAAATGTTACTTTGCTCACACTCCAACAGCACGTCAAGTATTAAAAACCATTTGTCTCCATTCACTCCTATCAAATACGCTCACACATGCTTGCTGGAAGTCCAAGCCCTCGCACACAAAACTTCCTTTACCCCCTCCCTCCAACCTTTCCTAGGCCGACCCCTACCCCGCCTTCCCTCCACTACAGATTTATACACTCTCAAAGTCATTCTGTCTTGTTCCATTCTCTCTACATGTCCGAACCACCTCAACAACCCCTCCTCAGCTCTCTGGATAATAGTTTTGGTAATCCCGCACCTCCTCCTAATTTCCAAACTCCGAATTCTCTGCATTATATTCACACCACACATTGACCTCAGACATGACATCTCCACTGCCTCCAGCCTTCTCCTCGTTGCAACATTCATCACCCATGCTTCACACCCATATAAGAGTGTTGGTATAACTATACTCTCATACATTCCCTTCTTTACTTCCATGGACAAAGTTCTTTGTCTCCACAGACTCTGAAGTGCTCCACTCACCCTTTTTCCCTCATCAATTCTATGATTCACCTCATCCTTCATAGACCCATCTGCTGACATGTCCACTCCCAAATATCTGAATACATTCACCTCCTCCATACTCTCTCCCTCCAATCTGATATCCAATCTTTCGTCACCTAATCTTTTTGTTATCCTCATCACCTTACTCTTTCCTATATTCACTTTCAATTTTCTTCTTTTAAACACCCTACCAAATTCATCCACCAACCTCTGCAACTTCTCTTCAGAATCTCCCAAAAGCAGTGTCATCAGCAAAAAGCAACTGTGACAACTCCCACTTTGTATTTAATTCTTTATCTTTTAACCCCACACCTCTTGCCAAGACCCTCGCATTCACTTCTCTTACAACCCCATCTATAAATATATTGAACAACCACGGTGACATCACACATCCTTGTCTAAGGCCCACTTTTACTGGGAAATAGTCCCCTTCCCTCCTACACACTCTAACTTGAGCCTCACTATCCTCATAAAAACTCTTCACTGCTTTCAGTAACCTACCTCCTATTCCATACACCTGCAACATCTGCCACATTGCCCCCCTATCCACCCTATCATACACCTTTTCCAAATCCATAAATGCCACAAAAACCTCTTTACCCTTATCCAAATACTGTTCACCTATATGTTTCACTGTAAACACTTGGTCTACACACCCCCTACCTTTCCTAAAGCCCCCTTGTTAATCGGACTAGAGTCCTACTGAAGGAGGGAAGTATGGTGCCTGCACTCTGAAAGAAGGAAGGGGATGTTGCATGTCAGAGGGTCATGCGAGCCATAACATGATGCTTCTGGCACGAGTTAATGACAGTGAGTGTTTCTTCCTTTCTAGGTCACCTTACCTCGATGGAAGACACCTGGTGTGATTAAAAAAAATACATTGGATTTTCCAGTACACTTTTCATAAAATGTGACATACCTGTAACCAGTTTCGATGATTCTTCTACCCTCGTAGCTTGGTTGGAGGCCAGACTATCCCATACATTCCATTTTTTTCTTTCCCATGGGCAGCACTACCATCAGAAAGTATTCATGCATATAACAAAGGAATAATAAAGATATATAGTTACCCTTACCTGTCACAGTCTGGGCCATGTCTTGCTATTATCAGTTTGAGTCTTGCCAGACCACCTACAGGGACTCTTGCTGATCCTGTGGTGAACTGAAGTAAACGTTTCTTGTCTTCAGTACTCATATCATGTACAAGCTCCCAGAATGCTTGTACAATTGCTGTTTCGCTAGTGTAGCCACCATCGTACTCGGCAGACTTCATTAGTTCCAAGAAATCATAATGCTGAAAGAGCAAATATTTTGTTTTAAGCATATAGTATGTGAGGACAAATCTTCAACATCACCCTGTTTTCCCACTTTGATGGGGTGGTAAGGAATTTGTAGTCATTATGCACTTTTGACAATAAATAGCTACGTTCAACCATACACATAATCACTTGCAGGTCAAAATTACAATAAAAAATCCAAAAAAAATTTAAGCCAGGGGTGAAAAGTACCCTGAACAGATGAAAAAGTATTTTGGGAAAAAGTAGTAAAACTATCTAGTGATACTGGCATTTTTTATAAACCACTTCCACACTCAGATTGTAGTTTTAGCGCATTTTTTTATAATAATAATAATACAGTGGTACCCCGACTTACGATGGTCCCCAAACACACCCTTTTATGTAAGTTGATTTTTTTAAATGCTTTTGTAAGTGTAATTTTGGGGGTCTAAAAGGACTAGTCTATTTTACATCATTTCTTATGGAGATAAATTCGTTTGGTAATGGCACTTGAACAGCATTCTGGAATGAAAAAAATATCGTAAGTCGGGGTACCACTGTAATAATAATCTTTCACTTTTCATACATTGCTCATGTGTATAAATGATTTTTCACATGCTCATTCATATTTCTAATCCTCTCAGCCTTCCTCTCCTCTTTCTACTATCATGTTCACTCAAATATATTTTATACACCACCCATTTTCTCAAAAGTATTATTCAGAGGGCTGAGGATGATTTGAAAGGTGCATAATTCTGTAGTAAAGGAGGTTTTGTATGCAAGGGGGCTTGGACATCCAACAAGCATGTATGAATGTGTTAGATAAGAGTGAGTGGAGGCAAGTGGTTTTCATGATTTGATGTTCTGTTGGAGTTTAAGCAATGTAACATTTATGAAGGGACTCAAGGAAACTGGTTAGCTGGACTTGAGTCCTGGAGGTGGGAAGTACAGTGCCTGCGCTCTGAAGAAATGGTGGGAATACTGAAGTTTGGAAGGGCATTTGAACTGTAGTATCAATGCACCTCTAGCAAGACAGTGATGGTGAAAGTGTTTCCTCTTTTTCCGGTCACCTACCTTGGTGGGAGATGGCTGGTGTATATAAAAAATTCTCAACAAGGTTAAATAACAATATCACAAACTACTCAATTTTAGTGATGAATGGGTGACACAATTTAATGTTAGCAAGTGTTTCTTTCTTTTTAGTAATCTATACAGGAAAAGGGGTTACTAGCCCATTGTTCCCGGAATTTTAGTTGACTTTTACAACACGCATGGCTTACGGAGAAAAGATTCTTATTCCACTTCCCCATGGATATGAAAGGAAAAGCAATAAGAACAAGAACTATTAAGATAAAATCAAAGAAAACTCAGATGAGTGTGTATACAAAACGTGTACATGCATGTGTAGTGTGACTTAAGTATAAGTAGCAAGACGTACCTGAAATCTTGCATGTTTATGAGACAGAACAAAGACACCAGCAATCCTACCATCATGTAAAACAAATAAAGGCTTTCGTTTTACACTCACTTGGCAGGACGGTAGTACCTCCCTGGGTGGTTGCTGGGTGGGTAAAGGAGGTTTTGTGGGCGAGGGGCTTGGACTTCCAGCAAGCATGTGTGAGAGTGTTAGATAGGAGTGAATGGAGACGAATGGTTTTAGGGACCTGACGAGCTGTTGGAGTGTGAACAGGGTAATATTGTGTGAAGGGATTCAGGGAAACCAGCTAATTGATTTAGTTGAACTTGAGTCCTGGAAATGGGAAGTACAATGCCTGCACTTTAAAGGAGGGGTTTGGGATATTTGCAGTTTGGAGGGACTTCTAAACTGTTTGTTGTATCTGAGCTCCTCTGCAAAGACAGTGATTATGTATGAGTGAGGTGAAAGTGTTGAATGATGATGAAAATTTTTCTTTTTGGGGATTTTCTTTCTTTTTGGGTCACCCTGCCTTGGTGGGAGACAGCCAGCATGTTAACATCATTACACATCTCCAATTCCATGCTAACACACCTTTTATCTAAATACTCTGCCTAAATTCATAACTTCTAACTAAAAACAATTAAAATATGCATAAAAGCTACAATAGCTTAATTAAGAGAATAGAGAAGAGGATACAGTGGACCCCCGGCTAACGAACACCCCGGAAATCGTACAATTATGTAAGTATAATATTGTAAGTGCTTGTGGAAGTGTATTTTTGGGGGTCTGAAATAGACTAACCTACGTGAGATTATTTCTTAAGGAAGTAAATTCGTTTGGTAATGGCACTTGAGCAGGCTTCTGGGATGAAGTTTTTTCATTAGCCGGGGGTCCACTGTATATTAATAAATAATAGGTCAGAACACAAGATTAAAGTACTGTACCTGAGAACCACACACGAGGAGTTCCAGTTCTTCTGGCCTGAAGAGATTTGCTAAAGGTGAATCATCAGTGACCATGTTAAAACCTCTTCGAAATGCACGAAACTGTCGTTCAACCATTTTGTTTAATAGGAAATCTGCATATAATTCTACAAATTCCTGAAAAAAAATGAAGAAAAATTAGCATGACTTAACAGAAGACATACTGCTCATACTTATCGTTAATTCACTCCTAACCACAGCATCTTTGGTTGCCTACAATAAAATACACTTTATTAAAACTTCGTGAATAGGGGAACTTGTATACCCTTAGCAGTCACACAGTGCCTTGAAAATTGAGGTACAGTAGACCGTCATTTAACACGGTTTTGTCTGGCATGCTTTGTTTATAGCACTATTGAAAATTTGCAGCATATTTTTGTATAACACTTCGTAAAATTAACTTAACACGGTTCGCAGGAGAGGAAAAAATTTTGAGCACGTCGCCCACGGGATACCTCCGCCACCCCCACCACCCTTGTCCCAGTCTTCGGTTCATATGCGTATAGTACATACCATCCTCTGCTAGGAGTTTATATATTTTAATTGCCATATCTTAAATCTGCTAAGCAATCATGGCACCCAGTAGGCATACAAGTGTTGCTAAAAGTGGCAAGAAAAGGTTAAAGCGTTTAAGTCTAGGAGTTACGAAGAAAATCGAGATATTAGACAAGCTTAAGAGTGGCTCACGTGTAGTGGATATAGTGAGGGCCTATGGCCTTAATGAAGCGTCAGTTCGTACAATTAAAAAGAACGAGGCGAATATACGAGCTTATGTAATGAATAACCCAAGATGTCATCTCATAAAAAGAATGACACACAGATCACAAGTAAATAAAACAGAAAACTTGTTGCTTGAGTGGATTGAACAAAAGACAAAGAAAGGTGTACCACTTAATTTCATCTTAATTAGGAAAAAGGCCTTACAGTTGTTTAAAGCAGTGTGTGATAAGGAAGGAAGGCCTGAAAAAGAGTGTATGTTTAGCACAGGCTGGTTAAAAAACTTTAAGTTGTGTAATAAGTTACATAATATTAAGTTTTCAGGTGAAAGTGCTTCAACTGATCATACAGCAGCAAGTAATTTCCCTGCTGAATTGAAGGAAATTATTTCTGAGGGTGGCTATGAGCCACATCAAGTGTTTAATGCTGATGAGACAAGTGTTTTTTGGAAGAAAATGCCAACAAGAACTTATGTCAGTCAGCAAGAGAAAAGTGCACCGGGCTTCAAAGGCAGCAAAGGATCGCTTCACCTTGCTCCTTTGCAGTAATGCATCAGGTGATTTATAGTGCAAGCCCATGGTTATTTACCGCTCTAAGAATCCTCGTGCTTTGAAAGGTGTTGATAAAAACACCATGCCAGTAATTTGGAGGTCAAACCAGTTAGCATGGATGAGAGGAAATATTTATTGACTGGTTTAAGCATCACTTTATTTCTGAAGTAAAGTTTTACTTGCACAGCAAGAACCTTGCATTCAAGGCTCTCTTCATTCTTGATAATTCCCGTACTCATCCATAAGCTTTGCTGGATGTGACCCCACATGTAAAAGTTGTATTTTTACCTCCAAATACAACATCTCTAATACAACCACTGGATCGGGGAGTTAAGTCATTAAAATGTAACTACACAAAAAAAAGTTATGAAAAAACTAGTTGCATCAATGGACTCTGACTCCAACCTGGCAGTACCAAGCTTCTGGAATAAATTTAACATTGCAGATGCCATCAGCTATGCTAGAAGTGCATGGAATGAAGTGCCCCAATCAACATTAAATGCAGGCTGGGAAAAGTTATGGCCTTCTGTAGTTAATTCTTTGACTGGTTTTCCCTTGCTTGAGAGTCAGGTTCAGGAAATTGTTCAGCTGGTAAGGAGATTACCAGGTGATGGTTTTGAAGATATGAATGAGCTCTTACATGATGATGATAAAGACAAGAGTCCAGAGGAAATGTTGGCAGAGCTCGATGCACAGATACAAGGGAGCCACATAACAGATGATGAAGAAGAACCTGAAGAAAACAGTTAACATTGCAGTAGTAACGTGAGCAGTTCCATGTTGCTGCTAAACTAGCAGACTTTTTCACTGAAGAGGACTCTGACAAATCTAGAAGCAGTGCTTTGAAACGGGGTCTAGACCAGCTGATGATGACTTACCGTCAACTGTACAATGTACTGCAGGGTAAAAAGAGCCCCGAGATCCATTACAGAATTTATGCACACTCCAATACAACCATCGACTTTAGTACCAGAACCTCTACCATCCACTTCTAACAACCAAAAACCATCCACTTCTGCTAACAACCAACAACCATCCACTTCTGCTAACAACCAACAACCATCCACTTCTGCTAACAACCAACAACCATCCACTTCTGCTAACAACCAACAACCATCCACTTCTGCTAACAACCAACAACCATCCACTTCTGCTAACAACCAACAACCATCCACTTCTGCTAACAACCAACAACCATCCACCTCAGCCCAGTAGGGCCACACTATGCATATCCACTCTCTTTCACAATCATCCACAAACACCATTACCCACAATTTAAGGTAAAAATACTATTATTTCTATTGCATTTGTAGTCTTAAGCAGTAATATATCACGACAATGAACTACAATTACATATTCACTTTTATGTATTTTTGTAAGATCTGTTGGTCTAAAATAAAGTTGTTTGGCTTTTTGGGGGCTCCAGGAACATAACCTATTTTTCCCATAAGTTATTCAGTTTGTCTAACACGGTTTTAACAAACGGCATTTTCAGGAGCATAACTACCGTGTTAAACGACACTCTACTGTAATAAAGTTTGCTCCTAAGGAATGGAAATGTGCTTCTATTTCCTTGGATCAAAAGCCCTTCACCAGTATCAAGCCATCTCCCCTGGAAGCCTCTGTTTATTTACACCTGGAAAAATCCCTTATGATCATTCCTTAATGTAAGGGCACTATAGCCTAAAACATACTTTCCTTGCAGACATACTGTCAAGCTACTCTAAGAATTTAGAATCTTAAAGTAAGTAATTAAACAGCTTTGGCTTTTGATGAAAATTAACCATATTTTACATGTTAAGGTTTAGCGCTTCTTTTTTACTATAATAATAATAATTTACATGTTAAGGAATGTGACTCAGGACTCTCTCTCTCTCTATACATTTTTTTTTTTTCAGCAAGTCGGCCGTCTCCCACAAAGGCAGGGTGACCCAAAAAGAAAAAATCCCCAAAAGGAAAATACTTTCATCATTCAACACTTTCACCTCACTGACAATATTTCGATCTAATTTGGACCATTTACAAAGTCACACAAACACAAGAAAGAGTGAGGGAGCCAGTATATACATGTATAGTTGAGGGGGACAAGAAGAGGTCCCATCATTGTCCCCCTTCCCTATATATACTGGCTCCCTCACTCTTTTGTGTTAGTGTGACTTTGTAAATGGTCCAAATTAGACCAAAATATTGTCATAGGCTTCTCTCTCCCATGTGCAGGTTATTTGTGTATATTACCCCAATGCTAGTTTTATTACTACATTTGGGGGATGCAATAAACCCTTAAGAATCATTTTGCATCTGGGAAATGGGAGGCAACCAGTTATGATCTAAGGAAAGGGAGGACAATTATAATTTCTTAATTAAGAGTCCTTCAGCAGAATCAAGGAACCGCCTTTAAGGGATACCCCACTGCTATCCTAACTTTTTTTCCTACAGTCAAGAATCCAACTCCATACTTCTGCCTCCACCTCACTCCTCCCTCTGCAAGGGCAGTGTGCAGCTCGTCTTTTCCTTATTTAATTAAATGTTCAATGTGCCCTCCTTCCTCAGTGACCACCCCTGATCTAAGCTAATGAAAATAATGTACTGTATACTACATACATACATACACTATATCCTCTATAATCTTTTCAACATTTCTGTCTATCTGCTATTACAAGACAGGAATTGAAAATAGATAAAATCAAAATAATTTTTTCCATTAATACTCAAAAGACATTATTTCTCTATAACTTCTTGGGTGTTCCTGTCTTATATTTAATACTGTTTCATCAATCCTATACAACCTAACTATTTTCACCATTTCTTAAATCAATTACCATTTTTATTCCAAAGTTAAAGGAATAAAAAGTCATGCATCAGGAGGAAACACATCTTTTAAATCTCTCAACTTGGAACATACATGTTTGGAACTTTGGCTAACAAGGATGTTATCACCATCTGTCTTGAGGTCGTGTGTAAGGCTAGTACCAAATACATCTTGGTAACCAACACGAAAAGTCTGCATGAAAACATCTTCCATGTCATCTCCCTCGTATTCAAGAAGTTCAACAAGGCTTCGATACAGTGTCTGAAATTAGAAATACGTACCATAAAAACTACTATGTCTGTTATGATATTAAAACAATTTACTGTATAACTGCAATTCTGTTAGAACAAAAGTACAAATAATAAGTGTTAACTACAGTCAACAAAGAAATATTCAGCTTGCTACTCCCTGATCCATTTAAAACAAAAATTATACATTACAGCATTTCCACAGAAATGCTCAATGTGCTTCAAATATATCAAAATAATCCAGAAATGCTCAATGTGCTTCAAATACATCAAAATAACCCAAGTATTTTAGAGGAATCAAGGAATGAAGAAAACATACACAACAGAACAATGATTCTGCCACTTTACTTCCTTCCAATTATTTTTGAATACATTTCTAAAATCATTTTACATAATACATATGTACAAAGAGAGCAATATTAAAACTAAACAATTAAATGTGACTGCTACAAGTGACTGGAAAAACAAAAGCATGACTGAAAAAGACCAGAGTAGATTTAGAAGGAAAAGTGGATGTGGTGATAAAGTGTGAGGTAAATTTTTAAAAACTTCTACTCACTCTCTGTAATAAACCTATTTTTACTTGTATTTACTAGTTTCAATATTTTTTATTCCCGTAATGTAAGTACTTTTTTTTGATATCTCTAACCTACATTGTTTGTTCCACCTTAAAGGCTTCCATTAACACTGTATGAGCACAATCGTCAGTTTTTTTTATTTCCTTGAATACCTTTCAACACAACTCCATTTACAGGAACCAAATTTATCAGAAGAGGTTACCTTTAATACTGAATTAATGAAGGAATTTTACTGCAGTCAAATGATTAAAACAAAAACACTAAGTGATAATAAAAATAGCTTACAGGATTCCAGTCTCGAAGACAATGAAATGAACCCGGCTTACTGCAGAGCTTCTTGTACATTACTGGTGGGAAATGTACATCAAGAATCACATTGTTGTAGATGGCAAGTCCTAGCACAATGCCAACTAGAGTGAACTGCGCATCACTTTCAAAGCAGTTTGGATTGAACCAGAAGGTCTGAGTTTCATTATTGAGACAAAACATAGCTGCAACATATAAGGAATATATTAAACTTTTCTTTACATTATAAAAAATGTTACAATTTATAATACATTCAAATACAGTGGACCCCCGGTGTTCGTCCTGCTCCAAACTCGCCCTTTTATGTAAGTGTATTTTTGGGGGTCTAAAAGGACTAGTCTACTTTACATTATTCCTTATGGGAATAAATTTGTTTGGTAATGGCACTTGAACAGCATTCTGGAACGAAAAAAATCACGAAAACCGGGGGTCCACTGTAATAATAAATGAACACCAACTGTTGAAAGAAATATTTAAGGTCTTATTTCACCTTACAATTAAGGGTACACAAATAACCCACATATAGGAGAAAGAAACTTACGATGACTTTTCGGTTCAACTTGGACTTTTAACTAGTCAAACAATGGTCCAAGTCAGACCAAAACATCATTATAAGTGTTTTCTCCTATTTGCAGGATATTTGTGTATTGTTCCAGTCATGGTATTGTGTCTTTTTGTTCCTTAATTAAGAGTACTGCTGCTGGAATTTATACCTACCATAGTCAGGGTTAAATATCTGCTCCACAATGAGCTGGAAGAACTCCTTGCTGACACCACCTTCATCAATTCCTTGCTCCCCTTCAAACTCTACCACCATCTGCTTCTTAAGATCGCCAGGATTTTCTAATGCTACCATCTCCAGCTGTTCACAAATGCAAAAAATAGTCATTAAGTTAGTTTTCATGTTTGTATGAAAAAGACTTGTGTCTCCAGTGTTCTCAAATTCAGAGTGAAGTTAGACCATCTAAATAATTTAGTACAATTCATTACATTGGATGTCAATACTTAATAAATGCCCTCAAACTTTTCATTGTTCATATTAAAAGAAACAGCAATAAAATTGAAATAGATTCCACTCAGTCAATATCCATTGAAAAAATTACAGCTGTCATAATTTTCACCATTTCATGAACATAGCAATGCAATTTTGTATTAAATAGGAATACTTGAAAGCTAAAATTTGATGCAGCAAACTATATAAAAAAGAAAAGGTGTAAATGGAGATTATGAAGGCCCTAACTAGCTAGTTAAGCGAACATATGAGGCTCACTGTGCACAGGTATTCGTAACAGTACCCAACATTGCAGTAATTCTGCCTGAATGGCATCCAACTTACATTTCAAGATAATTATAACTATTTGCAAGAACATGTTCTATATATAAAAACTAGCCTTTTGCTAAAATGATATTCACAGTAAGCCATCAGGCATACAGCAAATAGAGCCAAAATCTCCCAAACGTCTTACCTACAACACCAGAGGAGTCTCCAGCTCCTTTGCATTAATAATTATGTGCCATTTTGGGGACCAAAGAAGGGCTACAACTTACAAATAGTACCACTTTCATATAACATTATGTAAACCCTAAGACCAGTAGTCAACCATTTAGCATTTGGGGGATATCACAACATGTTAAGAAACCTCATTTTATAATGTGGTACTGTAACAGTATATCACTGGACCATCAAGGATAGCACAATGTACATCTCAGTAACTTTAATATACAACTTTTGCTACTGTTTCCTTATATGTATTCCGAATTAATAATCTATGGAATCACAATAACTTTAGCACCTTTCAACTTTATGTTGGCAAGGGCTAGCTGGTTATTGGCCAGACCATGGAAAGGTTCACAATGATCCCATGGGAACCCCACTCAGCACAACATGAACCATAAAGGCAAGAAACTAAAACAGATCCCCATTATGTACATACTTTACTCATGGTGTAATATGGCAGTAATATTCTAAACTGTCGTATCTGAGCGCCTCTGCAAAGACAATGATTATGTATGAGTTAGGTGAAAGTGTTGATGAAAGTATTTTCTTTTTGGGGATTTTCTTTATTTTTGGGTCACCCTGCCTCGGTGGGAGACGGCCGACTTGTTGAAAAAAAAAATAAGCAACTGTGAATTGCTCCTTTAATCAAGGGCATTGCTTAGGGTGGGTCAAAGAGATCCCTCTACTTATGCATCCTGGCAAGTTTGACCATTTCTAAGGTCCCTGAAAAATATCCATATTAACAGTTCTACACAGGTCCTACGGTACCATGAAATACCTACCTTCATTCCCACTGCCTCCTTCAATTTAAAGATTACTGTTGGCCCTAGTTTATCAGAGGAAAAATACAAAATACTGCATTCTGAAGAATTATTTTTTTATGTACTGGGTTTGACGAACCATGAACACCACTATCTTTCCCATGCCAGTTGCAAAAATTGGAGGGGGTTTGAAAGGGTATCTAAGAGAGGGAAAAAACGTGCTGTTGGAGTGTAGGCAAGGTAACATTTATGAAGGGTTTCAGGGAAACCAGCAGGCCGGACTTGATTCCTGGAGATGGGAAGTACAGTGCCGGCACTCTGAAGGAGGGGTGTTAATGTTGCAGTTTTGTAGCTGTAGTGTAAGCACACCTCTGGCAAGACAGTGATGGAGTGAATGATGATGAAAGTTTTTCTTTGTCAGGCCACCCTGCCTTGGTGGGAAACGGCCTATGTGTTAATAAAAAAAAAAATTAGAATAAGAATAAAAATTTTAGTGGAAGAAAAAAAAAAAAAAAAAAGAGTATGGAACATGTTAAAGTACACTGAGATACTGTGAGTGGATGTACTGGCAGATGGAAGACAAAATAAATCACAAAAGATTATGGAAAAAGAGCAGTATGCGTGATGAGAAATTTATAGAAAGAAATAAGTCAATGGTAAAATTTAAGGACCAGAATAAAAGTTGCCGAGATGGTTTGATCGTTTCGAAAGGATTGAGCAATGTAAGTTGATTATCAGGGTGCATAAATGTGATATAGATGGAAGGTGGTGCAAGGAACATTCAAAGGAGTGTTGGATGTAGGTGTGATTGGCTTAAAAACAGTAGTCAAAGGTTTCAAAAAAGTACTACTTCATTATGAAGAAAACTGATAAAACTGGAAACTCCTTTTACTGCAACATGGGTTGCCTAAGTTTTGCATATGTGAAATTTTGCATTCACTCATGGATATTTCTAGAATAAAAATTAAAATATCAAGATTATGTGGCAATATCAAATCATTAAGACATAATATAGGTCGGCCATCACTAATCCGGCAATCAGTTATCCGGTTCCATCAGTAATCCGGCACTAATTTTGGCTAGCATAATTTCAAATTTCATCATTATATTGACTCAGAAATTATGCAGATGGTTGTAAATCCACAGCAGCAAGCCAGTGGAGGAGAAAGCAGTGACGAAAATGAGGTAAATGTAGCAGTCTCTCTATTGATAGATTAATTAAGTGTATTCTAACCTAACCACTCTGTAATCCGGCAAACTCACTAATCCGGCACACTACAGGTCCCAATGATGCCGGATAAGTGATGGCCGACCTGTATTAGTGCCAAAATATTTATCACAAACTGAGAATATATAACTACATACCTCTACAAGAGCATCATCAATAATGTGGTCTCTTCGCACTCTGAGTTTTAAGTAAGGATTTGCAGGCATACCCTCCATGACTTGTTGATAAATGCTTATCCTTCGTTCAGAATACATCCGTATTCGATTGTCGTAGTAGAGCCCAAGAGCTTTTGTTGCTGCCGTGAGAATGAAAGGGTAGTTAAGAAAGCTAAACTTGTCACCACTTCCTGCTTTATAGTAAGCAAAATCTCTGTCCATTTCCAACTGGTCACTAAGAAAATCGTCATAAAACTCTGCAAGGGGCACAAGTGGTGTCCGAGCATCCAAGACATGTACACCAAGTTCTGTGCCTAAGGAGTCCTTGGGTGGTGCCCTCGCTGCCCAATCTTTGCCAGCACCACTCACACCAAGAAATGGGTCATCATGCAAAGGCATAGATTCAATGGAAGATTCTTCAGGGGGTATGTCTTTTAACAGAGGAGTGTCTAATTCACCTCCCAATATACTGGCATAGAACAAAAGCTTCATGACTTGTGTTGCAGAAGTAATGCTGTCTTCATCGTTGATGGTAAAATCTCGAGAGAATTCAGTGGTAAGGAGCTTGATGGTAATTAACTGATGAAGAGATTCAAGTAATCGATGTAACCGTGTCCCCTCCCACGATGCCAAATGTCTAGTCAAGAGGGCCTGATCTTTTTCAGGCAACTGACTGATTGTTCGGCACATCTTTGGCATCACTATCTCAATGAAATCGGTGGTATTTAATGCTGGACTTTCTAAAAGAATAATGAAAATGTTGATATTATTTGGTATGGCAGTAAATGCATCTCTATGAGCACGAAGCTGTATACTAAGAGAATCGGATAGCAGCTGTACAATGGCATTCATCAGTGTACTTCCAAACTCTGCCTCAGGACACTCAAACAGAGCAGCATAAGCTCTCCGTACTTCACTGATATCCAGAGTAGATGGCAAACTGGCATCCTTAACGCACTGACTTTCATCTTGATCTTTCTCATTTCCCTCACAACTGCTGGTTGCACCTTCCCCAACACACACAACCTCAGCACAATCTAGGTCTTTGTCTAAATCTCTTTCTAGTGCACGTAACTCCTCTTTGCTTTGAACCCTAGAATTATCTAAACTTTTGAATCCTATTAATGAGTTATCTGACCTTTCTTCTGAATCTGGGTTTCTTAGAAAGCTATGTCTGAGAGCTACTTCATTAGAAAATACTGCCCATAATAGTCGCCTAAGTTTAGCATAATTATTTGAACTATGACACTCTGCTATGGTGAGGGAAAGTGTCTTCTCTGTGAGTCCAGGAGTTTTGCTCGAGCCATCCACCTGTGGTGATAAAGGGGGCAGGGGAGTGCTTGGGGTTAATGCGCCTGCCATATTAACATCCCGCACTAGAGAACAGGTGGCTGTGCTTTCTGAAGAAGTGTGCCCCTGAGCAGAGGCAGTGCTAACACCACTACCTAGTGTCAGTGACTGACTGGACCTGGCAACTTTGGCACCAACCACCTCACACAGTCTGGCACGTGTAGCAAATAGTTGGAGTGCCTTGCCTGCTG
Organism: Cherax destructor; assembly: GCA_009830355.1. Lineage (NCBI taxonomy): Eukaryota > Metazoa > Arthropoda > Malacostraca > Decapoda > Parastacidae > Cherax > Cherax destructor. The sequence continues at coordinate 112,860 of WNWK01001766.1, read as the reverse complement.
CTTCATTACTAGACAGTGGGCCAATCTGTAACAAAGAAACAAATATAACAGGAATTGCCAACACTTTTTTTAACGGTACTTAATTGGGTGTATGTAGATACTAACATACACATGCATGTACATACTGACCTACATATACATGTATGTATGGGCCACCCTGCTTTGGTGGGATATGGCAGTTTTTTTGAAAGAATAAGATACACACTGTACATGTGCATGTACAATTATACATACATATGTACATATGCGCACACACAAAAAAGTTGAGAGTTAAATAAAAATAAATACACTTCTCATATGTGCAATATCAAAACATATCATTGGCAATTTTAAAGAGATTCCCTTTTCAACTGGCTGGAGGCCTCCTAGTGTCCAGATCTGCCAAGCTGTTATTGCTTGCAGCCTGTAAGCCAACATACACATCAAAACTTGGCTAATCAGGCACCTTAAGAGTATAATGGTACCAACCCTTTTATATTGTGCAAGACAGGGAGGGGCTTTAAACACTGAAGCAAGGAGGAGAGTAGAGGCAATGGAGATATCGTGTTTGATAGCAATGAAGGGTTTCAATATCATGCAAAGAATTCAGAGCATAAAAATTAGAAGGCAGTATGGAATTATCCAAGGTATTATTCATAGGACAGGGAAGGGTGGGGGTTAATGAAGTAGAGTGGCCATTTAAAAAGGATAGAGCAGAATATAATAACAAAGACAGTGCAAAAAACCATGGTGGAGGGAAGGAGGGGTAGGGTTCATCCCAGGAAGGGTCGGGGAAGGAGCTGAAGAGAGATTGTAATGCTAAAGGCTTGAGTATCCAGTAGGTAGGTAAGCAAAGGGAGGGTTGTGTGTGTGTGTGTATGAAAAAGAGAGAGAGAGAGAGAATGAGAATGTTAAGATTGAAGTGAAGACAAATGGTTTTTAGAATTTGACATGCTCTAGGAGTGTGAGCAAGATAACATATATGAAGGAATTCAGAAAAACCAGTTAGCTAGACTTGAGTCCTGGAGATGGGCTGCACTCATTCTAAAAAAAAAAAAAAATAAATAAATGGTTCACTGTCAAATTCAAACTATCATACTGCAGCATCATGGTACATGTATACCGTGATGCAAGCTGCTATCCCCAATACTACAATGTACTGATAGGAAGAGAGATGTAACTCTCTTGGACCCCTTTTTACATTCATGTTTCCCATTGTCTGATGATCAACAGCATGTCTGTAGCACAACCCACCTCAAGTCAGCCAGGGTGCCAGTTTTCTTTTGGCTTGGCACAAGACCCCTAAATTAAAAAACACACCATATGATTTCATTCAAAATGGGTTCAATGGAATTCCCTCACCCAATCCTCTTTTCTATTAGACACACTGTTTTAAGACTGCATTAAATAAATAAAGCAATAGTTAGAGATATGACCAAAAAACATGATAAAAGAACACAGAATTTTTATGCAAATTGCCTCAGTCTAATTTCTTAGGCCTAAAGCTGTTTTCTTGGGTTCGGCTTTTTAAAATAAAAATTAATTTAATTATAATTAGAATGATACATAGAAATATATCCAGTATGTATATAGTACATGGCCATTTTCTTATTATAGACCAGGTTAACTGTGATTTTTTCCAATTACACGTATTTTTCTAATTTCTTTTTATAACACACCAGCCATTCCAACCAAAGTAGGGTGACCCCAAAAAAAGAAGAAACACCCTCACCATCACCCACTCCATCACCATCTTGCCAGAAGCATGCCAACATTACAGCTCAGATGCCCCTCCAAATGTTATTTATCAAATGCATTAATTTTATGTAGTATATAGCCTATTGATGCATGTGGGGTAGGCTCATATTTTTTTATCTAGTACACATCAGTCAAGAAATGTGGATTTTTATTCTTTTACATCACCCATTTTTTTTTTACTTGGCACAAGACTTCTAAACTGAAAACTAACCAAAGGATATAGTACAGTGGTACCTCGGTTTTCGTCGATAATTCATTCCAGAATGCTGTTCGAGCGCCGTTACCGAACGAATTTGTTCCCATAAGGACATAACTGTTCGAGTTGGGAACTGTACGAAAACCGAGGTACCACTGCATGCACTTAAGTTCAAAATGTGCTCATTGGATTTTTCACACCCACATTTATTTTCTTTATTTAATAATGTCAATATTAACCATATAACATTCTGAAATATGGCCAAAAAAACAAATTAAATACCCAAACCAAAATTCCATCAAATTTTCAAACCCAGGAATTTCAGCATTCTATTTTATATATTTGAAGTATTATATGTATTGATAGCTGTTTGACTATTGTTAAATGACTTATACTGTATTTATAAGTTAAGGTTCAAATATTTTCTTTGAGACACTGGGTTTCTGCCCTATGAGTTTTAAAACCAGCTAAAAGCTGGCCCTTTAAAGTTCAGATTTTCTGGTTCCACCATACATCGTAGTACAGATTGCCTGTTATGAGGCAGGGAATCACAAAACTCCCATATACAATAGTTGCAAATTCAAGCTAAACAAAAACTTCCCCTTACGCATATGATACTCATCACTGATAGCATCAAAACTAGGCGGTATGAAGTAACAGCTCCCTTCATGAATGGTATGTGGCATGCTTTGTGACCAAAGTGTGTGAAGAAACTTAAGCCACAAACTAGGCCACAGAAGTAACGGAGATCTTCAGACTTAGTAAAACAGTCAGGAGTGACACGTTCATCAATACAGATGAAGACAGTGTCATCAAGTTCTCTGTTATACCTGTGGATTTGGAGGAGCTGGAGGAGGAGATGAGTAGAAGTCATAGTCAAACACTTGTCACTAACGACACTCTTTCTCGTTGACTATGTGATGGGTAATTTTTCAATCAGATCCTCACTTGTCCAGCTCTAGGATATCCTCAAAGTGCCATAGGTACCCTATTGATGGCATCCTTGCAAGACAACCCCAGCCAGTGAAACTAGTAGATCTAAGTACCATTAGCAAACTGTTCATATTTGCTAAAAAAAATGCAGCAATAAATTCTGATAATACTGTACCGTATACAGGAACTCACATTGCACAAAACTCCGTATGATGATAGCTTCCGGTGTGTATTCATGAGAAGCCTGATAAGCATTGCTTACCCTCTTTGTTAACATATACGTAATTTATTTTATATATGATTTTTGCATTATTGCTATTTATGTATGGGTGAAACTTTTTAGACAGGAATGTTTGCCACCTACAAATCTGTCCCCAGAATATGCAACACTGGCTTTGCAGAATTATCATCCGCTCTACTGCATGGTAAAAGATATGCCACTGCAAGACATACAAGAACAATTATTAATTACAATTTTTAATATATGTAATAAAAATTAGTTATTAATAGTAATATTAATTCTTTCAAAATTCACATAAAAAGGATTCAGATCAATCTAATGTAGTGTGAAAAGCATTCTTACACTGGAATTTCCCCTCAAAAATATTAATTGTTATCACTGAAGTAATCCTTTTGCTTAAGATTTGGGAAAGAACAGCAGTTTCTTCCTGGTTGTCTGTTCCTTACATTACCACCTACTCCAGGCAGCATCCGAGAAATATGAAAATACTTAACCAGGTTAATTACAGATTTGCAAATCTAGATTCATTAAGATTCTTTGTGTTTTTACACTCCATTTTGTGGGTTTAAAAAAGAATTTTCAGTTCTACTTTTCAGTGGCTAAATGATGGTGTAAGCCAACAGGTAGTGAGAATAACACTACGTTTGCTGGGAAACATTTATTACATTTTGTCCAGGGCTGGACCTGATCATGTATACAAAATATAGATGCATCACCATACAAGGTAAACCTTACTTGTTACCTCTACTCTGACCTCTTCTGAGACTGACCTCAGGCCACTCATTATTAACCCTCAATACTATAACAAACTTAATAGAGGGGATTGTCCAAGTGTTTTCAGTAAATCAGAATAATGTTGAAAAATAGGAGAGATATAGCACTAAAGTACTCTACTGTGTATCTAACACAGTACTGTACACACAATTTATAGATCTACTACAATAAACACAAAATAAAGAAATAAAAAAGTACAATTTGCCCAGCATATCTTTTCCTCTTATGTCAGAATTCTATTATATCTAGGTCTGATATATTGAAGATTTACTATTGTATGTGTATTTTTATAAACTGGTAATGTCTAGGCATGGATGAGACACTGTAATAAAGGTTCCCCTGAATATAGTGTCTTTCTCACTTGCATTTCAGTAACTGAAATGTAACTACTATAACAATTTCTTAGATTGTTTTTTTTTGTCACTGAGATCATGACTTGGAGGTGTTTACATGACAGAAGGACTCAAACAAAATTACAGTATAACAAATTTGGAGTTTAATAAAAATGTCTTGGAAAAGACTCACAATGAAATAGCTAGTCTTTGTAAGTCAATTTTAACAGTTCCAAATACATCTGCAGAATGCAGGTTCTCTGCTTTGAAATTAATTACAACTTTCTCCAGGAATTATCACGTCTAGAAAGATTATACAAAGCTTTGCCTTTCTATTGACTGAAAAAAAATTACTTCAAAATCTTTGGAGCAAGGCAGAATTTTACAGCATATTTAATGATCATTTCGCTCAAAAGTTAAGAACATCATTGAACTATGTTTAAAATGGAAAGTTAAATACAGTGGTACCCCGAGATTCGTACAAAATTCATTATAGAAGGCTGTTAGAGTGCCGTTACCGAACGAATTTGTTCCCATAAGGAATAATGTAAATTAGATTAGTCCGTTTTAGACCCCCAAAAATACACTTACAATAATACACTTACATAATTGTTCGAGTTGGGGGCTGTACTAAACTCGGGGTACCACTGTAATACTGTAGGTACTTCTACTTATTTTAGTTGTTAAATAAATCAGTAAAAAACACATTTTTATCAATATTCATATTTCACCTTTATCAAAAGTGTGTGCCAGTGATACATGCTTACCCAAGCAATTTTTTCACAAGATGCCACTAAATATTTGAAACACATGGGAAAGATGCTCTTTCAAGAAATGGAAATTTTTAATTGGGTACAAGGCAACAGCAATAAAATATAGTGGACCCCGGTTTACGTACTGCTCCAAATTCGAACAATTATGTAAGTGTATTTTTGTAAGTGCTTTTGTAAGTGTATTTTTGGGGGTCTAAAAGGACCAATCTAATTTACATTATTCCTTATGAGAACAAATTCGTTTGGTAACAGCACTTGTACAGCATTCTGGAACGAATTAATTACGTAAACCGGGGGTCCTTGAAATAATTAGTTCATGTAAATAGTCTGTTATTTAACAGCCTCTTCCTAATTGAAAATCATATTACACTAGTCCAAAATGTCAAATGATAATGACTTAGTGTGAGAGGTTAAATTGGATTCTTCACCAGCAAGTATGAGTGGAGCTTTCGGTAAGCAACCCATTTTTGCAACTCGAGTGATATACCTGCATATCTGAACGTTTCCTTGTTATGTTTGGCTACCTCATTGCCAGATGTATTACAGCCATTTTTTTTAATTTGGTGGACTGGCATACCACATGAACTTCAACGTTTTAGGAGCCTGTTCTGTCGTACCCGGGATCACTGCCCCACAGCCATCTCAAAGCAAACCTCATAATTGGAAAGGAAATTTTACATGAATAAGAACATCTAAACTGTCGTATCTGAACACCTCTGCAAAGACAGTGATTGTGTGTGAATGATGGTGAAAGTGTTGAATTATGGTGAAAGTGTTTCTTTTCTGGGTCACCCTGCCTTAGTGGGAGACAGCCGATGTGTTAAAAAAAAAATTAAGAAAACATAAAAAATGTTAGGTGCTGTACATATGAGCAAAAGTAGAAGCTTGTAAGGTTTATCTATCTGGAAAGATATGGACGTGTGCTCCAAGTTTACATCATGGCTTCGAACAATACCAAGTCGTTCATCAAAGAGGAAGAAAAATACAGAATAAAATGCTTAACAAGCATTTGTTTTCACATAAGAGATCAGAACCATGGGGAGTTTAATATCCCATTGCCTCTTGAAACTACAGTGCTACCAGGCAGAGCCACATTACTCAGTGATGCAACAACCAGGTGTAACCTTTTCTTTGACTCAATTTGCATCACCATCCAAACTAGGCTCCTCATCCATAGCCAACTCTTCCTCATCTTTCCCTAATGATATAAAGTATACAGACTTGTATTTTGTTTTCCATTTTTTCAAAAGCCTTGATTTTACCCATGACCTGTTTCAGTTTTCCTAATCCTGTAGCTATGCTGTATATTCTTAAGGTGGCTTTAAGCCCATATGGGTCATAGAGTGCATGAAGAATGGAAGGTAATAAAGCCTGATCCAAGCAAGGAAAGAGTAGCTTCAATTCTTTAAAGCAAGAAAACTTCAAGATAATTAAGACCCCCTCCCCCTTAAAGCTTTGGTAAAGCTAGTCCCAAGCATAACTGTCTATCCTTTCAGTATGCTTCTCTTCGCAAACATCCTGATTAATTGCCTTCTTTCATCAGAATACTCAAAGTGAAGATTCTGCTATTTCTATATACTACAGCAGTGGCCTGGAATTTTACGACTCACTCGACATGGGTTCAAATCCCACCTGTACCATGGTTTGTTTTCAGCAGTGTATCTTCAGTCTTTTACCTCAACTAATGTCACACTTTTTATCCTTTTCAACCTACTGTATAGTCAATTGCAGCCATAAACAGTTTACTACTGAGTTGCACTTTGGGGAAGATTGAAAGACCCAACAGAATTAAGCCACAGAGTTTGACTTTTTGTTTCCTTGGTCAATATGTAGTCTTCTACAGATTTACAAATATGTACAGTAACCAGATTAATTGCATGTTCTTTGATATTTTTATTCCAGTGTTAAGCCAGAATAAACACAAGGTAGCAGTGGTGATGTTATTGTTATTAGTATTATTATTTTAACTATTATTTGTTATTATTTATTATTATAATCATGACTCATGGAGGTGTGCCTTGATGAAGGGCTCTTGAGATAAGGATTGGAGCCACTGTACCCTTTAAATATAACTTAATTGCCACCAATTTCCCAGACACTATATGATCCCCTATGAGTTCAGCCTGTCCCCAAAAATACAATAAACATAATCATTGTGAAGCATTCAATGTATAGGGGTAATACAGTGCCTGGGGAATTGGAAGCAATTAATATGTTTGATTAGAGGAGTTCCATTCCTCAGATCAAGCCTGATTACCTCCAAATTCCTTAGAACAAAAGCCCTTCCTGGCATCCGAGGGTTTTGAACTAACACACCTTGCCTGAGGAGACACAGTTAGGGTTGTCGCAGTGGGGATTGCCACAGCCATTGGTGAGTTGGAAATAATATTTTTCTATGAGCTGGGCAGCAGCACGTTTCATATCTCCATCTTGGTGTTGTGATACCCACGGGTCCCCTTCCTGTTGATCTTCACCATCTTGTTCTTCATTCCCAAAGCTTTCACCCCTGCAACAAAAATTCACCTTGATTAAAAAAAAAAGTACATTATTAATATACAATGGACCCCAGAGTAATGTAAAAACTTCATTCCAGAAGCCTGCTCAAGTGCCATTACCGAACGAATTTACTCCCTTAAGGAATAATGTCACGTAGGTTAGTCTATTTCAGACCCCAAAAAATACAATTCCACAAGCACTTACAATATTATACTTACATAATTGTACGATTTCCGGGGTGTTCGTTACTCGGGGGTCCACTATTATTATAGTGTTATTTGGGATCTGGAACGGACTAATTCTATTTACATTATTCTCTATGAGAAAAATTGTTTTGGTTATCAAATAGACATCTGGAATGAATTAAATTTGAAAACCACTGTACTGCACATTACTGTTATGTCTGCCTCTAAAATTTACTCACTTGTTTAACTGATAAAAGTCAAACCCCCTCCAAAATTTTAGGACCTATCTTAATTGGTAAAGGCTGAAATGGTCACAAACACAACTAACAATTGCAAGTGAAAAAAAAAATACTCCATGTTATTCCATTTGGGTATGATTTTAGTAACAGCAGTCACGTATGGTAGTTTTAAAGCACACAATAAAAGTTTAAAATTAAACTGTAAATTTTCTATATTTGTATTTAATTAATGTGCATTTGATAATTATATTTAATACTTGTAACATTATTGATCAAATTATTTCTGCTTAATATTGCAGCAGAGCTGTGTTTACTACTACTATGTAAGGTACAATATACTACTGTATATTGCAGGAATCTGAGATACCAGCTACTATGTATATACGTACTGTACTACAGTCATCACCTATGACAGATGTTTATTTAGGTTTAAACAATCAGTACAAAAGGCTTTACATAAAGAATTTACAATGTTGTTTTTTATATGTAACACAACAATAAGTAATAGTAATTTAACAAGGCCCAAACAAGGCTATTATAGGTTCATTCCACTGTAGTCCTACATTAGGAACATTTATAGTACACTGTACATGTATATAACATATACATTTAATCATTTGAAATTTATACTCATTTGTAATCTGTAATACAATCTAGTTATCCTGAACTACCTCACTATTGTAAATCTCTTTAATCATTTAAAATTTATATTCATATGTAATTTGTAATATAGATTAAAACCTAGTATTAAGTCTGCCCGAAATGTCTAGCATGCCCAGGCATGCTAGGCATGCTAACGGCCATCTTTGTAATTATAGTCCTTAGTCCTTAATATGTAAAACACACATTGTAATTTTTACAGAGAAATAAATCAATTTGAATTTGAATGTGTGTGTTCAATACCACTACATCGTAAATTTTAGCTATTTTACTCTATAAGCTGCTTAACATTTCTTGATAACGTATATAACACTGTGTAGGTATATTTAGGTAGCACATTTCTCATACCTAATGAATGGAGAATCAAGCCTTCACCACATTTCAGATGTATGCAAGTAATCTCACCAATGTTCTTAAGTCATCGATCGGCAAGGACAGGTCTCCAATATTTTCCTACTGGCGAAGTTCTCCCATACATAAACTTAGTAAAACTAATGGCAAGCACTGACCTAACCTAGCCCAACCTAAACCTAAATTATGTTCTTGGATAACATGTGGTTAAATTTTAAAAAGTGTCAGGCAAAGTTGGAAACTGCCTGACACTATTCAGATTTTTCTAGAGTACATGTACATCATAAACTATATTTCATACCAAGCACAAGGTACTAGAAAAAACCTTACTGTACCATCTTATTCTAAATAACTCTTAGTTTAGTTTTCAAATTTTTTTTTGTTACAGCAAAACATATGAAATATGGATTCCATTGAGGCTTATCAGTCATTCCCTACTATGAGACCTACAGTAGCTGAATAATCCCTAGGTAAACTGCTAGGTGAACAGAAGCAAACAAAGAAACTGTAAGATGTGCCTACGCATCTCACTTAATCCAAGGAACAAATTAGGGTCCTTTCAATTATGAGCCTAAAGCTCAACCCCATTGCTACAAAGCACCTACTTAAGCTAAGTCACCTACAATTGCTACAGCATTTTTGCATTTGCCTGGAAATATTTTGTGGAAACACTTTGACACATTAATAACCAACACTAAGTCAACACTATGATAACTGCACAACCTCCAAATTCCTCCAAGAAATTAGCCACACTGCTATACATAATTTTTTGTTATAACACAACACATTTTATATACTAATTGGTGTCCAGCAAAATCACTGACCTTTCAAGTCTCTGGTGTCAATGAGTTAACCAGGCAGCAGATTCATTGACTTGCTAAAGTAGTATAACCACAGGTTATTAAAGAACATAATTTGGGCTTAGGTTTAGGTTAGATTAGGGCTTGCCAATAGTATACTAAATGTATAGGTAAGAGAACTCCTCACTAATAGAAAAATATCAATACCTCTCTCCAAACCAATTGGTGCCTTGGTAATGTCTGTAAGATCCAGTTAACACCCACCTCAAAGCTCGTGAACCATATCAAAATGGTTCCATGCCACGTGTGTGAAATATGTAATTAAATCACATATGCGGTAATCAGAACATTTAGTAAGAATACAGACAAGATATAAGACACAATTGCAGCTACTGACAGATGTCATCAGTATGACACCTGAGTGGGTTATCTGAGTGAATACAAGGGATGCCCCCACACAGCCATCACCTCCCTCCAGCCTGTGCAGTTCCTGACCTGTGGTTTCTATTCTCTATATTGGATTAACAAAGCCCGTGATGGGGAAAATGTCTTCTTAATGTGCTATTTACTGCATGTCTGTCTTATATACTTAGTGGTGTAAATCACCGCTGGTCACCTCATGGATCAAAGTAGCCAATTAGTCATCCTACGTAATTTACACATGGTGGCCTGGTGGCTAAAGCTCTCACTTCACACGGCGAGGGTTTGGGTTCAATTCCCAGCCAGGGTAGAAACATTGGGCGTATTTCTTTACGCTTGTTGTCTATGTTCACCCATCAGTAAAATGGGTACCTGGGTGTTAGTCGCCTGGTGTGGGTCGCATCCTGGGACACTGACCTAATTTGCCCGAAATGCTCTGCATAACAAGGGGCTTTCTATATGTAGTAGTATGTCATTGATGTCAGCTAGGCCTGTATACCTTATACATGTACAGTGGACCCTCCGTTTTCGTCGATCTCCGTTATTGCTAATTTCGGTTTTGGCCGACTTTTTTCATGGAAATATTGGCTCTGTTTTCGTCGATAGTACGGAACCTTTCCGAGTGCCCAACATGCACACAAAGCCCGCAAGCCCGCCTCCCACACACATTGTCACACAGTGTAGCATTGTTTCTGGTTGAGTGAACATTATCCTGCGAGTTCATACAAAACATTTCTTAACAATCCATTGTTTTGGGCACTTTATTAGTGCCACTCCTTTGGTAAAGAAAGTGAGGAACACCACAGAAATGAAGAAGGAAATCATTTAAAAATATGATAAGTGGCGTACGTATCGCGGAGCTTGGCAGGATGTACAAGAAGTCGCCATCAACCATCAGTTCCATTGTGGGGAAGAGAAAAGAAATCATGCAAGCTGATGTTGCGAAAGGGTGAATACCATAACAAAACAGAGATCACAAACAATTGAAAATATGGAGAAATTGTTGTTAGTGTTCTGGAATTTTGTCTTGTGCACCTTTGTGGTCTTGAGGTGGGCGTCGTAAGTAACTCCCAACTTCCATTCTTGGTCTACCAACGGAAATCTTTTCCGATGGTCTCTGTCCACATAAAGGTGGTGGTAAGAAACTTTTGTGGTGTGGATAACCAAAAAACAGTTAGCAGGTGATAGTGTTTCCCAGTGTTATTTGTGAAAAGGCAAGGCAGTTGTATGACGATCTCAAAGCAAATGCCTGGAACGAGTGCTAATGTTAGTGAATTTAAGGCCAGCAAAGGCTGGTTCGAAAAATTCAAGAATCGAAGTGGCAGACAAGTTCAGACAAACATGCGGCTGAAAAATTTGTGCGCAAATTCAAAACGTATGTAGAGGCTGAAGGATTCAAACCCCAACAAGTGTTTAATTGTGACGAAACAGGCCTGTTTTGGAAGAAAATGCCAAACAGGACCTACATTACTCAGGAGGAAAAGGCACTGCCAGGACACAAGCCTATGAAAGATAAGCTAACTCTCTTGTTCTGTGCTAATACTAGTGGGGATTTAAAATTGAAGCCTTTACTGGTGTATCACTCTGAAAATCCCTGAGTGTTCAAGAAAAACAGTGTCGTCAAGAGTAAATTGTGTGTGATGTGGAAGGCTAACAGTAGGGCATGGATCACGAGGGAAATTTTCCTGGAATGGTTCAATGAAGCGTTTGGCCCCAGTGTGAAGAAATACCTCCTGGAAAATAAATTGGATCTCAACTGCCTCCTGGTAATGGACAATGCTCCTGCTCATCCTCCAGACTTGGAAGACCAATTGTCTAAGGAATTCAGTTTTGTAACAGTGAAGTTCTTGCCTCCTAACACCACTCCTCTCATCCAGCCCATGGACCAGCAGATCACTGCAAACTTCAAAAAACTGTACACCAAAGCAATGTTTCAAAAGTGCTTTGACATAACCTCGGACACTGAATTAACCCTAAGAGAGTTCTGGAGGGATCATTTCAATATCTTCAGTTGCATAGGCCTTATAGATAAGGCTTGGCAGGGAGTGACTTCCAGGACGATGAACTCTGCTTGGAGAAAGTTGTGGCCAGATTGTGTCCAAGAGAGGGATTTTGAAGGGTTTGGTGATGACCCTGAGGAGCCTATGCCAGTTGAGGAAAGTATTGTGGCATTGGGGAATTCCATGGGGTTGGAGGTGAGTGGCAAGAATGTGGAAGAGTTGGTGAAGGACCACAATGAAGAGCTAACCACTGCAGAGCTGCAAGAGCTTGACTGCAACACCATCAAACCACAACTTGGGAAATTGCTTCACAGGAAGAGGGAGAGAGATGGAAGAAGGTGCCTTCTTCAGAGATTAAGGAGATTTGTGCAATGTGGACTACAATGCATTCATTTGAAGAGGAACATCACCCTGACAAAGATGTTGCAAGCCATCTCGGCAACATGTACAATGACAATCTCTTGTCCCATTTTAGGAACATTTTAAAGAGACGCCAGAAACAGAGCTCTCTGGACAGTTATTTTGTGCGACAGGGGTCCAGTGACTCTCAAGCTGGTCCTAGTGGCAGTAAAAGACAAAGAAGGGAAGTGACCCCAGATGAGGACTTGGTACCTAGAGTCCTTATGGAGGGGGATTCCCCTTCCAAACAATAGCCTCTCTTCCCTCTTCCCTCCTCCCTGTCTTCTATCCAGCAACAACAGTCTACAATAAAGGTAAGTGTCACGTTGAATGTTCATTCTTTTGTATTACCTGGAGTTTACCTGGAGAGAATTCCAGGGGTCAACGCCCCCGCGGCCCGGTCTGTGACCAGGCCTCATGTTGGACCAGAGCCTGATCAACCAGGCTGTTATTTCTGGCCGCACGCAGTCCAACATACGAGCCACAGCCTGGCTGGTCAGGTACCGACTTTAGGTGCCTGTCCAGTGCCTGCTTGAAGACAGCCAGGGGTTTGTTGGTAATCCCTCTTATGTATGCTGGGAGGCAGTTAAACAATCTTGGGCCCCTGACACTTATTGTGTTGTCCCTCAACGTGCTAGTGGCACCCCTGCCACTATCTTTAATGTACAAAAAAAATTTTGTTAATACTTCTGGGTGTCTAGAACGGATTAATTGAATTTACATTATTTTTTATGAGAAAAATGGTTTCAGTTTTGGCCGATCCCTCTGGAACGAATTAAACACGAAAACCGAGGGTCCACTGTACTTGTAGTAAATAAAGATATTATTATTATTAATATTAGTATTATTACTTATGTGTACCTGTACCAAAATAAACTTGCTAATGCCACAAGACCTCAAATGGTATGTTTTATATTACACCGGTCCCTAAGAGCAAGCCTCACCAATGGGGCCCTTAACAATAATAGTAACAACAACAATATCTTTATTTCTATAAGTACATGTACAAGGTATATAGGCCTGGCTGACATCGATGACATACTAGGCAGAGCATTTTGGGTAAATTAGGTTAATTTTGTCCCAGGATGCAACCCACGCCAGTCGACTAACACCCAGGTACCTATTTTACTGATAGGTGAACATGGACAGCAGGTATCTTAAGGAAACGTCTTAATGTTTTCCAGCGGGGATCGATCCCCCACACTAAACTGCCACCTAAGCACATTCTCCCAGCAGCACTGTATGATCCTTTTGGGTTTAGTGCTTAACTTGATTATATTATTATTATTAGCAATCTAGCTACAGGACACGAGTCCCTCACTATCAGGCTCCTAATGGACCCCCAAAAGTAACCCAGAGTGCCTAGACCAGACTAACTCTCGGTTTCACAATGTGAGTGGAGGCAGGCGAGCCTCACTAGTGCCAACAAGAGGCAGGTGAGCTTCACTAGTGCTAACGAGAGGCAGACGAGTCATTAAACGAGTGAGCCATAACAGAAGGTAGGAGAGCCACACCGGAGGTAACAAGACAGGTGGACCACACCAGACAGGTGAACCACACCACACGCCAGGTGGACCACACCACGAGACAGGTAGACCACATCACAAGACAGGTGGAGCACATCACGAAACAGGTGAACCACACCACAAGCCAGGGAGACCACAACATTAGCAATATACGAAAGTGAGATCAGTTACCTGGCGGCAGCCTCCTCGGCCCCGATGCCGTCTGGGGTCTCCTCCGGCGAACTCATTAATAACTTTCACTGTATCTCTTATCTTGGTGGGGGCGAGAGAGAGGCTGAGAGACGGGAATAACAGCCCCGCAACAACTTGGTGAGGCAGGAGAGCAAGGAGCGTGGCTAGCCGAGCCCAGGGTACAACATTGTCGCCATGTTTATTCAACTCAGCTGTGCAAGTTCATGCTTGCCATAAGTTTATCAACATATGAAAAAAAAATGGCAACAGAACCCCATAGCTACACTGAAACGAACCTAAAATCCCACTCCTTTATTGAGACGCAATAAAAGTTTTGCGAAGGTCATTGCGAGGGTTAAAATGGCTCCATTAGTTTGAATACTTCAAAAGTGCGCGATAATATTACTGCAAGGATCAACTGGACCAATGGTTCTTTCCCGGTTGCTTATTACGACGTAGATGTATTTTAAGGGCGCAGCTGGGTGGCAAGTGACAGTAAGGAGCACAGGTGGCACAAAAACTGGCACTTGTGGTAGCTGGTGCAGTGATAATTGGTAGACACCCCAGGCAACACCACCCACCATGACTAGGGCCTTCCTGCAAGATAAATATAGTTTCCTCTTTAAACTACGTTGCACGAGCCTGGTTCCTCATGCAAGCAGCCAATTGCAGTATATATAACATATATACATATGTGTATATATACATATATATGTATATATATATATTTCGGCTCCTTGGCTAGTGCAGTGTTATCGATACATATACATGTATACATATGCATGCATATATATATATATATATATATATATATATATATATATATATATATATATATATATATATATATATATATACACACGCACACACACACACTTGTTTGTGGTTCAGTTGTGTAAGCTATAACTGTCTGCTCTCTTCTTTTGGTATCTGGAATCATGTAGGATTTATGTAAAACCAACAGACAGACAACCAATCACACCAGCAGACAACCACACCCAGTCACGCCAGCAGACAACCACACACACAGTCACACCAGCAGACAACCACACACACAGTCACACCAGCAGACAACCACACCCACAGTCACACCAGCAGACAACCACACCCACAGTCACACCAGCAGACAACCACACCCACAGTCACACCAGCAGACAACCACACCCACAGTCACACCAGAAGACAACCACACCCACAGTCACACCAGCAGACAACCACACCCACAGTCCACCCAGCAGACAACCACACCCACAGTCACACCAGCAGACAACCACAACCCACAGTCACACCAGCAGACAACCACACCCACAGTCACACCAGCAGACAACCACACCCACAGTCACACCAGCAGACAACCACACCCACAGTCACACCAGCAGACAACCACACCCACAGTCACACCAGCAGACAACCACACCCACAGTCACACCAGCAGACAACCACACCCACAGTCACACCAGCAGACAACCACAGTCACACCAGCAGACAACCACAGTCACACCAGCAGACAACCACAGTCACACCAGCAGACAACCACACCCACAGTCACACCAGCAGACAACCACACCCACAGTCACACCAGCAGACAACCACACCCACAGTCACACCAGCAGACAACCACAGTCACACCAGCAGACAACCACACCCACAGTCACACCAGCAGACAACCATACCCCACAGTCACACCAGCAGACAACCACACCCACAGTCACACCAGCAGACAACCACACCCCCCGGTGGCCTAATGGGTAAAGCTCTCGCTTCACGCACGGAGGGGCCGGGTTCAATTCAATACATTTCGAAGTGTTTCCTTACACACACACACATACATACAACAGGCCTAGTGTCTAATTGACATGTGCCTAGGACAAAATGGTAACTAACCCACAGTCACACCAGCAGACAACCACACCCACAGTCACACCAGCAGACAACCACACCCACAGTCACACCAGCAGACAACTACACCCACAGTCACACCAGCAGACAACTACACCCACAGTCACACCAGCAGACAACTACACTCAGTCACACCAGCAGACAACTACACCCACAGTCACACCAGCAGATAACTACACCCACAGTCACGCCAGCAGACAACCACAGTCACGCCAGCAGACAACCACAGTCACGCCAGCAGACAACCACAGTCACGCCAGCAGACAACCACAGTCACGCCAGCAGACAACCACAGTCACGCCAGCAGACAACCACAGTCACGCCAGCAGACAACTAGTCACACCAAACCAGTCACACCTAACAACCAGTTATACAAGCAGACAACCACACCCACAGTCACACCAACAGACAACCACACCCATAGCCACACCAGCAGACAACTACACCCACAGTCACACCAGCAGACAACCACACCCAGTCACACCAGCTGATAACCACTCCTACAGTCACACCAGCAGAAAACCACAGTCACACCAGCAGATAACCACAGTCACACCAGCAGATAACCACAGTCACACCAGCAGATAACCACAGTCACACCAGCAGATAACCACAGTCACACCAGCAGATAACCACAGTCACACCAGCAGATAACCACAATCACACCAGCAGATAACCACAGTCACACCAGCAGATAACCACAGTCACACCAGCAGATAACCACAGTCACACCAGCAGATAACCACAGTCACACCAGCAGATAACCACAGTCACACCAGCAGATAACCACAGTCACACCAGCAGATAACCACAGTCACACCAGCAGATAACCACAGTCACACCAGCAGATAACCACAGTCACACCAGCAGATAACCACATCACACCAGCAGATAACCACAGTCACACCAGCAGATAACCACAGTCACACCAGCAGATAACCACAGTCACACCAGCAGATAACCACAGTCACACCAGCAGATAACCACAGTCACACCAGCAGATAACCACAGTCACACCAGCAGATAACCACAGTCACACCAGCAGATAACCACAGTCACACCAGCAGATAACCACAGTCACACCAGCAGATAACCACAGTCACACCAGCAGATAACCACAGTCACACCAGCAGATAACCACAGTCACACCAGCAGATAACCACACCCACAGTCACACCAGCAGACGATCCACTAAACCCTCAAGCTAACATATGTTCCGGCACTATAAGGCATACTAAATTTGTGAATCTTAAAAATGTCATATAGAAGTCAGTTTTCAACACTTCCCAGTTTTCTTTCCTTAGCTTTATTTAAAATTCTTTATAATACTATAAACGAAATGTACATACTTTCTATGAGCTACTATATTCAATAAGCCCTAAACTCGAAAGGGTCATACAAAGCTGCAGGGAGAGATGTTTGAAGGGTAGTAGAGGGGCAGGGAAGTGCGAGGGTATAAGTGTTTGTGCAGATAAGGAAGCCCTAGAGTAAATTTTAAATAAGGAAGCCCTAGAGTAAATTTTAAATAAGGAAGCCCTAGAGTAAATTTTAAATAAGGAAGTCCTAGAGTAAATTTTAAATAAGGAAGCCCTAGAGTAAATTTTAAATAAGGAAGTACTAGAGTAAATTTTAAATAAGGAAGCCCTAGAGTAAATTTTAAATAAGGAAGCCCTAGAGGAAATTTTAAATAAGGAAGCCCTAGAGTAAATTTTAAATAAGGAAGCCCTAGAGTAAATTTTAAATAAGGAAGTCCTAGAGTAAATTTTAAGTAAGGAAGTCCTAGAGTAAATTTTAAGTAAGGAAGTCCTAGAGTAAATTTTAAGTAAGGAAGTCCTAGAGTAAAATTTAAATAAAAATTGGTGCAACAGATTAGCTTCTGTTAAAAGTCAGAGAGTCTGCAACAGGTACAGGTAGACATAAGTACAGTTATAATATCTAATAACGTGTGTAAATTACCTAGGATAACCCAGAAAAGTCAGACAAAATAGTTTTTTTGCTTTGGGATGGAGACATAGGTAGTAAATCCTACATGCCCACTGATAAACAGGACTATCTATTAACACATGGTGGACTGACAGTCCTCACAATGTAGTGTCGGGTGTTTCTCAATGGTATCCATGAGTAAGTCACGTGTGTCCCATACATAAGTAGGATTGTATAGTATTGCAAACATGACAGTGGTAGGAAGATGGCCAGAATCCTGAACTTGGTTTAATGGGAAACAATTTACAGTGGTCCAACTCGAGCAGGATAAGGGCAGCAAAGAGTTAAATAACATTTTGCACCACCAAGCATAGTTCCATCACGAAACAATATATATTTGTCAATACGTGTACATATTACAGTTTCTTATATAGCTAATGTACACAATACAATATGGAGTTACAGTCTCAAAAACATTTAAATATCTTATTACCACTGAAACATTGGTCATTATTGGGCTACAGTTTCTTCAAAAAAACAAATAGTTTATATAGACGTACAATGCGGATAGTCAAAAGATTTAATATACCTTATCATCATCAATACAATGTTTTAGCATATCCTGTAAGGTTTGCATGGAGATGTCTGAAAGGTTGGATATTTGGACACTCCAGGATATAATGTTCCAGTGTATGGCCCTGTCTCTATACACTTTGTATTTGATATCACTGCCATCCACACATAATATACTGCTAGAGATAACACGTAAAATAAACTGCATAAGAACTCCTATTTAATACTTTATGTCTAAATTTCATAGTAAATAAGTTTATTTAGGCACAGGCACACAGGACACCAATGGAAATAAGTCCTTTATCTGACTTTTTGGGTTATCCTAGGTTGTCTACACATATGCTGATATGTATGGTAATATATGTAACTGTATTTGTGTATACCTGAATAAACTTACACATAAGTACAATTTACATAAGTAAATTACCTAGTATAACCCAAAAAGTCAATCTTTATGCATTAGGATTCGTTTTCCCGGAATGCACTGCATACTAGTGGCATTCTTTTGTACCTACCAATGTTTTATTACATCCAAACTACATTATTTTGTACCAAATAAAGAAATAAAAATTTGCATTTGTAAGAGCCGGGGTTTAGCGCTTCTTTTGATTATAATAATAATGTAAGAGCCGGGTTCACACGGCCCTGGAACCCTCATTAATCCTTAACACCAACAAAAACAAAAATATTGTTTGCATGGTGAAGGATTTTTCAAGATAAAATACGACTGCTTACCAGTACAAAATAGTTACATTGCTGTCCAGGCTGAGGATATTACAACACTTGGGTGTTTGAGGAGTGGAATAATCCAGCCTGGTAGGTGTGAGTGTCTGGCTCAGCCTGGTAGGTGTGTGTCTGACTCAGCCTGGTAGGTGTGAGTGGCTCAGCCTGGTACGTGTGAGTGTCTGGCTCAGCCTGGTAGGTGTGTGTCTGACTCAGCCTGGTAGGTGTGAGTGGCTCAGCCTGGTACGTGTGAGTGTCTGGCTCAGCCTGGTAGGTGTGTGTCTGACTCAGCCTGGTAGGTGTGAGTGGCTCAGCCTGGTACGTGTGAGTGGCTCAGCCTGCGTCTCACAGGTGAGCTTAACATTTCCTGTTTGGTAATGCTCGATTTACTTTTTAATAATAATAATAATAATAATAATAAATGTTTATTTTCTTGTGTGGTTTACATATTTTAAAGTGTTAATTGCAAGGATGGCCTCTAGCATGCCTAGGCATTTCGGGCAGACTAATCCTAATTCTTACTCTTAATTGACTCCCTGTGGGTTTAGCGCTTAGTTTCAAGTGTAATAATAATAATTTATCCACCCGGTTAAACGTGTGGTGCTTGAGTGGATAGTTTATTGTGGACCCCAATGGAAATAAGTAACTTTGACTGTCTTTGGTTATCCTAGGTAATTTACACATGCATTACTAGGTATTATAATTGTATTTATGTGTACTTGTACCTAAATAAAGTTACTTATGCATCTTTGTCAGACCCTACTGGGCATTGTTACATCGCTATAAAGAAATATGTCATTTCATATTTTAAAGTTACTTCATATAGTTAATATACACAATACAGTATGAAATACAATCTCAAAAAAATGATATTACCACTTAAAAATATTGGTCATAATTGGTTACAGTCTCCTTTATAAAAGCCGTTCATTCATCTAGTTGATGCAAAATGTGGATACAACCTCTAGATTTCAGGTATTATTAACAATTAATTGTTTTGCCATATCCTTTAAGGTTTTCATGGAGATATTTCTGAAGGGTTGTACACTTGTATGATGCTCCGGTATGTGACCGTGTGTCTGTCCACACACTTGGCATTTTATGTCATTGCGCAGTATAATAATCCTGTACACAGGAAATAATGCTACACAAAATGAAACTGATAAATTGTGTAAGAATTTGGTCTACATTTGGATATTTAGGCATTAAATCTTTTTTGGTGTAGGTATGTTTAAAATAATTTTGCAATATATAACCTTTATTAAATTTAGTATGCAAATTCTGTAACTGTTTTGAAGCTCTTATATACACTATAGCTAACCTAAATAATTAGTTATTTGCATAACTTTTGATTGAGTTTTACTAATGAAATCTCTTTTAACCTCACAATATTTGTTTGGAAAAAGTTTACTTTTGTTTGTTTGTCCTTGAAACAGTAAATGGTGAAGTCACTAAATTTTCACGTCACTGACATCAGCAAGTTATCCAGGCAACAGGCTCGGTGACTTAGTAAAATATAATCATGAGTAATCCGACAACTTACTTCAAGTGTATTTTAGATGAGGTTTGGTTCTGTTAGGTTAGGTCTTACAAGATTAGACTGTGGTATATTGTCTGACTTTTTGGGTTATCCTGGGTAATCTACACACATTCTGCTATGTATGATAATTTATGTAACTCTATTTGTATATACTACCTGTACCTGAATAAACCTTACTTAAGCATAACTCTTAGTTAAACGTATATCAAGGCAGGTCACACTGCCCAGTGAACATTAGTACAGTATATGCATATGCAGCATTCTGCCTATTAAGACAATTGACCAAACACATTGTTGCTTATTTGTTTAAATCTTGTTGGCTGCACTGAAGTCAGTAATTGGTTAATGCAGGTACAATACCAGTTTTCTGGCAATGGATGGTCTGGCACCCTTTTTAGTCCAGACAAAATTATGATAGCATCATGTGTATCCTACACTTACATTGTTTACACTGCATTTGTTTGTGATGAGCCCTTGATATAACCCTAGCTATATAGATGGCTTAGAATGATGCAAATGTCATTGGTGGTAACAAGCATAAACACCAGTCCATATTGATACAAGATAAAAAGAACTGTTGAAAAAACTGCACCGTGGTGTTTCCACACAGAAGCTGTGTGACATTGATATTGGTTCATCAACTCTTTATGATATGAAGAAAAAAATGGGGTCAAAATATTAAAATTTTATACAGAGATTGATTAAAAGCAGCCAATGAGCATTAGAAAAGTCTTTGAAAGGTAGGAGTACTGAGCATGCTTGAGTGATGGTGGAATAGTTTTGATAACATCAATGATGGAGTGGACTTGTCAGGTAGCATGTCAATGAAATAGACTCAGTTGTTCTATAAAGAACTTAAACTAGAATTTGAGCATGACTGTAGTGAAGGAGGGCTTCAAAAGTTTAAGAAGCATCATGGAATTTACATGTGTAAAGTGTCTAGAGGAAAACAATCCAAAGACCACGAAGGAACTATTGAATATGTGGATGGAAGGTGTGTAATTAGGGAGTCAGAGGTGTATTATTGAATTATTATTACACCCCTGTTGGTCCAGCAAAATCAGTATTCTGGGAAGCCAGAAAAATCAGTGTTGTAAACATATATCTATGTATGAGCCTGGAAGGGTGATTCTAACATGACACGTTTAGCTTGAGGTTACCAAAAATGGTTATATTCAGAACCACAGAATGGTATGCAAGAGGGATTGCTTTGGTTGCATCAGAAGATTTGCCAGTCTTTATGACATCTCAAATTGAAATTTTAATCTGTAAGGTTTTAACTCATTATTTTTGTTTATTTTCTCTCTATTTCAGACATGTCGGATAATGAAGTGGAAAAGTTTGAAATTTCTGATTATGACCTGGAAAATGAGTTTAAAATTTCACGCCCAGGTCGGAGGCAGACCAAGGAACAACAGATTTATGGTATCTGGGCACAAGAAAGTGGCGATGAAGAGGTAACTTAGTCTGCTATTTAATCTTATTCATATTCATCTTTCTGTTTTCCTCCTTTCTTTACTCCCTACATGCCTCTCTCTTATCCATTTACCTTCACACTTTCATCAAATCCATAATTTCCTCCAATGCATAGTATACCTCTATCTCTGACTGTTAATAAGGCATAAGTATAGCAAAGTGATAAGGGCACCAGTGGAAATGTATCATACTGTTGAACTTTTCTGGGTTATCCTAGGCTAATTTTACATTATGTACCATTATTGCATGCCTAAAACAGTGATGTGTCCTCAGACCCATTGTAAAAATTTATATTACAGCAATGTACTTACTGTACTTATAGGGTTGGCTCCAAGGGGACACGTAAAAATAATAATAATAATAATAATAATAATATAATAATAATAATAATTTTATTTCGATGCATGTTACAAGTGTACATTGTTATTGGTCGTTACAATTATAAAACTGTAATGCAAGGAGAGCCACTGGCATGCCATGGCATTAGGGGCAGCTATAATGTTGCATCTAGCTCCCTCTTCCAGCCAGATTATCACCTCTAATTCCCTCCTATATAAAACTTCTGGAGCTGCCCCTGTATACTTATATTTGCAGATTTTACAGAGTAGAACTTATACAATCTTCTCCTTAAGGAATGTTGTATCACAGAGAAGTGAAAACCATGACCCACAAATTGGAAATTAAAAATGGACCTCGTCTCAGTCTGTCCTAGACCATTATAAAGTCATGAGAACGAAAAGGGGGAATAGCCAGAAGTTAGGCCAGGACAAATGAAATATCCAGTTTCATTACCAGTTTGTGGAATAGGTGTGAATTATATATTCCATCCATGATATTGTGACTTTAATTTTTTATGTACTGTACATATGTACCTTAAATTTGTACAACTGGTACATACCTACTGCATAACTCTAATTTGCCTTTATTTTTTCCATTCCTAAGTCATCAGAACTACGATTGCAAAACAAATTATGTGCAGTATCTCAATTCAATAAATGAAATCAGTATACATATTGTAAAAACTCTGAAATTCAATGTACAGTAATCCATTGCCTTAAACTGCTTTATTCATTTTTTAATAGTTTCAACTTCCACTGCTAATTACTGTCTGTGTAAGTTTATAAAACATTTAATGTACAGTACTTTTCTTTGCATCCCTATTCTTCTTATTATTATCATTGAGCAACAAATCCCTTTCATTGTCAGTTTGTTGGAGAACTTTGCTTTGGAATATTTATGTAACCATAACTTTGCATTAGCAGTAATTATTTTTACATAATACTGTACTGTCGTAATTAACTGCACTAAAAGCAGATTATAGAGTACAGTATATCTACAGTGAACCCCCGCCTAACGAACAAAATTCATTCCAGAAGCTTGCTCAAGTGCCAATACCGAACAAGTTTACTCCCTTAATAAATAATGTCAAGTAGGTTAGTCCATTTATTTCAGACCCCCAAAAATACACTTCCACAAGCACTTACAATATTATACTTGCATAATTGTACGATTTCCGGGGTGTTCGTTAGGCGGGGGTCCACTGTATAATACATTACAGTCATCCCTTGATTTACAATGGGCATGAGTTATGATAATTTTGAGTTCCGAGTTACCCTCATAGACGAATTAAGTTTTGAGTTTTGATAATAAATTTGAGATGTTATATGCGTAAAATGGTACGACTGTTGTGGGTCACATTCCAGGGAACAAGATTAACCAAAGTTGCCCAAAATGCTCTGCTTAACCAGGGGTTTTCTATATACAGTAGAATGCCAGTGATGTCAGCTAGGTTTGTAATAGTTGTAGAAATAAAAATTATTATTACAGTGGACACCCGGTTAACGGCCATAATTCGTTCCAGAATGCTGTTCAAGTGCCATTACCAAACGAATTTGTTCCCATAAGAAATAATGTAAATTAGATTAGTCCTTTTAGACCCCCAAAAATACACTTACGCAAGCACTTACAAAAATACACTTACATAATTGTTCGAATTTGGAGCAGTACGTAAACCGGGGGTCCACTGTATTATTATTGTTCTTCTTCTTTCTTCTTTCAACAAACAGGCCGTCTCCCACCGAGGCAGGGTGACCCAAAAAGAAAGAAAATCCCCAAAAGAAAATACTTTCATCATCTTTCAACACTTTCACCTCACTCACACATAATCACTGTCTTTGCAGAGGCGCTAAGATACGACAGTTCAGAAAATCCCTCCAAACCGCCAATATCTCAAACCCCTCCTTTAAAGTGCAGGTATTGTACTTCCCATTTCCAGGACTCAAATCCAACTAAATCAATTAACTGGTTTCCCTGAATCCCTTCACAAAATATTACCCTGCTCACACTCCAACAGCTCGTCAGGTCCCAAAAACCATTCGTCTCCATTCACTCCTATCTAACACACTCACATATGCTTGCTGGAAGTCCAAGCCCCTCGCCCACAAAACCTCTTTTACCCCCTCCCTCCAACCTTTTCGAAGATGACCCCTACCCCGTCTTCCTTACCCTACAGATTTGTACGCTCTCCAAGTCATTCTACTTTGATCCATTCTCTCTAAATGACCAAAACACCTCAACAACCCCTCTTCAGCCCTCTGACAAATATTTTTAGTAACTCCACACCTCCTCCTAATTTCCACACTCCGAATTTTCTGCATAATATTTACACCACACATTGCCCTTAGACAGGACATCTCCACTGCCTCCAGCCGCCTCCTCGCTGCAGCATTTGCAACCCATGCTTCACACTCATATAAGAGTGCTGGTACCACTATACTTTCGTACATTCCCTTCTTTGCCTCCATGGATAATGTTTTTTGTCTCCACAGATACCTCAATGCACCACTCACCTTTTTTCCTTCATCAATTCTATGGTTAACCTCATCCTTCATAAACCCATCCGCTGACAAGTCAACTCCCAAATATCTGAAAACATTCACTTACATAATCTCTCTCTCCAATGTGATACTACATATCCAATTTTTCTTTATTTAAATCGTTTGATATCCTCATCACCTTACTCTTATCTATGTTCACTTTCAACTTTCTACCTTTACACACCCTCCCAAACTCGTCCACTTTTTAACTCATCTCTTTTTTTAACTTTAGTAATGTATACAGGAGGAGTTACTAGTCCCTTGCTCCTGGCATTTTAGTTGCCTCTTACGACATGCATGACTTATGGAGGAAGAATTTTTTTCCACTTCCCCATGGAGTATTATTATTGTTATTATTATATTATTATGTTTGATACATGTGGGTGGGCCTCAGCCAACCAGCGATGTAGCTTGCCTCTTGGGCAATGTCTGAGCCAATAGGAGTGGAGGGGTGGACCTTAGCCAAACAGCGATGTGGTAGCCTGCCTTTTGGACAGCATCTGAGCCAATAAGAGTGGGGAGGGTCTGTTAGGGTGGCTTATTAGCCAATCATCAATGGGCCTAAATGTGTCTATGGTAGAATCTTAGCCAGTAGCAAAGTTTGTACTACAGTTTATTGTTTACTCTTCAGTTTGAAGCTATCATGGGTGTTTCCTGCAGTTTGAAGCTATCATGGGTGTTTCCCGCAGTTTGAAGCTATCATGGGTGTTTCCTGCACTAACTCTGGATTATTTACGCTTCATAACTGCATTTGTGTTATAACTACACCATCTTTTGCATTAACAAGTCATCATGGCCCATAAAGTGATTAGTAAACAGGCCATTTTTCTGAAGATCAAGCAAGAAATTAGTGCATAGGTGTGTGAGTATGGCTTTCCACAATCAGCCATCCCTGCTATTATCAGGTACAGTGGACCCTCGGTTAACGAAAAAACTTCATCCCAGAAGCCTGCTCAAGTGCCATTACCGAACGAATTTACGTCCTTAAGAAATAATGTCACGTAGGTTACTCTATTTCAGACCCCCAAAAATACACTTCAACATGCACTTACAATATTATACTTACATAATTGTACTATTTCCGGGGTATTCGTTAACCAAGGGTCCACTGTAAATAGAAACAAATTACGTACCATAAAACCATCTATTTTCGGGATATGAGTTAAGTTACAATAGTTTTGATATACGATATGTCTTCTGGGATGGATTAATATCATAACTCAAGGGACCACTGTACAGTGGAACCCCGGTTAACGAAAAAAATTCATTGCAGAAGCCTGCTCAAGTGCCATTACCGAACGAATTTACTTCCTTAAGAAAAAATGTCATTTAGGTTAGTCTATTTCAGACCCCCAAAAATACACTTCCACAAGCACTTACAATATTATACTTACATAATTACACGATTTCCAGGGTGTTCGTTAACCGGGGTTCCACTGTATATCTATTTTTTTTTTTTTTACATTAAACTGTATCTATTAACACTGATTATTTACAGGAGGGAGAGCCAGAATCCTTGAATGTTCCACTACCTCGGGCTCGTGTCCTTCGAGGGGGACTCAACTTTGTCTCAGGTGGTATACAGCAGTCGGGCAAGAAAGATGACAAGGACAAGAAAGAAGGCTCAGATGAAGAATCTGAATCAGAACTTGCACCAAGACCTATGTTTGGTGCTGGTGCTGACTCTAGGTAGATATAAAAAAAATTCATGTTTCACAACTATAGTACTGGAACTGGAATTGTGTGTAAATACTGACATTATTTTTATTTTTATTATTATAGTGGAGTTAGTGATACTTAGATGCAGTGAATGCCTTTATTAATAACAATGTTTCACCCTTTATAAATGAGTGTTTCACCCTTGATGTTGAAAACCTTTAATTAGTTTCTAAATGCCACATTTGTAAGTGCTGATGTGTATAAATTAAGGGATGACATGTATTTGTTGTCATTTATTTTTCTAAGCAAAATTGTCTTAAGATAAACATTTAATAATATTTTACTTTATTTCAGTGATGAAGAAATTATTGCAAAAACACAGGTCCCATCATCATTTGCAAGCAAGAAATCCTCAGATTACTCTTCATTTACCTCATCAACTTCTAAACCAAGAGATATTGCAGGAATACGTCGCAGTGGCGCGCAAGGTGCAGGTAAACCTGGTCTGTTGGGTAGCGGTATGGCAGACTGGGAAAAATATACTTCAGGCATTGGAAGTAAGCTCTTAAAGAAGATGGGCTTTGAAGAAGGCAAAGGTCTTGGTAAGAACTTGCAAGGTATATCAACTCCTGTAGAGGCAAGCAAGCGAAAGGGAAAGGGAGCTATTGGTTACTATGGATCAGAGAGGACTGAAAAGTCGTTGAAGGACTTTCCAGTACATGATTCAGATGAAGAAGAGAAAGAGAAGTTCAAGGACCTCCTTCAGCAGTGGAAGAAGACTGGCAGCAAGAAAAAAATAAAGTATGTATACAAAAGTGCAGAAGAAGTTATCCAAGAAGGCAAGACAAAAAAACTGAAGCCAACAGATGACAGTCATATCACTAGAACTAAAGTTATAGACATGACTGGTCCAGAAACTCGAGTTTTAAGTAGTTATCATGCCATTGCTGGGCAGAAAAATTTTGTTGATGAATACGAAGAAGATAAAAAGAAGAAATATGAGCATTTTGATTTGCCAGAACTTTTGCATAACCTACAGATGCTCTTAGAAAATTGTGAAGATGACATTGTCCGTAATGCCCGGACTTTAGAACGAGAAAATGACAGAATTGTTCACCTTAATCATGAAAGGGAAAAATATGAAAGTTTAGTAGACAGAGAAAAGA
Organism: Cherax destructor; assembly: GCA_009830355.1. NCBI lineage: Eukaryota > Metazoa > Arthropoda > Malacostraca > Decapoda > Parastacidae > Cherax > Cherax destructor. Next base: position 84,792 of record WNWK01001766.1, on the reverse strand, counting down.
AAGAACTTGACAGTCTTGACCAAGCTCTTGCTCTTGTAGAAGGACTTGAGACAAGGCATAAAGAGCAGACACTAAATCTCAGTGATGCTACAGCAATATTTACGGAGTTAAAATCGGATTATCTAAAAATATACAACACTTTTGAAATCCCATACTTAGCACCCACTTATGTGACACCTCTCTTAAAAGAGTTACTTAGTACATGGAATCCTTTAGCTCAGCCAACAGCTCACAAGGAAGTATTTGCTACATGGCAGCAGTTGGTAGATTTGGGTGGAAATCAGCATCAACAACCAGATACCACTGTACCATTAGATCCTTACCACCATCTGGTATGGGAGACCTGGACTGCTGCTGTAAGATCCACAGTCATGGGCCCTTGGGAACCACGAGACTGTGGTCCACTACTTGCTGTATTGGAAGCATGGAACTATCCCTTGGTTCCTGTATGGATCCAAGGACACTTGCTTCAGCATGTTATTTTACCTCGTATCACACGTGCTGTTCATAATTGGAATCCACTTCAAGATACTGTGCCAATTCATACTTGGCTTCATCCCTGGCTTCCTCTGTTAGTAGATCATCTACAGTCTGTGTACCCTGTCATACGTCAAAAACTTTCAGCTGCTCTTGTTCACTGGCACCCAAATGACCGCTCAGCCAAAATGGTTTTGCAGCCATGGAAAAGAGTTTTCAGTGAAATAGCAATGACCACACTAATTCAGTCCAACATTCAGCCAAAATTAGAGTCTGCACTTGTTGAAATGCCTATTAATCCCCACAATCAGAATCTGGATCCATGGCATTGGTTCTTGGATTGGGATGATTTACTGCCACCACAGGTATCATTAGACATGTTGGAACGTTGCTTCTTTCCCCGTTGGTATCAGGCATTGGCCACATGGCTTTCAGCTAATCCTCCCCATCCCGATGTTATAGCATGGTACAAAGGATGGCGAGATCTTATACCAAAGAGTGTCGCAAATCATCTTCAGATACGCCAAAAGTTTCAGCAGGCCCTGGAGGTGTGCAGTCGTGCTCTGAGCTACCAACCAGGTGCCTCTGATCAATTCAGTCTTTTGTTGGCTGGTTTAGACAAACTGAGTGAACCTCCACCACCACCTCCCCTAGGTTCTCCCCCTAGACAGCGATCCAAAGATTGGGCAGATATCATTAGTAGTGCACGAAGAGAAACCCTCAGCATGCGAGAGGTTGTTGAGCGTAGATGTTTGGAACATGGCACTGTATTTGTTCCAATACCTGACCGAAAACATGAAGGAAGACCAGTGTACAGATGTGGTAAGCTTAACATTTCCTTCAATAAAAACATCATTTATGTACAGACAGAAAGAGGATGGATGCCCAAAAGCCTTACAACATTATTAGATGATGCTTAAAAGTTCACTAGGTTAATTTTAGTTGTAGAATGACAAAAGTGATACTGTATAATATTTATATTTGTGATCACAATAACTTGAAATAATATTGTAATGTATCAATTTTTTCACTGCCACTGTTGTTAAAATTTTTGTGTTTAAACTCTTTTTGCCACCATTATTAAAATACCTCACATTTTGTATACAGTACAGTGGACCCTCGGTTAACGAATACCCCGGAAATCGTACAATTATGTAAGTATAATATTGTAAGTGCATGTGGAAGTGTATTTTTGGGGGTCTGAAATAGACTAACCTACATGACATTATTTCTTAAGGATGTAAATTCGTTCGGTAATGGCACTTGAGCAGGCTTCTGAGATGAAGTTTTTTCGTTAACCGAGGGTCCATTGTAGTTTAATTTCATTGACACTTAAAATTTATTGCACCCTCTGTGATAAACTTTGGCATGGCTTACCATTGTTTTCATTTATCACTTGGAATTATAGTACAAAAGTACAGTGAAGTTAAACATGAACTTAAAAAAATTAGATGCTTAAACCTGGGCATCAAGACATTCACAGTTATTGATAGATTTTTAACTTGTAGGATCATCGTAGGGAGAGGTGACACCATGTAATAAACTCATTTTATGTACTGACTCACGAAATCGCAATAACACAATTGCAAACAAATCATGGCATGTGTGGGGATTGAACCCATGGCAAGTGAATCGAAAAACTCCAGGCCAGTGTGTAACCTGAGTGGCTTACGCACTGGCCTGGAGTTTTACAAATCCTTGCCATGGGTTCAGTTTCAACCCATTCCGTGGTTTTTATTTACATACTGGTTTTTGCATTATGGTTGACTGCAGCAGATGTTTGGTGATACACATTTGTCTGATTACTCTCTGGCT
>WNWK01001766.1:0-77500 GCA_009830355.1 Cherax destructor | reverse complement strand
TAGCACAGGAGTAAGATGCTTGTTGTGAGCCTCAGAGTTTACCATGTGACTCAAAACGTTTTTCTCACCCACAAAATATACTGAAATAGCTAAACTTACAATGATTCAATCAAGTATATTAATCATTGAGTGATCCACTTGAAGACTGAGCTGGTCTCAAATCTCTGCAACATTGCTGATCATTGCAATATATCTTTCTCCCGAGAAGCACAAGTTTCAACCTGGGAACTGATACAGCATCAGGTTAGTTGCAATTAATTACCTTAACATTATGTATCTTAAATAAATTACAAGGCGAACAATTCCTGAACAGGTAATTATTTGTGTGTGGGAGAGATGAATGAATTTCCTCATATAACCAAACGTTCTCACCAGTTTGGTTATTATTTCCGCATTATTATTAAAACCGCATTTATCTTATCTCTTATTTAGCGCTCTAGTGACTGTATTAAACAGCCCGCTAGGAATTTTTAGTAATATTATCTTATCTAAGCCTTAATAATCTTACGCTGCTGTTCATGTGATCTTCAACTGTCCCTTCAGTTACATTAATCATGTGTTATCTTATTGATACTGAAATGTTATCTTGGGAGAGATAACTGTGATCCCTCCTTAGCCTTGAATAACTTTGAATGCTGGTAAAAGGGTTCCTGATCCAAGAAATTGGAGCTACCTTCCCCTTGTCAGGACCCCGGTATAACCCCTGTGGTTTAGCGCTTCTTTTGATAATAATAATCAGGACCCCGGTGGAAATAAATACCTTTGACCTTTTTTTTTGGGTTATCCTGGGTAATTTACACTATGTATGATAATTGTGGTAATGTGTACCTGTGCCTAAACGTACTTAACCTCTTATTCCACAGGCTCTTGCCCGTCAATATATCAAAATAACATGTGAATCGTGTGATCTTTGACATATTCTTAAGATATATATATGCAGTAAGTTATCATGAAGGGTCAAAAATACTCTGGGTGTTATATTGAATGCATTTACTGTAGGTGCGTTATTTTTTTTTATATATGTATTAACTTTTTTTTTTGTTGTGGCCTCTGTGTCCTGTGTTGACACGAAAATGCGTAGTAATAATAGTTGTAGTAATAATAATAGTCGGAATAGCAGCAGGAGTAGTAGCAGTAGTGGTAGTAGTAACAGTAGCTAGAAGTAGTATTAGTAGTAGTAGTAATAATAGTAGTAACAGTAACTAGAATTATTAGTAGTAGTAGTAATAATAATAGTAGTAACAGTAGCTAGAAGTAGTAGTAATAATAATAGTAACAGTAACTAGAAGTATTAGTAGCGGTAGTAGTAGTAACAATATTAATAACAGTAGTATAGGAACAGTAGCAATATTAGTAACAGTAGTAATATTAGCAAAAGTAATAGTACTTGAAGTAGCAATAGTTGCAGTAGTAATAGTATTAGTTGTAGTTAGTAGTAGTTGTATTAGACCATGACAATCCTTCCAAACATCTGTTCACGCGTCAGTGGTCTATGAAATTATTGTCACTGAGATTATTATCCAGGGTTTATTTACACTTGTTACTCTGGTAAAATTGGTATGTGATACCAACAAATAGTAAAAAAAAAAGACCAAAAATGGAAGCACTAGTTCATGGACGATCCCCTTTAAAGGATATTTTTCTAACTTTAAGTTAAAAAAAATATATAATTCAAACTATAAATTACTCTATAAGACATGTAAAAATCTAATTAATCGAAACTCGGCTATGAGGCCTGGTCACAGACCGGGTCGCGGGGGCGTTGACCCCCCGAAATCCTCTCCAGGTATACCCCAGGTAAAGCAGACAGATATACCACAGCAGAAGGTATTTCTGGTATATCTGCTGCTGTGGACACTGTTGCTAATGATGAGGTCAGATATTGACCGCCAGTAGTTGAGGTTAATGTTGGGGTCACTAATGTTGATGTTCATATGACTGAGGTTAATGTTAAAGTTAGTGAGGTTAATATTAACGGCCTCTCTAAGGTTAAAATTTGGAGTCACTAATGTTAATGTTGATATCACTCATGTTAATTCAGTGAGGTTAATGTTCAGGTTACTGAGGTTGATATTGAGATTACTAATGTTAATATTGATATCAGTGAGGTAAATGTTGAGTTCACTAATGTTAGTGTTGAGATCATTATGTTTAATGTTAAGGTCACCGAGGTTAATATTATGTCACTAAGATTACTATTGAGGTCATTAATGTTAATGTTGGGGTTACCAAGGTTAATGTTGAGATCACTGAGGTTAATATTGAAGTCACTAAATTTAATGTTAAGGTCACTATGGTTAATATGTTACTAAGGCTAATGTTTGTTAGCAAAGTTAATATTGAGATGACCGGAAGGTTAATGTTGGATTACTGAAGTTAATGTTGAAGTCAAAAACTGAGGTGTATTCACCTATTTGTGGTTGCAGGGGTCGAGTAGTAGCTCCTGGCCCAGGAGCCTTACCTCCTGGCGGATACTATCATGCACCCTTTCCCCGCTGCATTGACCTCGGTAGAGAGTAACGTCACGGTGACCCCCGTATACGTACCTGACCTACGCCAGCTTCGACAACTCTTAGCAATTTTAGCGGCAATTATAACGTGTAAAAAAAATTGAATTGCCTTTCAGTTCAGACAAATCGAAGTTTGGAAATGATGCCATAAAGTTGGATTCCGCAATTTCGTCATTGCAGAAGCCTGTAATTATTGGATTTTAAGAGCCTAGTGTGTTGTGGAGATAGTCACGTGTGAAGACTAGCGGCTGGTATAGGCTTTTTTTTTTATGCCTCTCTTATGCTCTATCACCCATGTGGGTTTAGTGCTTCATTTTTAGTTTAATAAAAAAATAACAACTAAAAAATAATAATAAAACAATAATAGTAATAATAATACAATATACACACGTAAAGATGTGTCTCTGTATACACACAGAGTTTATGTTTAGACACAAACCTCTCACACTGAGAGGAAACCGTAGACGACGTTTCGGGCTACATTAAGTCAGAACATAGAAAACAAAAAAAATTAGGAATAGGAAGAAATAGGGACAAAGTAAGAATGGGGAGAAAATAGCGAGGTAATGGGTAGAATGGGAAGAAAACCAGAAAACCCGTTTCCCCCGTTTTATTGTTCAGTTAAGACGTGATAATGATCCAGAAAGGACCGAAACGTCTTCTAAATGTTTCCAAATTGTAAGTTGTTCGTGATTTTTTTTCAGTTCACCTTAGAATTTATTTGTTGAACCCCATTTTCTTTTGTCCGTGATTGGTTACCAACTTCATTAGTAAGTAAGTTTATTCAGGTATACACAAATACAGTTACATAGATTATCATACATAGCAGCATATGTGTACAGAACCTAGGATAACCCAAAAAAGTCAGAGTGACTTATTTCCATTCTGGAAATAACCCCACATAAAGCCAAGGAATGTGGGTTATTTCCGTTAGGGTTCTAAAGTTACCTTCCCCAAGATGCAACCCACAGCAGTTGATTGTCTCCTAGCTACCCTCTTACTGTTAGGTGAACAGGGGCAAATGTAAGGAGACTTCTCCTTACGTTTTACCCAATCCGGGGATCGAACCCAAATCCTTGTAGTTGTGAGTCGGTTTATATGTACCGTTTTATATGCGTCATTTATTATTATCACGGGGAGCACTAAACCCGTAGGGATTATACAGCGCCTGTGGGGAAGGGAAGACATTCAGGCTTTATTCAGGGAATTGGAACATAGATCCAATTCCCTAGATCAAGAGCCCCTCACCAACATCAAGGAACCTCCCTTGCGGGGTATATATACACCAATAAGTGTATTCCGAAGTGGACCTTATTTGGAGGTGGAAATCTCTCTTAGGTTGTCAACGGTGTATGTACACTGAGTATACGCTGTGCGAGTTTTTAGCAACTGAAGTGTTGTTATTCGTGTTGAACATTACAATTCAATATATATACATTATACAGAGTGTTTAAAAAAAATGGACCCAAACGGTATGGCTTCATGATTAAACGTCGCCTTAAGACACACACCACACAGTCGTATGAGGGATCGCAAGTTCCAGGCTGACACGACGAGTGGACTTGCGATTCCTCATACGACTGTCTGGTATGGCTAAGTTCATAATTTCGACTGAGAGGAAGGAGCCGTTGAGACTAGTATATTTGGGAAATTTCAGGATGAGCCACTGTACTAGGCGCCACAACTCGCCCCAGTTTACAAGCATTAGTAATAAAAAAAAATGAATATGAGTCAGCTGCTCCTCCAGTTGCCATTACTCTTATTTTTTTTTTAAGCAGTCAGATGATCAGCAGTCACATCTTGATACATCTGAACATCATTATTCTCACGCTTCCAGTTGACGTGACCAAGTATTTTCCTAAATGCTCGTTCTTGCCTCTTGAATGACAAGACTCTGCTGATTTATTGACGGGGTGAGCTAGTCTTTTAGTGAGCTCTTCTGAGCTCTCTATGTACCTGATATTGTATCATTGTAAATAGGCAGGAGGGTGAGACATCATTGTACACAGGCAGGAGGGTGAGACATCATTGTACACAGGCAGGAGGGTGAGACATCATTGTACACAGGCAGGAGGGTGAGACATCATTGTACATAGGCAGGAGGGTGAGACATCATTGTACATAGGCAGGAGGGTGAGACATCATTGTACACAGGCAGGAGGGTGAGACATCACTGTACATAGGCAGGAGGGTGAGACATCATTGTACATAGGCAGGAGGGTGAGACATCATTGTACACAGACAGGAGGGTGAGACATAATCGTGAAATAAGATTTTTGGTATTTTTAACCCGGGAAAGGGTCAGTCACCCAGGTTAACCCGGGAAAGGGTCAGTCACCCAGGTTAACCCGGGAAAGGGTCAGTCACCCAGATTAACCCGGGAAAGGGTCAGTCACCCAGGTTAACCCGGGAAAGGGTCAGTCACCCAGGTTAACCCGGGAAAGGGTCAGTCACCCAGGTTAACTCAAGAAAACCAGTGCTTCATCGAGTACTGTTTTGTTTCCATTGGGGGTCCATCAATCTTGCCCCCCCCCCTTCCCAAAGATGCGACCCACACTAGTCAACTAACACCCAGGTACCTACTTAATGCTAGGTGAACAGGGACAGCAGGTGTAAGGAAATATTTCCACTCATGTCGGGGATTGAACCATGAACACTCAGTATGTGAGGCGAGTGCGCTACCAACCCAGTCATCACTGTACACAAACAAGAGGGTGAAAGAGACATCATAGACAGGCAGGAAGGCGAGCAAGCAAGCAAGTAGGTACCTGGGTGTTAATCGACTGATGTGGGTCGCACCCTGGGGGACAATATTGAAGGACCACAATGGAAATAAGAAAGACGGTCCTCGATGACACACTGACTTTCTTAGGTTATCCTGGGTGGCTAACCCTCCGGGATTAAAAATCCGAACAAAATCTAATATCTCCCCCTCTCTCTTAAGTCGCACTTCCCTGTACGTGTTGTTGGGCATTATTCAGAACATTGTATGCAAATTTTGGCAGTATAAAAACGGAGGGATACGAACGCACTGGAGAGTCCTGAGCCCAGACACAAAACACAAATGATACCCAGAACAAATAATTTAATCACATCAACCACGTTTATAAAAACTGAATTTGCTCAACGTTGTAAGAGAGTGATGGGTGGTGCCTTAATACAAATATTTAGAGTGATCAAATGGGCATGACAGTCTTGAGTGAGGAGAGTGTTTGGGTTTTACCGCTCTTCAAACATAACTCAACAATGAATTAAAAAATCGTTGGTAAATATTTTAGGTTCAACGAAGCGACGTTGTTTAGTCAAGTGGTAAATATATGAAACAGTGAAGCAGAAGAACTGATTGTTTACTCTGTCTGTCTCTGTCTCTGTCTGTCTGTATGTCTGTCTCTGTCTCTCTGTCTGTCTGTCTGTCTCTGTCTCTGTCTCTGTCTGTATATCTGTCTGTCTCTGTCTGTCTGTATATCTGTCTGTCTGTCTGTATGTCTGTCTCTGTCTCTCTGTCTCTGTCTGTCTGTATATCTGTCTGTCTCTGTCTATCTGTCTGTCTGTCTGTCTGTCTGTCTGTCTGTCTGTCTGTCTCTCTCTCTCTCTCTCTCTCTCTATATATATATATATATATATATATATATATATATATATATATATATATATATATATAAGAGAGAGAGAGAGAGAAGAGAGAGAGAAAGAGAGAGAAAATAGAGAGATAATGAATGAGAATGTGAATGGATCCACAGCGTCGTCTGACACAAGTAACTAGCAGCTACCTGCGGCGCCTGCGGCAGGCGGAAGGTCACATGTGCTACTGAGAACACACACGCAATGAAGGTCTCAAGAGAGCATGATGCTACTGTAACACCTGCACTGATAATGTTACACCTGCACTGAGAATGTTACATCTGCACTGATAATGTTACACCTGCACTGAGAATGTTACACCTGCACTGATAATGTTACACCTGCACTGAGAATGTTACACCTGCACTGATAATGTTACACCTGCACTGAGAATGTTACACCTGCACTGATAATGTTACACCTGCACTGAGAATGTTACACCTGCACTGATAATGTTACACTGCACTGAGAATGTTACACCTGCACTGAGAATGTTACACCTGCACTGAGAATGTTACACCTGCACTGAGAATGTTACACCTGCACTGAGAATGTTACACCTGCACTGAGAATGTTACACCTGCACTGAGAATGTTACACCTGCACTGAGAATGTTACACCTGCACTGAGAATGTTACACCTGCACTGAGAATGTTACATCTGCACTGAGAATGTTACACTCTGCACTGAGAATGTTACACCTGCACTGAGAATGTTACACCTGCACTGAGAATGTTACATCTGCACTGAGAATGTTACACCTGCACTGAGAATGTTACACCTGCACTGAGAATGTTACACCTGCACTGAGAATGTTACACCTGCACTGAGAATGTTACACCTGCACTGAGAATGTTACACCTGCACTGAGAATGTTACACCTGCACTGAGAATGTTACACCTGCACTGAGAATGTTACATCTGCACTGAGAATGTTACACCTGCACTGAGAATGTTACACCTGCACTGAGAATGTTACATCTGCACTGAGAATGTTACACCTGCACTGAGAATGTTACATCTGCACTGAGAATGTTACACCTGCACTGAGAATGTTACACCTGCACTGAGAATGTTACATCTGCACTGAGAATGTTACACCTGCACTGAGAATGTTACACCTGCACTGAGAATGTTACACCTGCACTGAGAATGTTACACCTGCACTGAGAATGTTACACCTGCACTGAGAATGTTACACCTGCACTGAGAATGTTACACCTGCACTGAGAATGTTACACCTGACTGAGAATGTTACATCTGCACTGAGAATGTTACACCTGCACTGAGAATGTTACACCTGCACTGAGAATGTTACACCTGCACTGAGAATGTTACACCTGCACTGAGAATGAATGGGAGAGACTTAATAACATTCATCACTGAAGATAACATTCTTGAGAGGGTAGACTCACACTTATGATATAAACCTTGGTTATTGATGCCGTCAAAGTGGTTTAAAAGGACACGAACATTACTATATATTAGAAAACGTTTCGGAACTGGGACCTTGATCACAGAAGTGATTAAGGTCCAAGGACCGAAACGTTTCCTAATAAATGTCATAGTGTTTACTCCTCCTTTTTTAAAATTCTTCACACTTACGGCAGACACTTAAAAAGTTTGTGTCCATTGTGTAATATGTAGACCAGAGGCGCACCAGAGACCTATGTTGTTGAAGTATAATGTGAGGACTTCTGTTATTTATACTCCTTGATATGAAGCCCGGAATTATATTAGTTTTTTTTCGGGAACACTTATGCACTATTGTCCTGGTTTTAGGCTACTGCTAACAAAAATATCTGAATCTTTTTCTCATTCAGTTTTCTTGAGATCTACATTATTTAGTTTTATCATACCACGAGACGGGCAGTCGTCAACGAGGTCACTGTGGCTGAACCTATCCCAGTAATATAACTGCATCAGTAATCACTTGGGCCATTCAGAAGATAACAAACAGTTAAGAGACATCTAACATGTGAATTCTCACAAACCCAACAAAACAGTTTTGATATATAACAGGACAGATGGAAACCAGATGTTGTTTGAACATTTGCTCAAAAAATAATAAAACATTCCAGCATCCAACTTAAATTCGTGGTACGACCTGACGTGCATGTGACCTGACTCTCAGCTGACCTGAAGTGAGAGTAAAACCATGCATCATTGCTAACACCTTCACATGTGACCTCGACCCCTGACCCCTGACTCTTTCCTTCTATATATAACCAGTGTTTTCTCTCCAGTATTTACTAAAGAGGACATTAGATGTAGGTTGAAAATATAAACAACTCTTATTCTGTTTTTATCTTTATAAGAGTTCATCTCTGCCTGTTTGTCTCTCTCTCTCTCTCTCTCTCTCTCTCTCTCTCTCTCTCTCTCTCTCTCTCTCTCTCTCTCTCTCTCTCTCTCTCTCTCTCTCTCTCTCTCTCTCTCTCTCTCTCTCTCTCTCTCTCTCTCTCTCTCTCTCTCTCTCTCTCTCTCTCTCTTTATATATATATATATATATATATATATATATATGTATATATATATACACATATATATATATACGTATAGTATATATTGTTGATTTAAGGGATGACTGCTCGTCTTTCCACAGTTATACAATACAATATTAACACACAACACCGCCATTTCTTAAGCAACAGCCGCAACGAAACCCAACTTTCTCCACACATAGGAAAAACTTTCAGCATACAATGTCATCATAAAATAGAGACAGTGAGGGATCAAAGGGAAACAACACAGAGAAACACACCCCTGCCCCATTTTCTATGAATGGATGGTATTGCCGATCACTGGAAGGTCGTGAGGGCGTCGGTGTGTGTTTGTGAGGGTTGAGGCGGGTGTCTTACAGGCCTCCAAGGGTCGTCCTCTTTTGTATTAGTTTGAAGGGCGTAACGTCGAAATATTTTGTAGACAACGCTGCAAGAATGCAGGACATGCTATTTTTTTTATCAACCTTTTCACTGTAAGTAGACGCTAAAAGCTCTATAATAATCTTTATTTCTACAAGTATATGATACAACTAATACAGACCTAGCTGACATCACTGGCATGACTAACATCCAGGTACCTACTTCTAGGTGAACAGGCACAGCGGGTGTCTGTGGTTCGATCCCTGGCCAGGTGGATACATTGGGCGTGTTTCCTTACATATGTTTGTCCCCGTTCACCTGGCAGTAAGTAGGTACCTGGGTGTTAATCGACTGGTGTGGCTCGCATCCTGGGGGATAAGATTTAAGGACCACAATGGAAATAAGACAGACAGTCCTCGATGACGCACTGACTTTGTTGGGTTATCCTGGGTGGCTAACCCTCCGGAATTAAAAATACGAACAGAATCTTATCTTAAGGGAACGTGTCCAACGTTTCACCCGTGCTGGGATCGATCCCGAACCCCTCAGTGTGTGAGGTATGGATGCTACCAACCAAACCACCAGGCTGCACAAACATGGATACAAGGTCAATAGCGTCAGTTCAGTGACCTGCGTCACCTCGCTGTCTTGACACGATCAATCATTTTCTGAAGAATCGCGATACTTCGTTGATTTAAAAACTGTATTATATACGTTGTGGAAAAAAAGACACCTATGTACAATTCAGGACATTTATTAGAGGAAACGTTTCGCCACTATTGGCTTCTTCAGTCCTAATGTATTTCTTTCTTTCATCTTGTAGGTATTACCATACCATTTAACAGTTGTATTATACACACCATACCCATCCCGTGGGCAGCAGGCAAAAGATTACACACACATAATAATAATAATATCTTTATTTACTACAAGTACATGTACAAGGTATACAGGCCTAGCTGACATCAATGACATACTACTATATAGAAAGCCCCTTGTTATGCAGAGCATAAATAACAAAAAAGGCACAATATCGTGACTGGAACATTGTGTGTGTATGCAGAGCATTTCGGGCAAATTAGGTTCTTGTCCCAGGATGCGACCTACACCAATCGACTAACTCCTAGGTACCCATTTAACTGATGGGTGAACATAGACAACCGGTGTAAAGAAACACGCCCAATGTTTCTACCCGCGCTGGGAATCGAACGCTGATCCTCGCCGTGTGACACGAGAGCTTTAGCCACCAGGCAAATTAGTTTAGCCACCAGACAAATTAGTTTAGCCACCAGACATGACTTCAGTCGCAAAACCTCTGAAGATGATTTCCACGTGACCCACAACGATGGCTGTGATACACTCAGCATGGAGCACATGTCAAGTTAACTTGTCCTAGCACCATGTTAATGTTATCCTAGCAGCGTGTTAATATTGTCCTAGCAGCGTGTTAATATTGTCCTAGCAGCGTGTTAATATTGTCCTAGCAGCGTGTTAATATTGTCCTAGCAGCGTGTTAATATTGTCCTAGCAGCGTGTTAATATTGTCCTAGCAGCGTGTTAATATTGTCCTAGCAACATGATAATATTGTCCTAGCAGCGTACTTAATGAGACACTTGTTGCAACACTTGGGTATCTTTATTAATGAGACACTTGTTGCAACACTTGGGTATCTTTATTAATGAGACACTTGTTGCAACACTTGGGTATCTTTATTAATGAGACACTTGTTGCAACACTTGGGTATCTTTATTAATGAGACACTTGTTGCAACACTTGGGTATCTTTATTAATGAGGCACTTGTTGCAACACTTGGGTATCTTTATTAATGAGACACTTGTTGCAACACTTGGGTATCTTTATTAATGAGACACTTGTTGCAACACTTGGGTATCTTTATTAATGAGACACTTGTTGCAACACTTGGGTATCTTTATTAATGAGACACTTGTTGCAACACTTGGGTATCTTTATTAATGAGACACTTGTTGCAACACTTGGGTATCTTTATTAATGAGACACTTGTTGCAACACTTGGGTATCTTTATTAATGAGGCACTTGTTGCAACACTTGGGTATCTTTATTAATGAGACACTTGTTGCAACACTTGGGTATCTTTATTAATGAGACACTTGTTGCAACACTTGGGTATCTTTATTAATGAGACACTTGTTGCAACACTTGGGTATCTTTATTAATGAGACACTTGTTGCAACACTTGGGTATCTTTATTAATGAGACACTTGTTGCAACACTTGGGTATCTTTATTAATGAGGCACTTGTTGCAACACTTGGGTATCTTTATTAATGAGACACTTGTTGCAACACTTGGTATCTTTATTAATGAGACACTTGTTGCAACACTTGGGTATCTTTATTAATGAGGCACTTGTTGCAACACTTGGGTATCTTTATTAATGAGACACTTGTTGCAACACTTGGGTATCTTTATTAATGAGGCACTTGTTGCAACACTTGGGTATCTTTATTAATGAGACACTTGTTGCAACACTTGGGTATCTTTATTAATGAGACACTTGTTGCAACACTTGGGTATCTTTACAATTGCTGTCAGACACAGCAACATCTTGGGATGTCGATGCAGGGAATTCTACACTTGCCTGATATATAGGCCTGACCTGCTTCCACGTGTACATTTTTCAAAAGTAACAGCCTACGGCTGCTTCGCCTCACCTGTCTGTAGCGTATAAGTTCCTCCGCACTTTTATCAAGATTGATGGACTGATCACATAGACTCCAGGCTGAGGGACTGATTACCTCAAACTCCTTTGCGTCTTCCACCTTTTTGCTGCATTGGACTGAAGAAGCCATTGTGTCTCATCTGCCTACCTAGTACCTACCCCAGTCAGTCAGCTGCGTGGTAACAGGCTATGCTCTCTCACACCTCTCTCTTTGCAAACTAAAATGAACATTGAAGACTGGAGATGGCAGTACCGTGGCTGGAAGAGTTCACAAATAAATTTAGACGACGTTTCGGTCCTTTCTAGACCATTGCCAAGTTACAAATGAGCGAGAAAAATGGGGAGAAACCCCAAATGATCTCAGACGGACTGAAACGTCGGCTAAATTATTTAAACTGTGAAGTACGCAATTTATTATAGTCAGGTAAAGCGCTAAATCCACACGGACTTCATCCAGTGGGAATACTGAGTAAAAAGTGGGAACGTACTGGTACAAATGGTTCACTTATGACTGGGCGTTTTTATGACGATGACAGTTGAAACTGTAATGGCTGTCATGGCCATTCAGCAGTTCAATGTTTGCCATCATACCTGCAGTTTCCCCCTGAAGGTGCAAGCTATAATGGCCCTTACTGCAGGGTTCACTCTATAGTGTTCAACTATCATTGTTCGACTATCATTGGGTAACATTGATAATGGGTTGGGCGAATATTTTTGTTAGCGGGTTTAGATTTGACAAGGATCTGCCTAGTATGGGCCAGTAGGCCTGCTGCAGTGTTTCTCCTTATGTTCTATAATGGCCCTTACTGCAGGCTTCACACGACAGTGTTCAACTATAATTATTCTTTCATTTCTTTGCAGCGATGTGGTACTCTTGGACGTGATATGAGAATACGACATTCAGGTGACCTCAATACAACAAGCGTCAGTAAATTAATAATAAAAACAGACTAGAAATACTGATACAAGTGCAGGAAATGCGCCGTGCGTATTGTGCACGGTGAAACTCAATAACGATGCCACACAAACTGCGATGAACTGATCGCTTACACTTCGAGGTACCTCCAGACACACTTTCGTGGTCGGTTACTCTCCGTGCACGCTGACTTCAGCGTCAGGATGGCGACCTATTCAGAGCTGGCGTTCGAATGGTCCATGCTCTGTCAAGAATGTACCGACTGCTGGACTGATACAGGTAAGTTATATTTATAACGTCTGCTGGACTGATTAAGGTAAGTGTTACATTTATAATTTCTGCTGGACTGATACAGGTACCGTATTTTCCTGCATATAAGGCGCACGACACAAGTATCGTAACTGTAAATCAGTAATTACTTTCAAGAGCTAATTACCCTCATACTTTACGCTAAAGCGTAATCCAAAGCCTACCATTGACCCTGACCTTGAGCATATAAGGCGCAGGATGATTTTCCAAGACTTTTGTGGAAAAAAGGCGCGCCTTTTTATGCCAGAAAATACGGTAAGTGTAACTCAAGTGTTACAAAGGTAAGAAACAAGCAAGTGTTCCATCTATTTTCCGGCCGAGGTGTACCATTTTAACTTGAAGTTGTGGCGTCAATTTAACCGTTCAAGGCAGGTAGGTACCTTGAAACAGGAGAAAAATTGCTATTCTGATGAATTGGAGCTCTCGCCTTCCTGGAATAAAATCAGAGCTCTGTTGATACAACAGTCAAGTTATGCTGGTGTTGTTGATACAACAGTCAAGTTATGCTGGTGTTGTTGATACAACAGTCAAGTTATGCTGGTGTTGTTGATACAACAGTCAAGTTATGCTGGTGTTGTTGATACAACAGTCAAGTTATGCTGGTGTTGTTGATACAACAGTCAAGTTATGCTGGTGTTGATACAACAGTCAAGTTATGCTGGTGCTGTTGATACAACAGTCAAGTTATGCTGGTGGTGTTGATACAACAGTCAAGTTATGTTGGTGCTGTTGATGCAACAGTCAAGTTATGCTGGTGTTGTTGATACAACAGTCAAGTTATGCTGGTGGTGTTGATACAACAGTCAAGTTATGTTGGTGCTGTTGATGCAACAGTCAAGTTATGCTGGTGCTGTTGATACAACAGTCAAGTTATGCTGGTGTTGTTGATACAACAGTCAAGTTATGCTGGTGCTGTTGATACAACAGTCAAGTTATGTTGGTGCTGTTGATACAACAGTCAAGTTATGGTGGTGGTGTTGATACAACAGTCAAGTTATGCTGGTGCTGTTGATACAACAGTCAAGTTATGTTGGTGCTGTTGATACAACAGTCAAGTTATGATGGTGTTGATACAACAGTCAAGTTATGTTGGGGCTGTTGATACAACAGTCAAGTTATGCTGGTGGTGTTGATACAACAGTCAAGTTATGGTGGTGTTGATACAACAGTCAAGTTATGCTGATGGTGTTGATACAACAGTCAAGTTATGTTGGTGCTGTTGATACAACAGTCAAGTTATGGTGGTGGTGTTGATACAACAGTCAAGTTATGCTGGTGTTGTTGATACAACAGTCAAGTTATGCTGGTGGTGTTGATACAACAGTCAAGTTATGCTGGTGGTGTTGATACAACAGTCAAGTTATGCTGATGGTGTTGATACAACAGTCAAGTTATGCTGGTGTTGTTGATACAACAGTCAAGTTATGGTGGTGGTGTTGATACAACAGTCAAGTTATGCTGTGCTGTTGATACAACAGTCAAGTTATGCTGATGGTGTTGATACAACAGTCAAGTTATGCTGATGGTGTTGATACAACAGTCAAGTTATGCTGATGGTGTTGATACAACAGTCAAGTTATGCTGGTGCTGTTGATACAACAGTCAAGTTATGATGGTGTTGATACAACAGTCAAGTTATGCTGGTGCTGTTGATACAACAGTCAAGTTATGCTGATGGTGTTTATACAACAGTCAAGTTATGCTGTGCTGTTGATACAACAGTCAAGTTATGCTGGTGTTGTTGATACAACAGTCAAGTTATGCTGGTGCTGTTGATACAACAGTCAAGTTATGCTGGTGCTGTTGATACAACAGTCAAGTTATGCTGGTGCTGTTGATACAACAGTCAAGTTATGCTGGTGCTGTTGATACAACAGTCAAGTTATGCTGTGCTGTTGATACAACAGTCAAGTTATGCTGGTGCTGTTGATACAACAGTCAAGTTATGCTGATGGTGTTGATACAACAGTCAAGTTATGCTGGTGCTGTTGATACAACAGTCAAGTTATGCTGGTGCTGTTGATACAACAGTCAAGTTATGCTGGTGTTGTTGATACAACAGTCAAGTTATGCTGGTGCTGTTGATACAACAGTCAAGTTATGCTGGTGCTGTTGATACAACAGTCAAGTTATGCTGATGGTGTTGATACAACAGTCAAGTTATGCTGTGCTGTTGATACAACAGTCAAGTTATGGTGCTGTTGATACAACAGTCAAGTTATGCTGATGGTGTTGATACAACAGTCAAGTTATGCTGGTGTTGTTGATACAACAGTCAAGTTATGCTGGTGTTGTTGATACAACAGTCAAGTTATGATGGTGTTGTTGATACAACAGTCAAGTTATGCTGGTGCTGTTGATACAACAGTCAAGTTATGCTGGTGCTGTTGATACAACAGTCAAGTTATGCTGTGCTGTTGATACAACAGTCAAGTTATGCTGGTGTTGTTGATACAACAGTCAAGTTATGCTGTGCTGTTGATACAACAGTCAAGTTATGTTGGTGCTGTTGATACAACAGTCAAGTTATGCTGTGCTGTTGATACAACAGTCAAGTTATGATGGTGTTGTTGATACAACAGTCAAGTTATGATGGTGTTGTTGATACAACAGTCAAGTTATGATGGTGTTGTTGATACAACAGTCAAGTTATGATGGTGTTGTTGATACAACAGTCAAGTTATGCTGGTGCTGTTGATACAACAGTCAAGTTATGCTGATGGTGTTGATACAACAGTCAAGTTATGCTGGTGTTGTTGATACAACAGTCAAGTTATGCTGATGGTGTTGATACAACAGTCAAGTTATGCTGGTGGTGTTGATACAACAGTCAAGTTATGCTGATGGTGTTGATACAACAGTCAAGTTATGCTGATGGTGTTGATACAACAGTCAAGTTATGCTGGTGCTGTTGATACACAGTAGTTTGCTGGTGCTGTTGATACAGTCAAGTTATGCTGGTGTTGTTGATACAACAGTCAAGTTATGCTGGTGCTGTACGGATAAGCCAGAACTTGAAATAAACACCAGCACGGGGCCCTGAGTATGTGTTTGGTTGACTATGAATACGACTTTCCTACCAAGGGACAATAGACCCTCAAGGGTTTTATTACTGTTGTTTCGCGTGTCGTTTTCACCTTTACCTCCTTGATTGATTGAGTGTTTATTCTTTTGTCTACCTCTGGCAAAGGTGTCAAATGTCAAGACTTGAAGCATCGTCAGCCTTGACTGACAGTTTGATCTGAGTATTCACCACCAAACCTATTTTGTTGGATTTGGTTGATGGTTGATAGTTCTACTGTGTTGAGTGACAGGTCTACTGTCTGTCTGTGTTGAGTTACAGATCTACTGTCTATCTGTGCTGAGTGACAGTTGTACTGTCTGTTTGTGTTGAGTGACAGTTGTACTGTCTGTGTTGAGTGACAGTTGTATTGTCTACCTGTGTTGAGTGACAGTTGTACTGTCTACCTGTGCTGAGTGACAGTTGTACTGTCTACCTGTGCTGAGTGACAGGTCTACTGTCTACCTGTGCTGAGTGATTGATTTAGTGCCCCGCTGTCTTATTCTCTGGTACCATGACTAATAAGACTCACCTGCAACTCCTGCGTATGTTTATTGACGAGACGTTTCGCCCACCAGGGGGCTTTATCAATCTAAAAACAGTGACGTGACAATTTAGCATTTTATAGTAGAGAGCCGGTGGAAAGAGTGGAAAGATGCAGCAGTAGGAGACGTAGTCACATGTGGGCGGGACCCACTAGATGAAGTAGGCCAGGCCCTGAATATCTGCAGATACTTGATGTACAGATACTAGTCTGAAAAAAACATCACTATGAATTCTTGACACAGAGATTACAAGATTTCACAATTCGATTGCTGAAGCTTATGGGCGTGTCCTTCTTCCACTAGTGGGCCCCCGCCCACTTGTGCCCACATCTTCAACTGCTGCTCCACTACTGGACCGACCACTAACTTCCTCTTAAATTTGACAATAAATTTCCTTTAGTTTTTCGAACTTTTTCCCCCGTAGAGAGACATGCAGACAAGACAGGCAGACTGACAGACTGACATGGAAAGAGAAGTGAATGTCTTGAGAGATAAAACATGACTTCTCATGCACTGTGGACAGTCACTCAGGCTCTCAGCTTTCGCTAGCAGAGTCTGTCTTCTGAGTAAGATAGCCACTTTCTCTCTAGTGAAGCTGGAGGACTGACTTCAGTGAGATTTAGAGAGGAGAGAAAGAGAGGGAGAGCTGATGTAGGTACCAGCTCTTAGTTTGTAAATAAAGTTAGGAACCTTAACATAACCTTGTAAAACTCTGCGTAAAAAGGAGGTTCCAGGACTATTGGATCCTCGATCGTGGGTTCCAGGACTATTGGATCTTCAATCGTGAGTTCCAGGACTATTGGATCCTCAATCGTGGGTTCCAGGACTATTGGATCCTCAATCGTGGGTTCCAGGACTATTGGATCCTCAATCGTGGGTTCCAGGACTATTGGATCCTCAATCGGGGTTCCAGGACTATTGGATCCTCAATCGTGGGTTCCAGGACTATTGGATCCTCAATCGTGGGTTCCAGGACTATTGGATCCTCAATCGTGGGTTCCAGGACTATTGGATCCTCAATCGTGGGTTCCAGGACTGTTGGATCCTCAATCGTGGGTTCCAGGACTATTGGATCCTCAATCGTGGGTTCCAGGACTATTGGATCCTCAATCGTGGATTCCAGGACTATTGGATCCTCAATCGTGGGTTCCAGGACTATTGGATCCTCAATCGTGGGTTCCAGGAGCACGTCAATTCCTTCGACAAAAAAGTCGTCTAATGTTATTTTTTAGTCCTGATATACTTTAGGTCACGTTGTGCGTATTTTATATCATTTATTGCGTCATTGTGTCAGCCTAAGACACTAAAGAAAGCGTAAAAAGTCTGACCAACCTTGGCCCAAATACAAACATTATTCTTGCAAGAATATATATATATATATGTTAAACTTGCAATTTTGGCTTAAATAGCAAAGCTCTTTTTGCCGAATAAGGCAAGCGAAAATTTGTGTATGCAATATTTTCGCAAAAAAATCATTCTAAACCTAACGAAAAATATATATTTCATTGTGTTTGTTTATTATTAAATTACTATAAACTTATCTAAAATATATTTAGTTGGATTAGGCTAAATTAAACTGCGCTTGTTATAATAAGGTTAGGTAAGTTTTCTAAGGTTCTTTTGGTACAAAATCATTAACTTTTATACTAACATAAATAAAAAAAATCTATCTTTAAACGTATAGTAGAAAATTTTAGAAATTACTTAAATGAGTTCTTGCTAATTGACCAGTTTTACCTATTCGGCACGACATATGTATAGTATATATATTTATAGATATAATATCGCGTCGTTTACAGGTATAGATAAACAGATCTGAGTGGTCCGTGGCACTACTTTGAGCATAAGATGTCTATGTATACGTACTGTAGTCTACCAGCTCCGGCTGACACTACTGTAGTCTACCAGCTCTGACTGACACTACTGTAGTCTACCAGCTCTGACTGACACTACTGTAGTCTACCAGCTCTGGCTGACACTACTGTAGTCTACCAGCTCTGACTGACACTACTGTAGTCTACAAGCTCTGACTGACACTACTGTAGTCTACCAGCTCTGGCTGACACTACTGTAGTCTACCTGCTCTGGCTGACACTACTGTAGTCTACCTGCTCTGGCTGACACTACTGTAGTCTACCAGCTCTGACTGACACTACTGTAGTCTACCAGCTCTGGCTGACACTACTGTAGTCTACCAGCTCAGGCTGACACTACTACAGTCTACCAGCTCAGGCTGACACTACTGCAGTCTACCAGCTCAGGCTGACATTACTGTAGTCTACCAGCTCAGGCTGACACTACTGCAGTCTACCAGCTCAGGCTGACACTACTGCAGTCTACCAGCTCAGGCTGACACCACTGTAGTCTACCAGCTCAGGCTGACACCACTGTAGTCTACCAGCTCAGGCTGACACCACTGTAGTCTACCAC
The DNA here is from genome assembly GCA_009830355.1 of Cherax destructor. Lineage (NCBI taxonomy): Eukaryota > Metazoa > Arthropoda > Malacostraca > Decapoda > Parastacidae > Cherax > Cherax destructor. Next base: position 58,544 of record WNWK01001766.1, on the reverse strand, counting down.
CTCAGGCTGACACTACTACAGTCTACCAGCTCAGGCTGACACTACTGCAGTCTACCAGCTCAGGCTGACACTACTGCAGTCTACTAGCTCAGGCTGACACTACTGCAGTCTACCAGCTCAGGCTGACACTACTGCAGTCTACCAGCTCAGGCTGACACTACTGTAGTCTACCAGCTCAGGCTGACACTACTGTAGTCTACCTGCTCTGGCTGACACTACTGTAGTCTACCAGCTCTGACTGACACTACTGTAGTCTACCAGCTCTGGCTGACACTACTGTAGTCTACCGGCTCTGGCTGACACTACTGTAGTCTACCAGCTCAGGCTGACACTACTACAGTCTACCAGCTCAGGCTGACACTACTGCAGTCTACCAGCTCAGGCTGACACTACTGTAGTCTACCAGCTCAGGCTGACACTACTGCAGTCTACCAGCTCAGGCTGACACCACTGCAGTCTACCAGCTCAGGCTGACACCACTGTAGTCTACCAGCTCAGGCTGACACCACTGTAGTCTACCAGTTCAGGCTGACACCACTGTAGTCTACCACCTCAGGCTGACACTACTACAGTCTACCAGCTCAGGCTGACACTACTGCAGTCTACCAGCTCAAGTTGACACTACTGTAGTCTACCAGCTCAGGCTGACACTACTGCAGTCTACCAGCTCAGGCTGACACCACTGTAGTCTACCAGCTCAGGGTGACACTACTGCAGTCTACCAGCTCAGGCTGACACTACTGCAGTCTACCAGCTCAGGCTGACACTACTGTAGTCTACCAGCTCTGGCTGACACCACTGTAGTCTACCAGCTCAGGCTGACACTACTGCAGTCTACCAGCTCAGGCTGACACCACTGTAGTCTATCAGCTCTGGCTGACACCACTGTAGTCTACCAGCTCAGGGTGACACTACTGCAGTCTACCAGCTCAGGCTGACACCACTGTAGTCTACCAGCTCAGGCTGACACCACTGTAGTCTACCAGCTCAGGCTGACACCACTGTAGTCTACCAGCTCAGGCTGACACCACTGTAGTCTATCAGCTCAGGCTGACACCACTGTAGTCTACCAGCTCAGGGTGACACCACTGCAGTCTACCAGCTCAGGCTGACACCACTGTAGTCTACCAGCTCAGGCTGACACCACTGTAGTCTACCAGCTCAGGCTGACACACTGTAGTCTACCAGCTCAGGCTGACACCACTGTAGTCTACCAGCTCAGGCTGACACCACTGTAGTCTACCAGCTCAGGCTGACACCACTGTAGTCTACCAGCTCAGGCTGACACCACTGTAGTCTACCAGCTCAGGCTGACACCACTGTAGTCTACCAGCTCAGGCTGACACCACTGTAGTCTACCAGCTCAGGCTGACACTACTGTAGTCTACCAGTTCAGGCTGACACCACTGTAGTCTACCAGCTCAGGCTGACACTACTGTAGTCTACCAGTTCAGGCTGACACCACTGTAGTCTACCAGCTCAGGCTGACACCACTGTAGTCTATCAGCTCAGGCTGACACCACTGTAGTCTACCAGCTCAGGGTGACACTACTGCAGTCTACCAGCTCAGGCTGACACCACTGTAGTCTACCAGCTCAGGCTGACACCACTGTAGTCTACCAGCTCAGGCTGACACTACTGCAGTCTACCAGCTCAGGCTGACACCACTGTAGTCTACCAGCTCAGGCTGACACCACTGTAGTCTACCAGCTCAGGCTGACACCACTGTAGTCTACCAGCTCAGGCTGACACCACTGTAGTCTACCAGCTCTGGCTGACACTACTGTAGTCAACCAGCTCAGGCTGACACCACTGTAGTCTACCAGCTCAGGCTGACACTACTGTAGTCTACCAGTTCAGGCTGACACCACTGTAGTCTACCAGCTCAGGCTGACACTACTACAGTCTACCAGCTCAGGCTGACACTACTGTAGTCTACCAGCTCAGGCTGACACCACTGTAGTCTATCAGCTCAGGCTGACACCACTGTAGTCTACCAGCTCAGGCTGACACCACTGTAGTCTACCAGCTCAGGTTGACACTACTGTAGTCTACCAGCTCAGGCTGACACTACTGTAGTCTACCAGCTCAGGTTGACACTACTGTAGTCTACCAGTTCAGGCTGACACCACTGTAGTCTACCAGCTCAGGCTGACACTACTGTAGTCTACCAGTTCAGGCTGACACTACTGTAGTCTACCAGTTCAGGCTGACACCACTGTAGTCTACCAGCTCAGGCTGACACTACTATCATACAGAACAACAGCACACCGCTGATGTATATACTTTTGTTTAATAATTAAATCCAGGTGATAAATATTCGCAAGATAACGGAATAGCTGTTTTTTTCATTGTTAAAAAAGAAGTGGAAATACATGACACGTTCCTGGCGATGTTAATTGTTCATGGATGGTGGTAGTAGTGATAATGGTGGTAGTGGTATTAATGGTGGTAGTAGTGGTAATGGTGGTAGAAGTAGTAATGGTGATGGTAGTAGTGGTAATGGGAGTAGTAGTAGTGGTGGTGGTAGTAGTTGTGCAGTAGTAGTGGTGGTAGTAGTGGTGGTAGTAGTGGTGGTAGTAGTGATGGTAGTAGTGGTAGTGGTGGTAGTAGTAGTGGTGGTATGAATTCCGCCATCAGTGAAAGTTAGGATAAACAATGTTATAGGAGGAAAGATAGACACATAACATTAATATCCATAAGGAACAAAGAGGAACAGTGCCGCACATAAGGAACAAAGAGGAACAATGCCGCACATAAGGAACAAAGAGGACAATGCCGCACATAAGGAACAAAGAGGAACAGTGCCGCACATAGGACAAAGAGGAACAGTGCCGCACATAAGGAACAAAGAGGTACAGTGCCACACATACCTGGAGTCTACCTGGAGGGCATTCCGGGGATCGACGTCCCCCCGGCCCGGTCTATGACCAGGCCTCCCGGTGGATCAGGGCCTGATCAATGAGGCTGTTACTGCTGGCTGCACGTACGAACCACAGCCCGGCTGATCCGGCACTGACTTTAGGTATCTGTCCAGCTCCCTCTTGAAGACAACCAGGGGTCTATTGGTAATTCCCCTTATGGCTGGTGGGAGGCTGTTGAACAGTCTTGGGCCCCGGACACTTATTGTGTTTTCTCTTAGTGTACCAGTGGCGCCCCTACTTTTCACTGGGGGTACGTTGCACCGTCTGCCAAGTCTTTTGCTTTCGTATGGAGTGATTTCTGTGTGCATATTAGGGACCAGTCCCTCCAGAATCTTCCAGGTGTAGATTATGATATATCTCTCTCGCCTGCGCTCCAGTGAGTGCAAGTCAAGTGCTTCCAGGCGTTCCCAGTAATTAAGGTGTTTGATGAAACTTATTCTTGCAGTAAAGGTTCTCTGTACATTCTCTAGATCTGCAATTTCACCTGCCTTGAATGGAGATGTTAATGTACAGCAGTATTCTAGCCTAGAGAGAACAAGTGATTTAAAAAGGATCATCATTGGCTTGGCATCTCTTGTCTTGAATGTTTCCTCGCAGATGTGATAGTGGCATTGTTGTGGTCCTTGAAGGTGAGATCCTCAGACATTACCACTCCCAGGTCCTTCACATTACTTTTCTGCTCTATTGTGTGATTGGAGTTTGTAATATATTCATTCCTAGCTATTATTTCCTCCAGTTTTCCATAACGGAGTTGTTGGAATTTGTCTTCATTGAACATCATATTATTCTCTGTTGCCCATTGGAAAACTTGGTTTATATCTTCTTGGAGATTTGCCGTGTCCTCAATGGATGACACTCTCATGCAGATCCTAGTATCGTCTGCAAAGGAAGATACAGTGCTGTGGTTTACATCTCTGTCTATGTCTGATATGAGAATGAGGAACAGGATAGGTGCGAGTACTGTGCCTTGTGGAACAGAGCTCTTCACTATGGCAGCCTCCGATTTAACTCTGTTTACCACTACTCTTTGTGTTCGATTGGTTAGGAAGTTGAAGATCCATCTGTCTACTTTGCCAGTTATCCCTTTAGCACGCATTTTGTGTGCTATTACACCATGATCGCACTTGTCAAGAGGCACAGTGCCGCACATAAGAAACAAAGAGGCACAGTGCCGCAGATAGAGAGAGAAAAGCTTACGTCGACGTTTCGTTCATTTAAATGGTCCAAGTGGGACAGAAACGTCGTCCTAAGCTTGTGTATCCTACATGCGGGTTATTTGTGTGTTATTATCCATCACCCACTAGTGTTTACAACACTACTCCGTACCTCGCTTATACCGACCTCCTCTGTCACACTTGTACCAACCAGGAGGAGACAGAGAGAGAGAGGAAGAGGAAGAGAGTGAGAGAGGAAGAGAGAGAGAAAGAAAGTGGAACAGAGAGATTGAGATTGAGAGAGGAAGAGGAAAAGAGAGAGAGAGAGAAAGAGAGAGGAATAGAGAGTGAGAGAGGAAGAGGAAGAGAGAGAGAGAGAGAGTACATAAGAACAGTTATAGCAACTGACCATGCAGACAAACCCGCCTGGAAATGTATAAAAATCATCAGACTCAGAAGAGCGGAATGAAGGTCAAAGAAAGAAACGAAAGAAAATGAAAGAATGAAAAAAATATATATTAACAATAAGAGAAAGGGCAATTATTTTTTTTAAATTTTACTGTGAGAGCGACTGACCGCTCTGGTGAACTAACCTCCCCCCCCCCCCGGCAGAATGAGGTCAGTGTTACCTCCCCCCGTCACCTCGTCTCCCCTCTCTTCTCCCCAGCCTCTTCCTCACCCCTCCCTCTTTATTCCTCACCCCCTCCCTTTTTGTCAACACCCCTCCAACATACCAAGCATTAGTAACCGTGATACTCCTTGAGGTAATTCTTTGCTGGTGCCTTAGCTACCTCTCTCTCTCTCTCTCTCTCTCTCTCTCTCTCTCTCTCTCTCTCTCTCTCTCTCTCTCTCTCTCTCATTCACCCACACACAGGAGCTATGAATCGACCCCCTGCAACCACAGTTAGGTGAGTACACAGGGTTTTACAAGGTTAGGCCTCGGATCGAACCACGGACACTCAGTGTGAGGCGAGAGCGTCACCTACCGGGCCACGGGACACCTCGACAATGATAGCCTTGTGTAAGAGCCAGTTTCCCATTTTTCCTGAAGAACCTGTAACAGTGTAAGTACGAGTTTAAGCTTTCAAAGTTGATGTTTATTAGTGGAAGATTTAAATTATTCTTGGACTGTGTATAGGTCCTAATTTGACATTCTTAGTGAAGTATTAGTTTCCATGTGATGACTTGTTTGTGCCTCTGACCTGACCTGCTGTGAGGTAGAGGGGACTGGGGTGCAAGACGGGGATACCTTACTGGGATCATTGAAATACTGAGAACTGGGGTTATGCAACACGGGGATACCTTACTGGGATCATTAAGCTACTGGGGACTGGGGTTATGCAACAAGGGATATCTTACTGGGATCATTAAGCTACTGGGGACTGGGGTTATGCAACACGGGGATACCTTACTGGGATCATTAAGCTACTGGGGACTGGGGTTATGCAACACGGGGATACCTTACTGGGATCATTAAGCTACTGGGAACTGGGGTTATGCAACACGGGGATACCTTACTGGGATCATTAAGCTACTGGGGACTGGGGTTATGCAACAAGGGATATCTTACTGGGATCATTGAGCTACTGGGAACTGGGGTTATGCAACACGGGGATACCTTACTGGGATCATTAAGCTACTGGGGACTGGGGTTATGCAACAAGGGATATCTTACTGGGATCATTGAGCTACTGGGAACTGGGGTTATGCATCACGGGGATACCTTACTGGGATCATTAAGCTACTGGGGACTGGGGTTATGCAACAAGGGATATCTTACTGGGATCATTGAGCTACTGGGAACTGGGGTTATGCAACACGGGGATACCTTACTGGGATCATTGAGCTACTGGGAACTGGGGTTATGCAACAAGGGATATCTTACTGGGATCATTGAGCTACTGGGAACTGTGGTTATGCAACACGGGGATACCTTACTGGGATCATTAAGCTACTGGGGACTGGGGTTATGCAACACGGGGATACCTTACTGGGATCATTAAGCTACTGGGAACTGGGGTTATGCAACACGGGGATACCTTACTGGGATCATTAAGCTACTGGGGACTGGGGTTATGCAACAAGGGATATCTTACTGGGATCATTGAGCTACTGGGAACTGGGGTTATGCAACACGGGGATACCTTACTGGGATCATTAAGCTACTGGGGACTGGGGTTATGCAACAAGGATATCTTACTGGGATCATTGAGCTACTGGGAACTGGGGTTATGCAACACGGGGATACCTTACTGGGATCATTGAACTACTGGGAACTGGGGTTATGCAACACGGGATACCTTACTGGGATCATTGAGCTACTGGGAACTGGTGTTATGCAACACGGGGATACCTTACTAGGATCATTGAGCTACTGGGAACTGGGGTTATGCAACACGGGATACCTTACTGGGATCATTGAGCTACTGGGAACTAGGGTTATGCAACACGGGATACCTTACTGGGATCATTGAGCTACTGGGAACTAGGGTTATGCAACACGGGATACCTTACTGGGATCATTGAGCTACTGGGAACTGGGGTTATGCAACACGGGGATACCTTACTGGGATCATTGAGCTACTGGGGACTGGGGTTATGCAACACGGGGATACCTTACTGGGATCATTGAGCTACTGGGAACTAGGGTTATGCAACACGGGATACCTTACTGGGATCATTGAGCTACTGGGAACTAGGGTTATGCAACACGGGATACCTTACTGGGATCATTGAGCTACTGGGAACTAGGGTTATGCAACACGGGGATACCTTACTAGGATCATTGAGCTACTGGGGACTGGGGTTATGCAACACGGGATACCTTACTGGGATCATTGAGCTACTGGGAACTAGGGTTATGCAACACGGGATACCTTACTGGGATCATTGAGCTACTGGGAACTAGGGTTATGCAACACGGGATACCTTACTGGGATCATTGAGCTACTGGGAACTAGGGTTATGCAACACGGGATACCTTACTGGGATCATTGAGCTACTGGGGACTGGGGTTATGCAACACGGGATACCTTACTGGGATCATTGAGCTACTGGGAACTAGGGTTATGCAACACGGGATACCTTACTGGGATCGCGCAGCGACTGAAATACGTCTTAGTTAATTCACTCTCTCCCTGCGCCAGTGTTCACTACTTTCTTCTATCTTTTAAATTCATGTTGATTATTCACTTTCATTTGACTTTCTTGCAGCAGTGTGTCACTTCCTCTGCGCTGACGGCTACACTTTCCTCCGACAGTGTTATGCTTAATTCGGGCTCGACACTTTCTTCAGCGGCAAGTAACTTCCTTCGTGAGCTTTATTGTCCCACAACTGTCTCACGCGCTGACAACTTCCTGCCTCCCTTACTACTTCCCGTTGTGGTTCGACAGTGCCAATGAGGCACTGCTTCTACTACTACCACTACCTCTGCTACTGCTGCTGCTACTACTACTACTACTACTACTACTACTGCTACTGCTACTACTACTACTACTACTACTACTGCTACTACTGCTACTACTACTACTGCTACTACTACTACTGCTGCTACTGCTACTGACTGCTACTCTACTACTACTACTGCTACTGCTACTGCTACTACTACTACTACTGCTCTGCTCTCTACTGCTCTGCTCTACTGCTACTGCTACTGCTACTACTACTCTACTACTCTACTGCTACTGCTACTCTAGCTCTACTCTACTGCTACTACTGCTGCACAACTATTACTCTACTCATTACTACTACTACAACTACTACAACTACTCTATTACTCTACTCAACTACTGCTACTGCTACTACCTACTACTACTACTACTACTGCTCTGCTCTCTACTGCTACTACTCTGCTGCTGCTACTGACTACTACTACTGCTACTGACCACACTGCTACTGCTCTGCCTACTCTCTGCTGCTCTACTGCCTGCTACTAGCACTCTCTGCTCTGCTACTGCTACTACTCACTGCTCTGCTACTACTGCTACTGCTGCTCTCTACTGCACTGCTCTACTGCTGCTACCACTACTACTACTGCTACTGCCTACTGCTACTGCTACTACTACTACTGCTCTCTACTACTCTACTACTGCTACTCTACTCTGCTCTACTCTCTACTGCTGCTCTGCTACTCTCTACTCTCTGCTACTGCTCACTCTACTGCTCTGCTACTCTCTGCTACTGCTACTGACTCTACTACTCTACTACTACTACTACTGCTACTCTACTACTGCTACTACTACACTGCTACTGCTACTACTACTCTACTACTACTACTCTGCTGCTACTGCTGCTACAACTATACACTACTACTATTACTACTACTCACTACTAACTCTACTATTCTACTACTACAACTACTGCTACTACTACTACTACTACTACTGCTCTGCTACTACTGCTACTACTACTCTACTACTACTACTAGCTACTGCTACTGCTACTACTACTACTACTCACTGCTACTCTCCTACTGCCTCTGACTGCTACTGCTACTGCTACTCTACTACCACTACTGCTCTACTGCTGCTGCTGCTCTACTACTACTACTACTACTGCTGCTACTCTGCTCTAGCTGCTACTACTACTGCTGCTCACTTACTACTACTACTCTCTACTACTACTCTACTGCTACTGCTAGCTCTACTACTACTACTACTACTACTACTACTACTACTGCTACTACTACTACTCTGCTACAACTTTACTACTACTACTATTACTACTACTACAACTACTACAACTACTACTATTACTACTACTACAACTACTACAACTACTACTATTACTACTACTACAACTACTACAACTACTACTATTACTACTACTACAACTACTACAACTACTACTACTACTACTACAACTACAACTATTACTACTACTACAACTACTACAACTACTACATACTACAAAACTACTACAACTACTACAACTACTACTATTACTACTACTACTATTACTACTACTACTACTACTACAACTACTACTACTACCACCACCACCCTCTCGCAGCATGTCACTTAACACCACTCACTGTATATACTCTTGCTTCAGTTTTGTTCTAGGACTGAAGAAGACAACACACACTCGGGGACGAAACGTCGTCTTCAACAAACGTCGCGAGCGAAACGTCGTGAACAGTGCACATGTAGAGACGCTCTGGCCGCCTTACGCGACCATCCACACCCACCCCGCTGGTCTTGTACGGTGACGGGGGATCTTGATCCCGGGAAGTGGAACGGATCTCTCTTTCCTCTCCCCCCCCCTCCCTCCCTCCTTCAACTTGGATCGGATCTTGTCGCCTCCTGTTACCGAGGCCAATCCCCCCTACAATCTGTCGCCCCTACGGGTTTAGCGCTTCCCCCTTCACGAATGTGGTCTTGAAGATGAGCCAGTCAGTAAGCTGACTTCGGTAGTTAATTGGTCTTTGTTGGTTAATTGATCTTTGTTGGTTAACTGTTTTTGTTGGTTAATTGTCTTGTTGGTTAAATGGGTCTTTGTTGGTTAATTTTCATTGTTGGTTAATTTTTTTTGTTGGTTAATTGTCTTGTTGGTTAATTGTGTTTGTTGGTTAATTGAGATTAAAGTCTGTCTACAACAGGAGGCTCGTGAAGGCTGCATTTCACCTGAGACAAGAATTAAAGTTAAATCGTAGTGTATGGACCATGTGAGAGAGAGGAGGGGGAGAGGGGCAAGCCAAGCCATATCTCTGGGACCAAGCCAAGCGGGATATTAAGAATGTGGAGAAGCTGGCTTCGCCCGTTCTGTGATCAGTCACAGGCTGTTGCTGTTGCTATTGTAGAGTGGAAAAATGTATCAAGTTTCGCTTGTCTTCCGGTGGAACCGTCTGCCATACTGGTTTTGGAACCCCTGCAAGACTGGTCTTGGAACCCCCTGCAAGACTGGTTTTAGAACCCCCTGCAAGACTGGTTTTGTTATAAATTAGACACATATGCAACACTTGGGTATCTTTATCGAGGAAACGTTTCGCCACACAATGGCTTCATCAGTCCAATACAAAGCAGAAAGGTGTAAGGAGAGGAGGAGTTTGAGGTAATCAGTCCCTCGGCCTGGAGTCGATGTGTTCAGTCCATCAATCTTGTAGGAATACAGTACAGGGCCGTAGAGGTGGCTTATATACTGGAATCAGGTGAGGTGAAGCAGGAGGCGACGGGGTCATAGTGGTACCATCCACTAGTCGAAGTAGGTCTTCGTCCAAAGGTTGGACAAGTGTCTAATTTATAACTTGTCGGTTCTCTGAACCATTCATCTACAAGACTGGTTTTGGAACCCCCTGTAATTCTGGTTTTGGAACCCCCTGCAAGACAGGTTTTGGATCCCATTATAAGACTGGTTTTGGAACCCCCTGGAATCAGGTGTTGGGAGTCCCTGGAATCGAATGTTGGGAGTCCCTATAATCGGATGTTGGGAGTCCCTGAAATCGGATGTTGGGAGTCCCTGGAATCGGGACCTTAATAACGCCACAGCATTGTATTTACACTCTCCAACCACAACAGTTTACGCTTCCCAGTCACAGCAGTTTACGCTTCTCAGCCGCCACAGCAGTATACGCAAGCGTCATCTCCTTCACTTGCGTCTTCCAGGAAGTTGGTACGCCATTGATTACGCCGTAAAAAAAAAGACAATGTCTTTGACTCTTGTGTTATATACTTTTGAGACATAAATCGGGATAGGATTTTAAGAAGCAGTTATTACACAGTGTGTAATATTGGTTCCCTTGGTGGTGTGGTTGATGGTTGTGGTGGTGTGGTTGATGGTTGTGGTGGTGTGGTTGATGGTTGTGGTGGTGTGGTTGATGGTGGTGGTGGTGTGGTTGATGGTTGTGGTGGTGTGGTTGATTGTGGTGGTGTTGTGGTTGATGGTGGATGGTGGTGGTGTGGTTGATGGTGGTGGTGGTGTGGTTGATGGTGGTGGTGGTGTGGTTGATGGTTGTAGTGGTGTGGTTGATGGTGGTGGTGGTGGTGTGGTTGATGGTGGTGGTGGTGTGGTTGATTGTGGTGGGTGGTGGTGGTGTGGTTGATGGTGGTGGTGGTGTGGTTGATGGTGGTGGTGGTGTGGTTGATGGTGGTGGTGGTGTGGTTGATGGTGGTAATGGTGTGGTTGATGGTGGTGGTGGTGTGGTTGATGGTGGTGGTGATGTGGTTGATGATGTTGGTGGTGTGGTTGATGGTGGTGGTGGTGTGGTTGATGGTGGTGGTGGTGTGGTTGATGGTGGTGGTGGTGTGGTTGATGGTGGTGGTGGTGTGGTTGATGGTGGTGGTGGTGTGGTTGATGGTGGTGGTGGTGGTGTGGTTGATGGTGGTGGTGGTGTGGTTGATGGTGGTGGTTGATGGTGGTGGTGGTGTGGTTGATGGTGGTGGTGTGGTTGATGGTGGTGGTGGTGTGGTTGATTGTGGTGGGTGGTGGTGGTGTGGTTGATGGTTGTGGTGGTGTGGTTGATGGTTGTGGTGGTGTAGTTGATGGTGGTGGTGGTGTGGTTGATTGTGGTGGTGGTGTGGTTGATGGTGGTGGTGGTGTGGTTGATTGTAATGGTGGTGTGGTTGATGGTGGTGGGTGGTGGTGGTGTGGTTGATGGTTGTGGTGGTGTGGTTGATGGTAGTGGTGGTATGGTTGATGGTAGTGATAGTGTGGTTGATAGTGGTGGTGGTGTGGATGATGGTGGTGGTGGTGTGGTTGAAGGTGGTGGTGGTATTGTGGTTGATGGTGGTGGTGGTGGTGGTGGTGGTGTGGTTGATGGTAATGGTGGTGTGGTTGATGGTGTGGCAGGGTAACACTGAGTCATAGTGTGGAAGGGTAACACTGAGAGTCATGGTGTGGCAGGGTAACACTGGGAGTCATGGTGTGGTAGGGTAACACTGGGAGTCATGGTGTGGCAGGGTAACACTGGGAGTCATGGTGTGGCAGGGTAACACTGGGAGTCATGGTGTGGCAGGGTAATACTGAGAGTCATGGTGTGGCAGGGTAACACTGGGAGTCATGGTGTGGCAGGGTAACACTGGGAGTCATGGTGTGGCAGGGTAACACTGGGAGTCATGGTGTGGCAGGATAACACTGGGACTCATGGTGTGGCAGGGTAACACTGGGAGTCATGGTGTGGCAGGATAACACTGGGAGTCATGGTGTGGCAGGGTAACACTGGGAGTCATGGTGTGGCAGGATAACACTGGGAGTCATGGTGTGGCAGGGTAACACTGGGAGTCATGGTGTGGCAGGATAACACTGGGAGTCATGGTGTGGCAGGATAACACTGGGAGTCATGGTGTGGCAGGGTAACACTGGGAGTCATGGTGTGGCAGGATAACACTGGGAGTCATGGTGTGGCAGGGTAACACTGGGAGTCATGGTGTGGCAGAGTAACACTGGGAGTCATGGTGTGGCAGGATAACACTGGGAGTCATGGTGTGGCAGAGTAACACTAGGAGTCATGGTGTGGCAGGGTAACACTGGGAGTCATGGTGTGGCAGAGTAACACTGGGAGTCATGGTGTGGCAGGATAACACTGGGAGTCATGGTGTGGCAGAGTAACACTAGGAGTCATGGTGTGGCAGGATAACACTGGGAGTCATGGTGTGGCAGAGTAACACTAGGAGTCATGGTGTGGCAGAGTAACACTGGGAGTCATGGTGTGGCAGAGTAACACTGGGAGTCATGGTGTGGCAGGGTAACACTGGGAGTCATGGTGTGGCAGGGTAACACTGGGAGTCATGGTGTGGCAGAGTTACACAATATTCTTCAACTTCTCTCCAAAATCTAATAATAATAATAATAAATACAAAATAATAATAATAATAATAATAAAATAATAATAATAATAACGATAATGATAATAATTTTACTTGTTGTGCAGTATAGAGGTGAGTTAGTTGACGTGTAATAACATTGTCAGGTTGTATACATGAAGCTTACCCACCAGTGTGGATGACGCTCTCTGCTGAGCTTAAACCTCTGATGTAGAGCCAGGTTGGCACTATCAAGCTCTGTTTAGAGCCATGTTGGCACTATCAAGCTCTGTTTAGAGCGCTACCTCCTTTGCTAATAGCTTCTGAACTTTAAGTAAGTTTATTCAGGTATACACAAATACAGTTACATAGATTATTATACATGTGTTTTTCTTCAGAAACCTGCGTTCAGTGCTTGATGCCTGCGTTCAACTCCTGAAGCCTGCGTTCAGTGCTTGATGCCTGCGTTCAACTCCTGAAGCGTGCGTTCAGTGCTTGATGAATGGGTTCAACTCCTGAAGCGTGCGTTCAGTGCTTGATGCCTGCGTTCAACTCCTGAAGCCTGCGTTCAGTGCTTGATGCCTGCGTTCAACTCCTGAAGCGTGCGTTCAGTGCTTGATGAATGGGTTCAACTCCTGAAGCCTGCGTTCAGTGCTTGATGCTTGCGTTCAACTCCTGAAGCCTGCGTTCAGTGCTTGATGCCTGCGTTCAACTCCTGAAGCCTGCGTTCAGTGCTTGATGCTTGCGTTCAACTCCTGAAGCTTGCGTTCAGTGCTTGATGAATGGGTTCAACTCCTGAAGCTTGCGTTCAGTGCTTGATGCTTGCGTTCAACTCCTGAAGCTTGCGTTCAGTGCTTGATGAATGGGTTCAACTCCTGAAGCTTGCGTTCAGTGCTTGATGCCTGGGTTCAACTCCTGAAGCCTGCGTTCAGTGCTTGATGCTTGCCACCCAGCCAGCCAGTCAGCCAGCCAAGCAGGCAGCCAGCCAGGCAGCCAGGCAGCCAGGCAGACAGCCAGGCAGCCAGCCAGCCAGCGAGCCAGGCAGCCAGCCAGCCAGGCAGCCAGCCAGCCAGGCAGCCAGCCAGCCAGCGCCTCCATGGAAGAAAATTTTCACGTTAATTACAATATTTTAGGTTATCGGTGTTTTCTGGTTAACTGCTCTTTGTGTTTACTCTTACTTCCTGGTTAATTACTCTTTGTTTACTCTTACTTCCTGGTTAATTACTCTTTGTTTACTCTTACTGGTTAATTTTCCTTTCTCTTATTTCTTCATTTTGAATGTCTGAATATTAAATCACGGTATCCGGACCCCCAGATATCTAGTTCTCGCGTATCCGGACTTCAGGAATCCGAACCCCGGGTATCCGGACTTCAGGAATCCGGACCCCGTGTATCCAGGTCTCAGGTATCCGGCCTACAGGAATCCGGACCCCAGGACTTCGGTTAGTTGGTTGGTTGGTTAATTGTGCTTAAAGTCCGTCGATTTCTCAGTGTCGTTAAGACTGCATGTCACCTCTTCACTGTCAAGGATTAATCTTTCAGTGTATATACACTGAGAGATATTCACGTATCGGTGTACGTATCCCGTGCGGATCCCTATGTATACACACTTAGAGATATGCACATACACACTTAGAGATATACACGTCTCGGTGTATGTATCGTGTGTGGATCCCGGGTATCAGAGCCTCGAGGATCCAGCTCCTGGGGAGGTTCCGCCTGAGGAGGTCTCCAGAACGCTGCTGGATTCCAGCGGATGACTGCGACTCTCCTCACGAACGACGGGGTCTTCCCCCACCCTCCTTTCATTAATCCTATTCATTCTATTCCTATTTTTTTCCTTTTTTTCTCTGCTTGCTTCTTTACCCTTCCTTTATGCCTCCGTTACATTTCTTCTTCCTTCTCTTTATGTCTTCCGTTTTTTCCTTCTGTTTTCTCTGTTTTTTCAGCGCCTTGTACAGGCAAGACCGCTCTTGTTTATTTCACTCATTATTATCCCTTGTCTCACCACTTGTCAGGTTTTTCCTTAGCCCCTTTACCCTTGGCCACTAGATACTCCAACAGCAAGTCAAGGAGCACTGTTATCTACCTTGGTCGTCCCCTTACGGAACATCCCCTGGAGGGCAGCAAGGAACACTGTTATCCATCTTGGTCATCCCCTTACGGAACATCCCCTGGAGGGCAGCAAGGAACACTGTTATCCACCTTGGTCATCCCTTACGGAACATCCCCTGGAGGGCAGCAAGGAACACTGTTATCCATCTTGGTCATCCCCTTACGGAACATCCCCTGGAGGGCAGCAAGGAACACTGTTATCCACCTTGGTCATCCTTACGGAACATCCCCTGAGGGCAGCAAGGATCACTGTTATCCACCTTGGTCGTCCCCTTACGGAACATCCCCTGGAGGGCAGCAAGGAACAATGTTATCCACCTTGGTCATCCCTTACGGAACATCCTGAGGGCAGCAAGGAACACTGTTATCCACCTTGGTCATCCCTTACGGAACATCCCTGGAGGGCAGCAAGGAACACTGTTATCCACCTTGGTCATCCCTTACGGAACATCCTGGAGGGCAGCAAGGAACACTGTTATCCACCTTGGTCATCCCTTACGGAACATCCCCTGGAGGGCAGCAAGGAACAATGTTATCCATCTTGGTCATCCCCTTACGGAACATCCCCTGGAGGGCAGCAAGGAACACTGTTATCCACCTTGGTCATCCCCTTACGGAACATCCCCTGGAGGGCAGCAAGGAACAATGTTATCCATCTTGGTCATCCCCTTACGGAACATCCCCTGGAGGGCAGCAAGGAACACTGTTATCCACCTTGGTCATCCCCTTACGGAACATCCCCTGGAGGGCAGCAAGGAACACTGTTATCCACCTTGGTCGTCCCCTTACGGAACATCCCCTGGAGGGCAGCAAGGAACACTGTTATCCACCTTGGTCATCCCCTTACGGAACATCCCTGGAGGGCAGCAAGGAACACTGTTATCCACCTTGGTCGTCCCCTTACGGAACATCCCCTGGAGGGCAGCAAGGAACACTGTTATCCACCTTGGTCATCCCCTTACGGAACATCCCCTGGAGGGCAGCAAGGAACACTGTTATCCACCTTGGTCGTCCCCTTACGGAACATCCCCTGGAGGGCAGCAAGGAACACTGTTATCCACCTTGGTCATCCCCTTACGGAACATCCCCTGGAGGGCAGCAAGGAACACTGTTATCCACCTTGGTCGTCCCCTTACGGAACATCCCCTGGAGGGCAGCAAGGAACACTGTTATCCACCTTGGTCATCCCCTTACGGAACATCTGGAACACTTACCACCTTAGCTAGGTTACCATCCTCCAGCCAGCACCTTCACTGCTCCAAGATTCACATCTCTCGGTGTTTATATAGAGATATACACACCATGGTGTATACATAGAGAGAAAAACACACATATGTGTACACAAGCATCTCCCATCACACCATTTATAAGAGCGTAACACATATATATAAAGCGTACTCAGGAGACCATACATGCACAGATCACTACAAGAACTGTCTGAGGCCGGGTCTGGCACCGGGTTTGGGCGACTCGTGAAACCATCTACAGGTAACTACAAGTTAAGTTGCTTTTTCTTAACCCAGGTGCCGAGACAAATAATTAACCTCTTTTTCGATATATATATATATATATATATATATATATATATATATATATATATATATATATATATATATATTTTTTTTTATTTTTTTTTTGCCAGCTCATCATGGTAAAATTTGGCTGGTTGGAGGCGCCGTGGGTTTTTTTTAGCGCCCATCAAAATAGTTTCGGGTCGAGGGTCGGAAGCAGACTTCCGGGGAAAGTAAGAGGTGTACATGGGAGCAGGTGTACATGTGGAGCAGGTGTACATGTGGAGCAGGTGTACATGTGGAGCAGGTGTACAGGTGGAGCAGGTGTACATGTGAGCAGGTGTACATGTGGAGCAGGTGTACAGTGGAGCAGGTGTACAGGTGGAGCAGGTGTACATGTGGAGCAGGTGTACAGGTGGAGCAGGTGTACATGTGGAGCAGGTGTACAGGTGGAGCTGGTGTACAGGTGGAGCAGGTGTACAGGTGGAGCAGGTGTACATGTGGAGCAGGTGTACAGGTGGAGCTGGTGTACAGGTGGAGCAGGTGTACAGGTGGAGCAGGTGTACATGTGGAGCAGGTGTACAGGTGGAGCTGGTGTACAGGTGGAGCAGGTGTACAGGTGGAGCAGGTGTACATATGGAGCAGGTGTACATGTGGAGCAGGTGTACATGTGGAGCAGGTGTACATGTGTAGCAGGTGTACAGGTGGATCAGGTATACATGTGGAGCAGGTGTACATGTGGAGCAGGTGTACATGTGGAGCCGTGTACTTGATGGGTACCACACACACATGTGATGGCTGGATAACTAGGTAAACTCTCTGGGTTGTCTTCAGGCCTCAACGCTCCCATCGTACCTACTCTTGAAGCCATATATTGATTTTTGCGACCACAACATTTTCACTCCACTTACTGATCACTTTAAGACTGAAAAAGTAATTCCTGATGTCCCTTTGGTTCGTTTTTAGTTGGCTCCGTCTCCTCGCACCTCTAACAAACTATCCCTATCCACTTCATCCAATTCCCTGAGTATTTTGTAGATTGTGATCATGTCCCTCCTTGTACTCCTTTATTAAGGGACGGAGGATCGAGCCTCTAGTATTCATTGTTCCCAGTGACCCTCTAACCACGCGGGTTTAATGCTTCATGAAATACACTCATTAATACAGTACAGTCAGACCCATTGACGCCACTTTGTATGTTAGTAGCAAATGATGTTAATAATAATAATAATACTACCTATAATTTTATCCTTGGAAAGCACCTTGTTATGCAGAACATTTCAGAGCAGCTGACAAAGAGTGACAGTACAAGAAACAATAGTGTTAGTTCCTCGACCTTCCCCTGGACGTCACGGCGCTGAACACACTAATAACGTGCCATCTACGACGCGCGTGCGTGTGTCTGCAAGATTACCTATTGGTAATCACACTCCTACACACACACATACACGCACATCCACATACGCAGACACACACACCTGATATCGCCTGTCCTAATGAGTCAGCATTTGCGTATGTTATCTGAATGATGCTCTCTCTCCTTCAAGATGACTTCCGCTGTCACTGGTGATTACTGCTTCAAGACAAGTACCTCCTGCTTCCTGCTTCCCCTTCAGTCTTCCTCTTTCCCTAGTGCCACTGACCCTTCTTCCTGGCAGGGATCCCTGGGTTCCACTGACCTTTCTTCCTGGCAGGGATCCTGGGTGCCACTGACCCTTCTTCCTGGCAGGGATCCTGGGTGCCACTGACCCTTCTTCCTGGCAGGGATCCTGGGTTCCACTGACCCTTCTTCCTGGTAGGGATCCTGGTCCACTGACCCTTCTTCCTGGTAGGGATCCTGGGTTCCACTGACCGTGCTTCCGGGCAAGGATCCCTACGTGCCACTGACTCTTCTTCCTGGCAGGGATCACTGACTCTTCTTCCTGGCAGGGATCCACTGACTCTTCTTCCTGGCAGGGATCACTGACTCTTCTTCCTGGCAGGGATCCTGGGTGCAACTGACCCTTCTTCCTGGCAGGGATCACTGACTCTTCTTCCTGGCAGGGATCCACTGACTCTTTCTTCCTGGTCAGGGATCCTGGTATGATCTGAATGACTCTTCTTCCTTCAGTGATCCTGGTGTCACTGACCTCTTCTTCCGGCAGGGACGTCACTGACCTTTCTTCCTGGCAGGGATCCACTGACTCTTTTCCTGGCAGGGTCCTGGGTGCCACTGACCTTCTTCCTGGCAGGGATCCTGGGTGCCACTGACCTTCTTCCTGGCAGGGATCCTGGGTGCCACTGAACCTTCTTTCTGGCAGGGATCCTGGGTGCCACTGATCCTTCTTTCTGGCAGGGATCCTGGGTGCCACTGATCCTTCTTTCTGGCAGGGATCCTGGGTGCCACTGAACTTTCTTCCTGGCAGGGATCCTGGGTGCCACTGAGCCTTCTTCCTGGCAGGGATCCTGGGTGCCACTGACCCTTCTTCCTGGCAGGGATCCTGGGTGCCACTGACCCTTCTTCCTGGCAGGGATCCTGGGTGCCACTGACCCTTCTTCCTGGCAGGGATCCTGGTGCCACTGAGCCTTCTTCCTGGCAGGGATCCTGGGTGCCACTGACCCCTTCTTCCCTCGGCAGGGATCCTGGGTGCCACTGACCCTTCTTCCTGGCAGGGATCCTGGGTGCCACTGAACCTTCTTCCTGGCAGGGATCCTGGGTGCCACTGAGCCTTCTTCCTGGCAGGGATCCTGGGTGCCACTGAGCCTTCTTCCTGGCAGGGATCCTGGGTGCCACTGAGCCTTCTTCCTGGCAGGGATCCTGGGTGCCACTGACCCTTCTTCCTGGCAGGGTAAACTTCACTGGAAGTTAGTATGTCTTACAACAACTAAAGCTTCGTGTAACTACAAACAAGTAACGAAAAAAAATTACACACAAGTACAAATTCTAGAACTTAGGCCTAAGAACAAATCCAAGAACAGGCCTAAGACAAATTTTAGAACTTAGGCCTAAGGACAAATTCTACAACTTAGGAGTAAGAAGAAATTCTATAACTTAGGCCTAAGAACAAATTCTAGAACTTAGGCTTAAATTCTAGAATGCAGGCCTTAGACCATATTGCCAATTATAAGATTTCGAGAGACCATTTTAAATGCTCCAGAAGATTTGAAGTATTTTTCCATATAAAATGCTTGCTAACGTTCTTGAAAGTCAATATACGTTGTTTACATCTGTGTCTATATCGTCCACGTTCTTTGCTGTACAGTATATACCAAATGCTTGCTAACGTTCTTGAAATCGTTCAGTATTTTATTTGTAAGTCTTTTGGGGGTATTTGTTAAGTCACTGGTGGTTCATTGCGGCTTTGTTGACGGTGTTTGAGACTCTCAGTCTTTTATTGGCGAAGGTTTTGTTGTGTTGTAGACTTGTCTCAGTGAGCGTCTACACTCTGGTACCTGTCTGCCTGCCAGCCAGCCTGCCTGCCTGCGTGCTTGCTTGCCTGCCTGCCAGCCATCCTGACTGTTTGTTTGCCTGCCTGCCTGCTTGCTTGGTTGCCTGCCTGGCCTGCACAGTTGCTTGCAGGCAGGCAGGCACATCGCCACATATTGTCGTATATCGTCGTATATCTTCCCATATGGTTTTATATCGTCGTATATGGTGGTGTGTCATCGTATATGGGTATATGGTGGTGTGTCATCGTATATGGGTATATGGTGGTGTATCTTGCTGTATAAGGATGAGGTATGAGAGGTGAGGTGCGAGGCTGAGCTGGAAGCTCCCTCACTCACACTTCACCTCACTCACACTTCACCTCACTCACACTTCACCTCACTCACACTTCACCTCACTCACACTTCACTCACTCACACTTCACCTCACTCACACTTCACCTCACTCACACTTCACCTCACTCACACTTCACCTCACTCACACTTCACCTCACTCAGAGAAGAGAGAGAGAGAGAGAGAGAGAGAGAGAGAGAGAGAGAGAGAGAGAGTCAAAACAACAGTTTTGACTCCTATTCTACTACCTTTCTCTTTTTCTCTCCCTCTTTCTTTCCTTCCTTCTCTCTCTTCCTCCTCCTCCTCATCATCATTGTCTTCACCATCATCATCGTCATTATCATCATTGTCATCACCATCATCATCATCGTCATTATCATCATTGTCTTCACCATCATCATCATCGTCATTATCATCATTGTCATCACCATCATCATCGTCATTATCATCATTGTCATCATTATCATCGTCATCGTCATTATCATCATTGTCATCATTATCATCGTCATTATCATCATCATTATCACCTTATTAATAATTTCCTGGTACTTTTCCACCACCCAGTAAAGCCCGTAGTGATGCCACCTGCCACTCAGACCACCTGCCACTCACACCACCTGCCACTCACACCACCTGCCACTCAGACCACCTGCCACTCAGACCACCTGCCACTCAGACTACCTGCCACTCAGATCACCTGCCACTCAGACCACCTGCCACTCAGACCACCCGCCACTCAGACCACCTGCCACTCAGACCACCTGCCACTCAGGCCACCCGTGGGAGTATGGTACATATATAAACGCCTTAAACACCATATTAACACTTCCATAATTCAAAGTTGCAGTCCTGTGATTCCCGGCTCATAGTGGCGTGTCTCCTCTATGTTAGGTTCTCCTGGCTGGTCTGAGGTGTGTGTGTCTGTCTGTGTGTGCTTGTCTGAGTGTTTGTGTGGCTTGTCTGGCTGTGTGTGTGCTTGTCTGAGTGTTTGTGTGGCTTGTCTGGCTGTGTGTGCTTGTCTGAGTATGTGTGTGCACTTGTCTGTCTGTGCTGGCTGTGTGTGTTCTTGTCTATGTTTGTGTGGCTTGTCTGACTGTGTGTGTGCTTGTCTGACTGTGTGCGTGATTTTCTGAGTGTGTGTGTGTGCTTGTCCGAGTGTGTGTGGCGATGCAAATCTGCTGACTTTAGCAATATAGTCGATAAAATTGAATTATGCGAGTGTGTGTGTGTGTGTTTGATGGAGGGAGATTGCGTTCATTGATTACCTTTCAATTTTACCACTACATAATGTGTTTTGTAGAAGTTTCGTACTTATTCTGGGATTTGTGAGTGTTAATTGCTAATTTTAACCACCAAATTGGCTTCCGTGCAATAAGTGGAACATGTCTCCTCTGACTGGTGAATTTTACTCAGGTTTGCTATCAAATAACCATGTGTTACAACAGAGGAGAACATCTCAGAATGCACAACACGTCAAACCTTGGAGTGGATGGGTCACAGCAGTAGACCACACCGGTTCCACTTTTATCAACAGTGGCTGTATAGCTGACACTTTATTAATTTTATCTAAGAAATTGGAAAAATGGAAATACTGGCTAGCATATGATAATTTGTGAATGCTTCATCCGGTCGACTTCAAGTCTTCAACACTGACGACTTAATATCACTTCTGAACGTCTTAAGATTGAAAATGCTTGTATATTTTGGGATACTGAACTGTGTGTGATAATTAGAGAATGACTTTTTCACTGACATTCAACCCTCAAAGTTGGTGTTTCATAGTTAGGTTTGGTTAGGTTAGTTTAGGTTAGATTGGGTTAGGTTAGGTTAGATTGGGGTAGGTTAGGTTAGATTAGGTTAGGTTAGGTTAGATTGGGTTAGGTTAGGTTAGATTGGGTTAGGTTAGGTTAGATTGGGTTAGGTTAGGTTAGATTGGGTTAGGTTAGGTTAGATTGGGTTAGGTTAGGTTAGATTGGGTTAGGTTAGATTAGGTTAGGTAAGGTAAGTGTTTCCTGATGCTGGTCTTAGTCATATGATGACCCACGGCTCAAGCTTTTGGTCATCTGACCCAGGCCTTCCGCTGGCTCACCGCTCCCCCGGTAAGCCAGCAGTAGTGCCAGACTCTAATCTGTTTGTCTGTCAGTCTGTTTGTCAGTCAGTCTGTCAGTGTGGGCTTCAACTGACAGAATATGATACATTTATTTGGCAATTTTTTTAAAGAAATTAGAAACACCATAAACAAAACACACACACACACACACACACACACACACACACACACACACACACACACACACACACACGCACACACGCACGCACGCACGCACGCATAGTGCTCGCCTACCGGAACAAATGACTGCTTCCATTATCGGAGAATACCTGGCGTCTTGTGTAAGTAATTACAGAGCTGCGTAGAGACGTACACAGAAGTGATTAGCGGCGTATATATGTACACACACACACACATTAATGCATCCAAGAACGAGGGGTTTTGAACAAATAATAATACTGCGACTGGCCGGGAATCGAACCCCCTGGTACTTTTTAGCACGTCTCCCGGGAAACCCAGGAGACGTTTGTGTGTGTGTGTGCATTAGTGTGTGTGCGTTCTAGCGTGTTTGTGTGATTGTAGTTTGTACTTGTGTGTGAATGTTAAGTAGATGGAGTGTGAAAGATGATTCCAGACACTGGTAACTACAGTAGCACTGAGAGCTCGTGAGTCGTTCAGTCAGAATTCCTTCCTTCAGTAATTAAAGGTCAGCTACATACCAAGTGTAGCTCTCTCTCTCTCTCTCTCTCTCTCTCTCTCTCTCTCTCTCTCTCTCTCTCTCTCTCTCTCTCTCTCTCTCTCTCTCAATTATAGCATCTAATTTCACGCCCAGTGATCTGAATGACAGTGATCCAGTTAGTGTGGGATTCCTGAGTGGTAAATTACGCTTTGTGATGTACAGAAACAGTGGACACGGGGGATCAGTCCACACACACACACACACACACACACACACACACACACACACACACACACACACACACACACACACACATACACACACACATAAATCGACCCCTGTAACCACAATTAGGCGAGTACACACACACACCTCTGTACATACAAGTGAATAAGCAAACATAAGGAGATATGATCATAACATACAAGATAAGTTGACAAGATATGGACAACATTGCACGTAATAAAGAATATCTTATTACCGACGTTCCCTACTGAGGTTGACGGTCTGATCACGTCCTCAGCTCGCACTCTTGAGTGTCTGGGGTCGATCCCCGGCACGGGTAAAACGTTGGGCATGTTTCCAAACTCCTGCTGTCCCTGTTCACCTAGCAGTAAGTAGGTACCTGGGTGTTTGTCGACTGGTCTGGGTGGCATCCTGGGGAACAAGATTAACCTAAGTTGCCAGAAAAGTTGTGCATAACCAGGGACTTACTATATAGTATGTTATTGATGTCAGCTATGGTCTGTACAAGTTGTATCATGTATTTGTAGAAATAAAGATGATTATTATTACTACTACTACAACTACTACTATTACTACTATAACTATTTACTACTGCTGTATGAACTGTCAGGTAAAGCATTTATATGTCATTTTTTTAAATTAGAATACCAAGAACATAAAATACACACACACACATAATAATAATATAGAATTAAAATAATAATAATAATATAGTATTAATATAATAATAATAATATAGAATTACAATAGTAATAATAAAGACAATAATAATATAGTAGTCATGAAGATTAGTTGTGGGCTGCGTCAGCTGCATGACCAACCACCATCTTGATTATGTCACGTTTTCTGTGTATAAGACAGCGCTCTGGTTGCCCACAATACGCTTTGATTTAGAGATTAAATAACTCTGGGATCTTAGCATGAAAGACAACTAACTGTTCACGAGTGAAAAGACAAAAAAACAAAAAGGCTCTCCTGCGGTTATAGATCTGACGTAATTTTCCCGCGCTGAGTTATGACTTTCTGATTGGACTTGGCGAAATGAGAAATTTGGGTTACGTACGAAGTGTTGTTACGAGTTTTGAGGTCGATGTGGTGGGTTGTTAATGACTCTCTGAGGGCTGACCTTACTGTTAGAGTGGACGGTGAGGTAGAATTAGCAGGTCACAGTGACCTTTCCAGCTCACTGGGATCTTACCAGGTCACTGGGATCTTACCAGGTCACTGTGACCTTTCCAGGTTACTGTGACCTTACCAGCTTACAGTGACCTTACCAGGTCACTGTGATCTTACCAGGTCACTAATCTTACCAGGTCACTGTGACCTTATTGCCAAATGCAGATCAACTCAAAAAAAAATTTGATTTTTTTTTTACCAAGTATTTATTTTTTGTAGCGTAAATTGATTGATTTATGGATAACTAAATGTCATGAGCACTTGTCAGTGGTGGGTAATAATCCACAGGGTGACGAACTCAGGAGATTAATTGGTTTATATATTTCGACCCTCTCCTGGGATCCTCTTCAGGCAAATTACATAAATGAGAATATATAAGGAAGGTTGCACCTCAGCGGTGAGTGGAGGGACGTGTCCAGCAGTGGCTGGGTGAGAAGACAGGTCCACCGTGTCCAGCAGTGGCTGGGTGAGAAGATAGGTCCTCCGTGTCCAGCAGTGGCTGGGTGAGAAGACAGGTCCTCCGTGTCCAGCAGTGGCTGGGTGAGAAGACAGGTCCTCCGTGTCCAGCAGTGGCTGGGTGAGAAGACAGGTCCACCGTGTCCAGCAGTGGCTGGGTGAGAAGACAGGTCCTCCGTGTCAAGCAGTGGCTGGGTGAGAAGACAGGTCCACCGTGTCCAGCAGTGGCTGGGTGAGAAGACAAGTCCACCGTGTCCAGCAGTGGCTGGGTGAGAAGACAGGTCCTCCGTGTCAAGCAGTGGCTGGGTGAGAAGACAGGTCCACCGTGTCCAGCAGTGGCTGGGTGAGAAGACAGGTCACCGTGTCCAGCAGTGGCTGGGTGAGAAGACAGGTCCTCCGTGTCAAGCAGTGGCTGGGTGAGAAGACAGGTCCACCGTGTCAAGCAGTGGCTGGGTGAGAAGACAGGTCCTCCGTGTCCAGCAGTGGCTGGGTGAGAAGACAAGTCCTTCGTGTCCAGCAGTGGCTGGGTGAGAAGACAGATCCTCCGTGTCCAGCAGTGGCTGGGTGAGAAGACAGGTCCTCCGTGTCCAGCAGTGGCCGGGTGAGAAGACAAGTCCTCCGTGTCCAGCAGTGGCTGGGTGAGAAGACAGGTCCTCCGTGTCCAGCAGTGGCTGGGTGAGAAGACAGGTCCTCCGTGTCAAGCAGTGGCTGGGTGAGAAGACAGGTCCTCCGTGTCCAGCAGTGGCTGGGTGAGAAGACAGGTCCTCCGTGTCCAGCAGTGGCTGGGTGAGAAGACAGGTCCTCCGTGTCAAGCAGTGGCTGGGTGAGAAGACAGGTCCTCCGTGTCCAGCAGTGGCTGGGTGAGAAGACAGGTCCTCCGTGTCAAGCAGTGGCTGGGTGAGAAGACAGGTCCTCCGTGTCAAGCAGTGGCTGGGTGAGAAGACAGGTCCTCCGTGTCCAGCAGTGGCTGGGTGAGAAGACAGGTCCTCCGTGTCAAGCAGTGGCTGGGTGAGAAGACAGGTCCTCCGTGTCCAGCAGTGGCTGGGTGAGAAGACAGGTTCTCCCTGTATCATGTACTAGTCAATACTAGTACATGATACACGGAGGAACTGCTGCTAACTCTTTTTGGACATAGTTCCTAGGCCTTTATGAGGTGCACAACAAACTAGCTACTACCATTCACAGGATTGATATGAGGTGCACAACTAGCAACTTCGACGGCAAATTCTAAATCTCGACATTAGATAGGTTGACCTTGCAGTAGATTAGTTAAGGAACCAGTGGAAGGCTTCATTAAGGTGGTCAGGCAGAGTTACTGTACCTTCCTGAGTCATGGGACCAGACAACATGGCCTCAAACACAGGAGAGCTCAGTGGAAGTGATGTGATGCCGTCAAGGTGTATACCTGGAGGGTGTTCCGGGGGTCAACGCCCCCGCGGGCCGGTCCATCACCAGTCGTACGTAAGAGACATATGCCCCAAGCGACTTCTCCACTCTTTCTTAACTCATTAGGACTGAAGAAGCCATTTGGGGCGAAACGTTTCTTTAATGTTTTGATCAGTGCCTGTGTGACTTTTACCTATAACAAGAGAATTCGCCGCTACTCAAAAAGAAAATAAGTCTGTAATAAGAATGGTCCATTTAACATTTTCTAAATTTTCATGGTAAGGTTATTTTATTTGAAGAGATGGATAAGTTGCTTGAAGCCAAGCCTAAGCCTGGCTACAACATAATTCAGTTTGTTTACATTGCAAGTTGCTCTTAAATGTGCTTATCTACGTTCATGTTATCATAGTGAGTTATAGATCTACTCAAGCTTCTAACTGCATTCCAATAACATTCAGTTTTTTTTCTCTCCTAATATTATTCCTAATGCTAGACACAGACATACCAAGATTACATTCAACTTTTTCCTTCAAAGTTCTTTCTATGGCAAATTTATCAGTGTAATCATGAAGGCGTAATTCAATATGTGATGGAATCAATAAGAATTGTACATGAATTTCATTCTCTCTTATTTTTGTTAATATTTATATCTGGCTTCTCCAGTGAGCATGTTGTTAAAGTCCTTATGTGAGTCAAGAGTTCATCGATGACCGAATCAGTAATGATCAAGGAGTCAAGTTCAGCCTCATAAGTTAACTTAAGTGAAATCAGATTAGCAAACAATTCACTTAGCAGTGTTGACATCCAGTTGTTAATTCCTTCCACTGATTCCTTAACTAATCTACTGCATGATTGCTATGTTGTAATTCTTATTTAGAGGAGGTGGCAAAAAGAGCATGGGACTTAATATCCGAAGAGCCTGAGTACCGGGGTTTACCCTGGCTAAGTTCCATACACCTGTTACTTCTCTTACCTAGCAGTAAATTGATACCTGGGTGTTAGTGACCTGGTTTGGGTGGCATACTGGGGTTGTGCCAGTACCCCTTCCTCTCTGCTGAACCCAAGGGCAGTATACGCAGTTAAGGGGCAGAATACACGGGAACACCCAGGGGCACTATGAACAGTTAAGGGGCAGTCTGCCAAGTGTCGGGAATACAGTTAGTGGCGGTGAGTAAACTACCGCTACCACCACCACCACTACTACCACCACTACTACCACCACTACCACCACCACTACCACCACCACCACCACTACTACCACTACCACCACCACTACCACTACCACCACCACTACTACCACTACCACTACCACCACCACCACCACTACTACCACCACCACCACTACTACCACCACCACCACCACCACTACTACCAACCACCACCACTACCACTACCACCACCACCACCACTACTACCACCACTACCACCACCACTACTACCACTACCACCACCACTACCACCACTACTACCACTACCACCACCACTACCACCACCACTACCACCACCACCACCACTACTACCACTACCACTACCACCACCACTACCACCACCACCACAACCACCAACACACCACCACTACCACCACCACCACCACTACCACCACACCACTACCATCCCATTACCACAACCACTACCACCACTACCACCACCACCACCACTACTACCACTACCACTACCACCACCACTACTACCACTACCACCACCACTACCACCACTACTACCACTACCACCACCACTACCACCACCACCACCACTACTACCACTACCACTACCACCACCACAACCACCAACACTACCACCACTACCACCACCACTACCACCAACACTACCACCACTACCACCACCACTACCACCACCACCACTACCATCACCATTACCACAACCACTACCATCACCATTACCACAACCACTACCACCACCACCACTACTACCACCACCACCACCACTACTACCACCACCACCACCACTACCACTACTACCACCACCACCACCACTACTACCACCACCACCACCACTACCACTACCACCACCACCACCACCACCTACCACTACCACCACCACTACTACCACCACTACCACCACCACTACTACCACCACCACCACCAGTTGGTCAACATTCCCTCACACATTCATGACAGATCAGTTTGGTTCCCCGTGTCTACCGCGCACTGAACCAAGAACACACACACACACAAAACACACACAAACACACACACACACACAAACACACACACACACACACACACACACAAACACACACACACACACACACACACACACAGGTTTAGGTTAAGAGTTGCTAAGTTTATTTACAAGCTAAGAGGCGTTACCAAGCTCAGCTCATTTGAAAGCCTTTTTATTGTTACGAAACATAAATAGGGAGCAGGATTTCATTTAGTCGCTTTACCTTATTTCATCTTTGTTGCTATATTGCACGAACAATGTTGCAGACTCGAGTTATTCTATTAATGAATGATCTCAGATGAAGTGATGTTCTGGAGAAGGGAACAGTCAGAGTGTAGTTGCTGTCTGCTGCCCGTCTTGTGGTGTAGAAGCTCACTTCTAGCTGTCCACGGAAAGTGTGGTACTTTGACAATGTTGGCCTTGTTCATAACAGTAAGGACGCCCACATCCCTCCTGTCTTGGAGGCTCTGTTGAAATGATAGATTTATCCAGGATGGGTCCAGGCGAGAGAGGATGCGTCTTGGTCTGGTCTCTACTCTGTCAAGAAGTCGCAGATGAGATGGGGGGGCAAGCAATCCAAGAAGGTGGAGCATACTCAAGGTGTGAGCGTACGTGTGTCCTACCTTATTGTCACCACTGACAGCTTTGAAGCAGTTCATGTGGCTAGCCAAGGAGGTTTCCTTGCTGTTTCAGGAACTTGCTTCTTGACGGCAAAGAGGTCAGCTTTCTCCTGACTACTAGTAGAGGTGGTCCCTTCCTGTCGATTGAGAGGTGGAATAAGCTCATCAAGCAGATAACCTTGTCTGTCCTTGACCAAGGACCACCAGGTTTTGGAACCCACTCTACCTGACGCCAGCTTTCTTTTTGTTTTAGCCTCCCATTTAGAGATGGCCCACTGTTGAACTTCACCCATATGCCTACAGGCTTGCCTATGCAGGTTCCTATTATAGGTAGTGGGATGTCTCTTATACCTTCGCCAATCGTAGTACTTAGCAGTAGCAGCCTCTCGACAATGAAAACCGAACCAAGGCTCTCTCTCTCTCTCTCTCTCTCTCTCTCTCTCTCTCTCTCTCTCTCTCTCTCTCTCTCTCTCTCTCTCTCTCTCTCTCTCTCTCCTCTCTTTACATAGGGTTTGACAAGGTTAGGCTAAGTCTCTCTCTCTCTCTCTCTCTCTCTCTCTCTCTCTCTCTCTTTTACATAGGGTTTGACAAGGTTAGGCTAAGTCTCTCTCTCTCTCTGAAGACTTAACTCCAGTATTTACATGAGGTTTTCTTCAGATTAAGTCCAATATTCACATGAGGTTCTCGTCCTCCTCGTATTGTGTGTGTACTGGTAGAGGAAGGTTCGTACCCACAGGTTGTGCCACTCACACATATCAACACAATCAAGACATTTATTTTCCACTTCTTAGATTGGACATACGTGTCTTGATCCCACATTATTATGTACCTGTTTTTACCTTCACTTCCTTTTCTCCTTTCCTCTTCTTATTCATAGCATATATATTATATATCAATATTTTTATTGTTATTATTTACGTGATTTAGTGTGCTATTATCGTGAGGGTGAACAAAGGGTGTACAGGAAGATGTTCATGGTGTTGGTGTGGTATGCGGTGTGAGGGGGAGGGCTCATGCTGACCCCTCCCATGCTGGTGTTTGGTGGTTCAGTCACTGGGATGTCTGAGACGATTAGATGAACCCTGTCTCAGAAGCTGCTGCCCGCCAGGTAGATGAACCTCACTTGCGACACAACTGTGAACTGATGTATTAAAATAAATCAATAAATCAGCAGCGGTGTGTGTGTACTCACCTAATTGTGGTTGCAGGAGTCGAGACTCAGCTCCTGTGTGTGTGTGTGTGTGTGTGTGTGTGAGAGCATGTACCCACAGTCACTGGGAAAGACAAACACACCAACACTGGTGGTTGCCATAAGTTTCAGTATATTACATTTCATTTGAATTCATTAAGTCACATATATATATTCCAGGGTACCAAAAAAGGTGCATGTATTAAGTGTACAGGGGCCAGGAGCTGAGTCTCGACCCCTGCAACCACAATTAGGTGAGTACCTGTAAAAGATATATATATATATATATATATATATATATATATATATATATATATATATATATATTATACCTTTACAGAAGCATAACAGTATATATAACAGGTTCAGGATATATATATCAGATAAAGAAGCTTTCAGAGACCCACCCAGGAGGGTTCAACACCCATATTTCTTATACTCGCTTCTTTACAGTCCTCTTAATTTGTTTCTTAGCCATTCTTATCACTAATTCTTATGTTTTCGTTTTGGGCATCAAGTTCACGGAATTAAAAATATTCTTAGATGTAGCACTGAAAATGGGCTGAGCAAATATTTTTGTTAGTGGGTTTGGATTTGAGAAGAACGTGCCTAGCATGGGCCAGTAGGCCTGCTGCAGTGTTCCTCTTTTCTTATGCTCTGAAGGCAGTGTGTCTTAGTAAATTTTACACTGCTGACAGAGCTGGAAGTTAACTTTGTGAGGTGAGAAGGAATGTTAAAGAACCTTTGTAAACAATGTGGAATGTAATAAAGATCTGAACACTGCATTTATGCCAAGCTTTTGAAAGGACGGTGGAACAACTTATGTATCAGGTTCTTAAGACGTGACAGTGACACAGTAAGACAATTGTCTTCTGGTATCGAGTGAAGTCGAAAGCTGGAAGAATTTTTCAACTCATGTGAAGACAATAATAAGAAGAGTGGGAGTCTGCTTTACTATCTCGTGTTGAATGTCGGAGAAGAGGTGCTCGAGGACCCTTATAGTCTCTGGAGTTAAAGAAGAGGTTCACGAGGACCCTTATAGTCTCTGGTGTTAGAGAAGAGGTACATGAGGACCCTTATAGTCTCTGGTGTTAGAGAAGAAGTGCACGAGGACCCTTATAGTCTCTGGTGTTAGAGAAGAAGTGCACGAGGACCCTTATAGTCTCTGGTGTTAGAGAAGAGGTACACGAGGACCCTTATAGTCTCTGGTGTTAGAGAAGAGGTGCACGAGGATCCTTATAGTCTCTGGTGTTAGTGAAGAGGTGCACGAGGACCCTTATAGTCTCTGGTGTTAGAGAAGAGGTGCTCGAGGACCCTTATAGTCTCTGGTGTTAGAGAAGAGGTGCTCGAGGACCCTTATAGTCTCTGGTGTTAGAGAAGAGGTGCACGAGGACTCTTATAGTCTCTGGTGTTAGAGAAGAGGTGCACGAGGACCCTTATAGTCTCTGGTGTTAGAGAAGAGGTGCACGAGGGCCCTTATAGTCTCTGGTGTTAAAGAAGAGGTGCACGAGGGCCCTTATAGTCTCTGGTGTTAGAGAAGAGGTGCACGAGGACCCTTATAGTCTCTGGTGTTAGAGAAGAGGTGCATGAGGGCCCTTATAGTCTCTGGTGTTAGAGAAGAGGTGCACGAGGACCCTTATAGTTTGTGGTGTTAGAGAAGAGGTGCACGAGGGCCCTTATAGTCTCTGGTGTTAGAGAAGAGGTGCACGAGGACCCTTATAGTCTATGGTGTTAGAGAAGAGGTGCTCGAGGACCCTTATAGTCTCTGGTGTTAGAGAAGAGGTGCTCGAGGACCCTTATAGTCTCTGGTGTTAGAGAAGAGATGCACGAGGGCCCTTATAGTCTCTGGTGTTAGAGAAGAGGTGCACGAGGGCCCTTATAGTCTCTGGTGTTAGAGAAGAGGTGCACGAGGGCTCTTATAGTCTCTGGTGTTAGAGAAGAGGTGCACGAGGGCCCTTATAGTCTCTGGTGTTAGAGAAGAGGTGCACGAGGACCCTTATAGTCTCTGGTCTTAGAGAAGAGGTGCATGAGGGCCCTTATAGTCTCTGGTGTTAGAGAAGAGGTGCACAAGGACCCTTATAGTTTGTGGTGTTAGAGAAGAGGTGCACGAGGGCCCTTATAGTCTCTGGTGTTAGAGAAGAGGTGCACGAGGACCCTTATAGTCTCTGGTGTTAGAGAAGAGATGCACGAGGGCCCTTATAGTCTCTGGTGTTAGAGAAGAGGTGCACGAGGGCCCTTATAGTCTCTGGTGTTAGAGAAGAGGTGCACGAGGACCCTTATAGTCTCTGGTGTTAGAGAAGAGGTGCACGAGGACCTTTATAGTCTCTGGTGTTAGAGAAGAGGTGCACGAGGACCCTTATAGTCTCTGGTGTTAGAGAAGAGATGCACGAGGACCCTTATAGTCTCTGGTGTTAGAGAAGAGTTGCACGAGGACCCTTATAGTCTCTGGTGTTAGAGAAGAGATGCACGAGGGCCCTTATAGTCTCTGGTGTTAGAGAAGAGATGCACGAGGGCCTTTATAGTCTCTGGTGTTAGAGAAGAGGTGCTCGAAGACCCTTATAGTCTCTGGTGTTAGAGAAGAGGTGCTCGAGGACCCTTATAGTCTCTGGTGTTAGAGAAGAGATGCACGAGGGCCCTTATAGTCTCTGGTGTTAGAGAAGAGGTGCACGAGGACCCTTATAGTCTCTGGTGTTAGAGAAGAGGTGTTCGAGGACCCTTATAGTCTCTGGTGTTAGAGAAGAGGTGCTCGAGGACCCTTATAGTCTCTGGTGTTAGAGAAGAGATGCACGAGGGCCCTTATAGTCTCTGGTGTTAGAGAAGAGGTGCTCGAGGACCCTTATAGTCTCTGGTGTTAGAAAAGAGATGCACGAGGGCCCTTATAGTCTCTGGTGTTAGAGAAGAGATGCACGAGGGCCCTTATAGTCTCTGGTGTTAGAGAAGAGGTGCTCGAGGACCCTTATAGTCTCTGGTGTTAGAGAAGAGGTGCTCGAGGACCCTTATAGTCTCTGGTGTTAGAGAAGAGGTGCTCGAGGACCCTTATAGTCTCTGGTGTTAGAGAAGAGATGCACGAGGGCCCTTATAGTCTCTGGTGTTAGAAAAGAGATGCACGAGGGCCCTTATAGTCTCTGGTGTTAGAGAAGAGGTGCTCGAGGACCCTTATAGTCTCTGGTGTTAGAGAAGAGATGCACGAGGTCCCTTATAGTCTCTGGTGTTAGAGAAGAGGTACACGAGGACCCTTATAGTCTCTGGTGCTAGAGAAGAGATGCACGAGGGCCCTTATAGTCTCTGGTGTTAGAGAAGAGGTGCTCGAGGACCCTTATAGTCTCTGGTGTTAGAGAAGAGATGCACGAGGGCCCTTATAGTCTCTGGTGTTAGAGAAGAGATGCACGAGGGCCCTTATAGTCTCTGGTGTTAGAGAAGAGGTACACGAGGACCCTTATAGTCTCTGGTGTTAGAGAAGAGATGCACGAGGGCCCTTATAGTCTCTGGTGTTAGAGAAGAAATGCACGAGGACCCTTATAGTCTCTGGTGTTAGAGAAGAGATGCACGAGGGCCCTTATAGTCTCTGGTGTTAGAGAAGAGGTGCACGAGGACCCTTATAGTCTCTGGTGTTAGAGAAGAGATGCACGAGGGCCCTTATAGTCTCTGGTGTTAGAGAAGAGGTGCTCGAGGACCCTTATAGTCTCTGGTGTTAGAGAAGAGGTGCACAAGGACCCTTATAGTCTCTGGTGTTAGAGAAGAGGTGCACGAGGACCCTTATAGTCTCTGGTGTTAGAGAAGAGGTGCACGAGGACCTTTATAGTCTCTGGTGTTAGAGAGAGAGAGAAGAAAGGAAGTTGAAGGTACCTTATGTGTTGTTTACGTTTGTACTGGGAATAATGGTGGTGTGTGTCCTGGTGGAGCCGTGTTGATAGTACGTTCTTTCATCTTCTTGTTCTTTCTACCTGCCTCTTTTAGCCTCTTCCCTCATATCTACTATTGCTAAGCCACCTAGTGACTTCGTTGTACTCACCTAGTTGTGGTTGCAGGGGTCGAGTCACAGCTCCTGGCCCCGCGTTTGTGTGTTGGCGGACTAATCTGGTTGTAAACCTCTGAACATTTTCAAGCTTTTGAACATACCTAGTCAGGCGGGGACTTGAAGTTGGTGGTGCAGATTCCAAGATGGATCTAACGCACTGTACGTTACGTACACCGTCATTCTGAGATTCTTAGATTTACTAGCCTCGCATAGGCTGCCGAAGTCATGCTGGGTTTTTTATTACATATGCCGTAAGAGCAAATAATAATAATAATGATAATAATAATAATAATAATAATAATAATAGGTGTGATAAATTTACGCTTAGATTCTTGTCTGTCTCACCAAGTCTGTATTCCGTCTCCGGTCTTCCTTCGCCTTGACCAAATTTCATAACCTACCACTTGTTTGGATTTAACTCCAGCAGCCACTTTCTTCATCACTCCTGAATCTCATTGGAAGCCCACACAGTCCTTGTATCTTTGTATTCTTATCTATAGTTTTATATTTCAGATACGCATAGGATTCAGGTCCATCTGGCAGGTCATTCTCATATATAGATGTGGCCCTAGTACTGATGTGTGTGTGTGTGTGTGTGTGTGTGTGTGTGTGTGTGTGTGGGAAGCAATAGTGGAGCCACACATTCCTCGTTGAGATGATAAAAGTACGAAATAAAAGAAGAGGTAGAGAGTTGTTCTAACAGAGGTGGGCAGACACGCCTCCAGTCACTCTCAGTGTTGATCTTGGCAGGGAGAGCCAAGCTGCCAGGAGATGGAGGGGGGGGGAGTCAGAGTTAAGGTGCAGTAGAATGACGAGAGGAAGGGTCTTGAAGTGAGACAGAGAGGGGGTTGAGGTGTAGGGGAGATGTTCTTGAAGTGAGCGGAAGAGTAAAGGAAAGGGAGGGTCTTGAGGTGTTGGGGAAGCGGGAGGGTCTTGTGGTGTTGGGGAAGAGGGAGGGTCTTGTGGTGTTGGGTAAGAAGGAGGTTCTTGAGGTGTTGGGGAAGAGGGAGGGTCTTGTGGTGTTGGGGAAGAAGGTGGGTCTTGAGGTGTTGGGGAAGAGGGAGGGTCTTGTGGTGTTGGGGAAGAAGGAGGGTCTTGAGGTGTTGGGGAAGAGGGAGGGTCTTGCGGTGTTGAAAGAAGGGAGGGGAGTCTTGAAGTGTTGGAGAGAGGGGAATCATGAGGTGTAGAGGTCTGAGCAAAGCTCAGACCTCTACAACACAATTGTCCTCAAAGATTTGTTAAGTTATACCATGAATTAAAGAAAGATCCTGGACTTCACCTTACGAAACACACACAGCAAATGCGATAGTAATTATGGACAAGGTAGATTATAGTGGAAAAATGAACATGTTATTAGAAAACGGGGAAACTTACGTGCCTCTTAAACTCTTGTTAACGCCTCAGAGAACTCGTCCAATACTCTCTGGAAGGAATCAGATATATATATATATATATATCTTATAATATATTCATAGGAAATACTGGA
Source organism: Cherax destructor (assembly GCA_009830355.1). Classification (NCBI taxonomy): domain Eukaryota; kingdom Metazoa; phylum Arthropoda; class Malacostraca; order Decapoda; family Parastacidae; genus Cherax; species Cherax destructor. The sequence goes on along the minus strand of WNWK01001766.1, from coordinate 22,851 downwards.
AAGCCAGATTCCCAGTTTACACACCACCGTAACAGTTTGTTGGAGTGTCAGCTGTGAGAGTAAGTACAGAGAATCAACTCACTGAAGAGCAAATACACCTGTACGGAATATATACGTACATTGAGAGGTATGCAGAAAAACCACGAGGGGAGTTGAATGATAGCTCTAGGATTTTCGTGTTGCAATCAACACACCATCAGAAACTTGCAGTGTTGCAGAAAAGAGGAGGAGGAGGTGCAAGCAAACACGATCACAGGAAGCGCCATTGCTATCATTGATCTCCCTTCCCCGTGGTTGTAACTACCTTCCCCGTGGTTGTAACTCCCTTCCCCGTGGTTGTAACTCCCTTCCCCGTGATTGTAACTACCTTCCCCGTGGTTGTAACTCCCTTCCCCGTGATTGTAACTACCTTCCCGTGGTTGTAACTCCTTCCCGTGGTTGTAACTCCTTCCCGTGGTTGAATTCCTTCCCGTGGTTAACTACCTTCCCGTGGTTGTAACTCCCTTCCCGTGGTTGTACCCTTTCCCGTGGTTGTAACTCCTTCCCGTGGTTGTAACTCCTTCCCTGTGGTTAACATCCTTCCCGTGGTTGTAACTCCTTCCCGTGGTTGTAACTCCCTTCTCCCGTGGTTGTAACTCCTTCCCGTGGTTGTAATCCTGGTTGAACTCCTTCCCGTGGTTGTAACTCCTTCCCGTGGTTGTAACTCCTTCCCGTGGTTGTAACTCCTTCCCGTGGTTGTAACTACTTCCCGTGGTTGAAATTCCTCCGTGGTTGTAACTCCTTCCGTGGTTGTCTACCTTCCCCGTGGTTGTAACTCCTTCCCCGTGGTTGTAACTCCTTCCCGTGGTTGTAACTCCTTCCCGTGGTTGTAACTCCTTCCCGTGGTTGTAACTCCCTTCCCGTGGTTGTAACTCCTTCCCGTGGTTGTAACTCCCTTCCCCGTGGTTGTAACTCCTTCCCGTGTTGTAACTACCTTCCCCGTGGTTGTAACTCCTTCCCGTGGTTGTAACTACCTTCCCGTGGTTGTAACTACCTTCCCGTGGTTGTAACACCTTCCCGTGGTTGTAACTACCTTCCCGTGGTTGTAACTCCTTCCCGTGGTTGTAACTCCTTCCCCGTGGTTGTAACTCCTTCCCCGTGGTTGTAACTCCTTCCCCGTGGTTGTAACTCCTTCCCCGTGGTTGTAACTCCTTCCCCGTGGTTGTAACTCCTTCCCGTGGTTTCTCCTTGTTTACCTCCCGTGGTTGTAACTCCTTCCCCGTGGTTGTAACTCCTTCCCGTGGTTGTAACTCCTTCCCGTGGTTGTAACTCCTTCCCCGTGGTTGTAACTCCCTTCTCCCGTGGTTGTAACTCCTTCCCGTGGTTGTAACTCCTTCCGTGGTTGTAACTCCCTTCCCGTGGTTGTAACCTTCCCCGTGGTTGTAACTCCTTCCCCGTGGTTGTAACTCCCTTCCCGTGGTTGTAACTCTCTTCCCGTGTTGTAACTCCTTCCCGTGTGTAATCCTCTGGTTAACTCCTTCCCGTGGTTATCCGTGTTGTAACTCCTTCCCGTGGTTGTAACTCCTTCCCTGGTTGTAACTCCTTCCCGTGGTTGTAACTCCTTCCCCGTGGTTGTAACTCCTTCCCGTGGTTGTAACTCCTTCCCGTGGTTGTAACTCCTTCCCGTGGTTGTAACTACCTTCCCTGTGTATACCTTCCTGTTGTATCTTCCCGTGGTTGTAACTCCTTCCCGTGGTTGTAACTCCTTCCCCGTGGTTGTAATCTCACCTTCCCCGTGGTTGTAATCCTTCCTTCCCTCGTGGTTGTAACTCCTTCCCGTGGTTGAATCCCTTCCCCGTGGTTGTACCTTCCCGTGTTCCTCGGTTTAACTCTTCCCGTGGTTGTAACTACTTCCCTGGTTGTAACTCCCTTCCCGTGGTTGTAACTCCCCGTGGTTGTAACTCCTTCCCCGTGGTTGTAACTCTCCCTGTGGTTGAACTCCTTCCCGTGGTTGTAACCCCTTCCGTGGTTGTAACCCTTCCCGTGGTTTAACTACCTTCCCGTGGTTGTAACTCCTTCCCCGTGGTTGTAATCCTTCCCGTGGTTGTAACTCCTTCCCGTGGTTGTAACTCCTTCCCCGTGGTTGTAACTTCCCGTTTTCCCGTGGTTGTAACTCCTTCCCGTGGTTGTAACTACCTTCCCGTGGTTGTAACTCCTTCCCCGTGGTTGTAACTCCCTTTCCCCGTGGTTGTAACCTTCCCCGTGGTTGTAACTCCTTCCCGTGGTTGTAACTACCTTCCCCGTGGTTGTAACTCCTTCCCGTGGTTGTAACTCCTTCCCGTGGTTGTAACTCTTCCCGTGGTTTAACTCTTCCCGTGGTTGTAACTCCTTCCCGTGGTTGAACTACCTTCCCGTGGTTGTAACTCCTTCCCGTGGTTGTAACCCTTCCCCGTGGTTGTAATACCTTCCCCGTGGTTGTAACCTCCTTGTACCTCCGTGGTTGTAACTCCTTCCCCGTGTTGTAACTCCTTCCCGTGGTTGTAACTCCTTCCCGTGGTTGTAACTTCCGTGTTAACCTCCCGTGGTTAACTCCTTCCCGTGGTTGAACTCCTTCCGTGGTTGTAACTACCTTCCCGTGGTTGTAACCCTTCCCGTGGTTGTAACTCCTTCCCGTGGTTGTAACTCCTTCCCGTGGTTGTAACTCCTTCCCGTGGTTGTAACTCCTTCCCGTGGTTGTAACTCCTTCCCGTGGTTGTAACTCCTTCCCCGTGGTTGTAACTCCCTTCCCGTGGTTGTAACTCCTTCCCGTGTGTAATCTTCCCGTGGTTGAACTCCTTCCCCGTGGTTGTAACTCCTTCCCGTGGTTGAACTCCCTTCCCGTGGTTGTAACTCCTTCCCGTGGTTGTACCTTCCCGTGGTTGTAACTCCTTCCCGTGGTTAACTTTCCCCGTGGTTGTAACTCCTTCCCGTGGTTGTAACTCCTTCCCCTGGTTGTAACTATCCTTTTCCCGTGGTTGTAACTCCTTCCCGTGGTTGTAACTCCTTCCCCGTGGTTGTAATCCTTCCCGTGGTTGTAATCCTTCCCGTGGTTGTAATCCCTTCCCCGTGGTTGTAACTCCTTCCCCGTGGTTGTAATTACCTTCCCCTGGTTGTAATCCTCCCTTTCCTCCGTGGTTGAACTACCTTCCCTGGTTGTAACTCCCTTCCCCGTGGTTGTAACTCCTTCCCCGTGGTTGTAACTCCTTCCCCGTGGTTGTAACTCCCTTCCCGTGGTTGTAACTCCTTCCCGTGGTTGTAACTCCTTCCCGTGGTTGTAACTCTTCCTTTGAACCCTTCCCTGGTTGTAACTCCTTCCCGTGGTTGTAATCCTTCCCCGTGGTTGTAACTCCCTTCCCCGTGGTTGTAACCTTCCCGTGGTTGTAACTCCTTCCCGTGGTTGTAACTCCTTCCGTGGTTGTAACTCCTTCCCCGTGGTTGTAACTCCTTCCCGTGGTTGTAACTCCTTCCCGTGGTTGTAACCTTCCCGTGGTTGTAACTCCTTCCCGTGGTTGTAATCCTTCCGTGGTTGAATCCTTCCCCGTGGTTGTAACTCCTTCCCCGGGGTTGTAATCCTTCCCGTGGTTGTAACTACCTTCCCCGTGGTTGTAACTCCTTCCCCGTGGTTGAACCCCTTCCCGTGGTTGAACTACCTTCCCCGTGGTTGTAACTCCCTTCCCCGTGGTTGTAACTACCTTCCCCGTGGTTGTAACTCCCTTCCCCGTGGTTGTAACTCCCTTCCCCGTGGTTGTAACTACCTTCCCCGTGGTTGTAACTCCCTTCCCCGTGGTTGTAACTACCTTCCCCGTGGTTGTTTTCCATCTTGTATCGCTTGTTCGCGATTTTTGCATAATGGAGAAGTATATTCCTCTCAGCATATATACCCTGAGAGTTGACTTTAATGCCTATTTTAGGTATTAAGGGTTACGTACAGCTTTAATAACCTTAGTGCAGTCGATAGGCTTTAAACCCCATTAAAAACACGTGCAGCAGAGTATTATAAATGCTGCTGTTAACTTTAAATAAAGCGGTATGATCACAAAGGCAGACATAAAGTATTTCGACAGTGCAGCAGTCAAATTAAAAATGTTCCTCTGTTTCAATGATCTATATAAATATGTTCCTAAGTGGACAACTAATTTGAACTTCAAATCTTATCCTGCAGGAAAATTGGGCAAGTTAGAGGGTAAAACGCTTTTAAAAGATACTAAAGTGTTACACAAGTGTCAGATTACGACATACAAGTGTCAGATTACGACATACAAGTGTCAGATTACGACATACAAGTGTCTAATTACGACATGCAAGTGTCAAATTACGACATACAAGTGTCTAATTACGACATGCAAGTGTCTAATTACGACATGCAAGTGTCTAATTACGACATGCAAGTGTCTAATTACGACATGCAAGTGTCTAATTACGACATGCAAGTGTCTAATTACGACATACAAGTGTCAAATTACGACATACAAGTGTATAATTACGACATGCAAGTGTCTAATTACGACATGCAAATGTCTAATTACGACATCCCACAGTGTTCTCTTATTGTGTCTATGACGCTATAAGAGAACACTGTGTTAACATGCGTGGTCCAAGACTCTTCAACCCGCTACCAGCAGATATAAACAACTGTTTGCCTGAGCCAGGGTAGAAGCCTTCACAAGGAAGCTGCACAAGTTGACACAGACGAAGCCTGATAACGTATTTAGCATTCTAACCAATTCCTGTTCTTTGTCGTGTTATTCTTAGCTGTTCTTGTTCTGTGTAGTGTTATTCTTGACATTGCTGTTCTCTGTAAGGTTATTCACTCTTATTCCTGTTTTCTTTATTATTCGTGTTCTCTACTGTTATCGTGTGCTCAGGTTGAATGAGTCGGTTGTGTACTCACCTTTGTTGAATTGGCAGGGGGTCGAATCATAGCTCCTGGCCCCTCCATCCCTCCCTATCTGTTTCTCTTTCTCTCTTCCTCACTTCCTACCATCATTTGAAATATTATTGCGCCACCAGTGAGAGTTGGGGTGAAGGGGGGAGATGTCTGGCCATGACCCCTCCACATTTCTCTTTCCTCTCCCTTCCCCTCCCTTTTATTCCCCTCCCCTTTCCTTCCCCTCCCATTTCCCCATCTTCGATGCAGTCGGGAATGTCAGGCAGCGCAGTGTTGCACGAGTGATGGATTGAGGTCAGGGAAGGTCATGGAGAAGACCCGTGTGGCAAGGTCATTCCTGGACACAAGGTAATCCTACCCCACCACCTGGCAACCTGTCTAGCAGTGGGAGTACTGTAGTGGGGGTACTGTAGTGGGGTACTGTAGTGGGGGTACTGTAGTGGGGTACTGTAGTGGGGGTACTGTAGTGGGAGTATTGTAGTGGGAGTACTGTATGGGGGTACTGTAGTGGGGGTACTGTGGTGGGGGTACTGTATTGGGGTACTGTAGTGGGGGTACTGTAGTGGGAGTACTGTAGTGGGGGTACTGTGGTGGGGTACTGTATTGGGGTACTGTAGTGGGGTACTGTAGTGGGAGTACTGTAGTGGGGGTACTGTAGTGGGGGTACTGTGGTGGGGTACTGTATTGGGGTACTGTAGTGGGGGTACTGTAGTGGGAGTACTGTAGTGGGAGTACTGTAGTGGGGGTACTGTAGTGGTAGTATTGTAGTGGGAGTACTGTAGTGGGAGTATTGTAGTGGGGGTACTGTAGTGGGAGTATTGTAGTGGGAGTACTGTAGTGGGAGTATTGTAGTGGGAGTACTGTAGTGGGAGTATTGTAGTGGGAGTACTGTAGTGGGAGTATTGTAATGGGAGTACTGTAGTGGGAGTATTGTAGTGGGGGTACTGTAGTGGGAGTATTGTAGTGGGAGTACTGTAGTGGGAGTATTGTAGTGGGAGTACTGTAGTGGGAGTATTGTAATGGGAGTACTGTAGTGGGAGTATTGTAGTGGGGGTACTGTAGTGGGAGTATTGTAGTGGGAGTACTGTAGTGGGAGTATTGTAGTGGGAGTACTGTAGTGGGAGTATTGTAGTGGGAGTACTGTAGTGGGAGTATTGTAGTGGGAGTACTGTAGTGGGAGTATTGTAGTGGGAGTACTGTAGTGGGAGTATTGTAATGGGAGTACTGTAGTGGGAGTATTGTAGTGGGAGTACTGTAGTGGGAGTATTGTAATGGGAGTACTGTAGTGGGAGTGCTATTGTAATGTAATGGTTCAGAAAACTGACAAGTTAAAGAATGAGACACTTGTGCAACATTTGGGAATATTTACTGAGGAAACGTTTCGCCCGCCAGTGGCTTCATCAGTCCAATACAGAGAAGAACGGTGAAAGATGAGGAGAACGAGGTAATCAGTCCCTCAGTCTGAAGTCGATATGCTCAGTCCATCAATCTTGATGGACTGAGTACAGTTGTGGGAGTACTGTTGTGGGAGTACTGTTGTGGGAGTACTGTAGTGGGAGTACTGTAGTGGAGGTACTCTAAAGAGATTTGTAAACTTGCAATTGTCATTATCTAGTACCAACTCACTCCAAGGTAAACATCCTCAGTCTGAATTTTTTAGAATGTATGTGCGTATGGGCTGGGAATCCCGATATTACAGCTCTAACTGAAACGTGGATAAAAACATTTTGTAATTATTAGCAACGTTCCCAGAGCTGGAGATCTTTAGTAAAGATTGTAGGTACAGGAGAGGTGGTGTTGCTTAGTACGCTGAGGGATATCCTGTATCGTGTCCTGTAAGTAGACATGGCCCTGTGACCCAGGGTCGTCTTGCAGACATGTGTGACCATGGGTCGTCCAGTAGACATATGTGGCCCAGGGTCGTCTTGCAGACATGTGTGGCCCAGGGTCGTCCAGTAGACATGTGTGGCCCAGGGTCGTCCAGCAGATATGTGTGGCCCAGATTCATCTTGCAGACATGTGTGACCCAGGGTCATCTTGCAGACATGTGTGACTCATGATCATCTTGCAGACATGTGTGACCCTTGGTCATCTTGCAGACATGTGTGACCCAGGGTCGTCTTGCAGACATGTGTGACCCAGGGTCGTCTTGCAGACATGTGTGACTCATGATCATCTTGCAGACATGTGTGACTCTTGGTCATCTTGCAGACATGTGTGACCCAGGGTCGTCTTGCAGACGTGTGACCCAAGGCTCGTCCAGCAGACATGTGTGGCCCAGGGGTCGTTCACCTGTCTCTCGCAACTCTGACTGGCACGACCTCTTGCCACTGCTTTTTCCCGTGCTGAGGGCGTCCTTGCCCTCCCCCATCAACCCCTACCCTTCCCCCTACCCCCTCCTCTCACCCCCTCACCCACTCTGCCGCTGATGCTGGCACCCTCATTTCGTTCGGATGCTTCCTCCCCCCTCCTCCATCCCATCATTTCTCTCCAATTTTTCTCTTCCCAAGGCTCCCCTTTCTCTTACCCCTCTCCCCAACTCTCACCTCCCCTTAGCCTCCCTGTGCAAAAATGAACTTTCTCGGTGGGGAAAAAACGAAAGTGCTTAAACTTTCGTTCGTTCGCAGCGAGGTTCCTCAAGGTCACTACTGGACCCATACTGGTCCCTCAAGGTCACTACTGGACCCATACTGGTCCCTCAAGGTCACTACTGGACCCATACTGGTCCCTCAAGGTCACTACTGGACCCATACTGGTCCCTCAAGGTCACTACTGGAAACATACTGGCTCTTCAAGGTCACTGCTGGAAACACTGGCTCTTCAAGGTCACTGCTGGAAACATACTGGCTCTTCAAGGTCACTGCTGGAAACATACTGGCTCTTCAAGGTCACTGCTGGAAACATACTGACTCTTCAAGGTCACTGCTGGAAACATACTGGCTCTTCAAGGTCACTGCTGGAAACACTGGCTCTTCAGGGTCACTGCTGGACACATACTGGCTCTTCAAGGTCACTGCTGGAAACACTGGCTCTTCAAGGTCACTGCTGGAAACATACTGGCTCTTCAAGGTCACTGCTGGAAACATATTGGCTCTTCAAGGTCACTACTGGACACATACTGGCTCTTCAAGGTCACTGCTGGAAACACTGGCTCTTCAAGGTCACTGCTGGAAACATACTGGCTCTTCAAGGTCACTGGTGGAAACATACTGGCTCTTCAAGGTCACTGCTGGAAACATACTGGCTCTTCAAGGTCACTGCTGGAAACATACTGGCTCTTCAAGACTACTGGAAACATACTGGTCTTCAAGGTCACTACTGGAAACATACTGGTCTTCAAGGTCACTGCTGGAAACATACTGGCTCTTCAAGGTCACTCCTGGAAACATACTGGTCTTCAAGGTCACTGCTGGAAACATACTGGTCTTCAAGGTCACTACTGGAAACATACTGGTCTTCAAGGTCACTGCTGGAAACATACTGGTCTTCATGGTCACTCCTGGAAACATACTGGCTCTTCAAGGTCACTGCTGGAAACATACTGGCTCTTCAAGGTCACTACTGGAAACATACTGGTCTTCAAGGTCACTCCTGGAAACATACTGGCTCTTCAAGGTCACTGCTGGAAACATACTGGCTCTTCAAGGTCACTACTGGAAACATACTGGCTCTTCAAGGTCACTGCTGGAAACACTGGCTCTTCAAGGTCACTGCTGGAAACACTGGCTCTTCAAGGTCACTGCTGGAAACACTGGCTCTTCAAGGTCACTGCTGGAAACACTGGCTCTTCAAGGTCACTACTGGAAACATACTGGCTCTTCAAGGTCACTGCTGGAAACACTGGCTCTTCAAGGTCACTACTGGAAACATACTGGCTCTTCAAGGTCACTGCTGGAAACACTGGCTCTTCAAGGTCACTGCTGGAAACGTCTTAAAATCTTGCGTGTCAATGTTTATAGATACGAAAGTAACGTAGAGAATAAAAGCTGATGACGACTACTGTAAACTGATGACTATTACAAACTGATGACAACTACAAACTGGAAACGACTACTGACGACTACTACAAACTGCACGACAACATGGACCTTGAAGAATTGTAAAAAATATGGCTGTTAGAGTTCAATACCCGATAATACAATGTTATGAGCATGTTAAAGCCCAGTGTCAGATTTAACTTGACCTAACCCTTCCCCTTCCTCGGATCAAGCCTGAATACCTCCCATTACTTAGGCGCCGTGTAACCTGTCAAATATGGAAATTAAAAGAAATATAGATAAATATTATCGATTATCTGGGATCTGAGTGACACTGTTACCACTCTGATTGTCAGTGATCTGAGTGACACTGTTACCACTCTGATTGTCAGTGATCTGAGTGACACTGTTACCACTCTGATTGTCAGTAATCTGAGTGACACTGTTACCACTCTGATTGTCAGTAATCTGAGTGACACTGTTACCACTCTGATAGTCAGTGATCTGAGTGACACTGTTACCATTCTGATAGTCAGTGATCTGAGTGACACTGTTACCATTCTGATAGTCAGTGATCTGAGTGACACTGTTTCCACTCTGATAGTCAGTGATCTGAGTGACACTGTTACCACTCTGATAGTCAGTGATCTGAGTGACACTGTTACCACTCTGATAGTCAGTGATCTGAGTGACACTGTTACCATTCTGATAGTCAGTGATCTGAGTGACACTGTTACCACTCTGATAGTCAGTGATCTGAGTGACACTGTTACCACTCTGATAGTCAGTGATCTGAGTGACACTGTTACCACTCTGACAGTCAGTGATCTGAGTGACACTGTTACCACTCTGATAGTCAGTGATCTGAGTGACACTGTTACCACTCTGATAGTCAGTGATCTGAGTGACACTGTTACCACTCTGATAGTCAGTGATCTGAGTGACACTGTTACCACTCTGATAGTCAGTGATCTGAGTGACACTGTTACCACTCTGATAGTCAGTGATCTGAGTGACACTGTTACCACTCTGATAGTCAGTGATCTGAGTGACACTGTTACCACTCTGATAGTCAGTGATCTGAGTGACACTGTTATCACTCTGATAGTCAGTGATCTGAGTGACACTGTTATCACTCTGATAGACAGTGATCTGAGTGACACTGTTATCACTCTGATTGTGAAAACTTGATGAATGCTGATGAAGGGAAGGGGGAGGTTGGAGGGAGGAGAGGAAGGGGAGGGGTAAAAATTGGAGAAGAGGCAGGAAAGGTGGGAAAGGAGAAGAGGCAAGGGAGGGGGGTGGGAAGGGAGAAGAGGCAAGGGAGGGGCTTTTCTCTACTTCTCTTCATTTCATTTAACATTTTATATCTTTGGAAGCAGCAGCGACCTCTCGTGGCTCCTCTGCGGAAGAGACGACCTTTGCGAGGATATGGTTCATGGCAGAGACCCGGAGCCAGACTCAGCCTGGCCGCCAGTTGTTGCTGGCCCTGGCCCTCATTCCAACCCCGTATTTGAGGGCCACTCTGTAGGCATCCCAACAGTGAACTCTGAATAATGTTGATATGAATGATGTTATTCCTCTGATGAGTAGTGGTGGACAGGTTGTGTCCCCAGGGTATGACACACTTCATGTTGCTGGTGATGTGTTAGTGGCTTCCTTGGCTTAGTGGTAGAGGTCGGTGTCTTTCTACTGGCGCCTTGGAGCACACGTCTACCTGCCGCTCACAGTCCGTCAAACATGCATACCAGGAGAACAACATGCCCACGTCAAACATGCATACCAGGAGAACAACATGCCCACGTCAAACATGCATACCAGAAGAACAACATGCCCACGTCAAACATGCATACCAGGAGAACAACATGCCCACGTCAAACATGCATACCAGAAGAACAACATGCCCACGTCAAACATGCATACCAGGAGAACAACATGCCCACGTGTCTTATAATCCAGCTCCTGGGTTTGAAGACTATTGAATACACGAGGGCCATTAAACCTGCATGCACCAATTCCCCATCAGTTCAGAATACTGTAATCCCTTAAAAAAAAGATATTAAAGTAATCTCTCAGCAAATAGAGACATACCTGAGAGACAGACCTCTCGGTGTATCTCTCCTGATGTGTTAACCTGAAGCAGATGTTGGGAGGATTATGAGGCAGGTGAGTGGTGTTGTGGTGTGACACCAGTACAGGTGTGTCATACCAGCACAGGTGTGGACAGTATCGAAGTCTTCGCCACAACACAAGTGTTTTGGGTTGTCTTCTGGTGGCAAAGTTGTGACGCATGAAGCATTGTACCGGGAAGACTACGTGGGAGTTTACGTGCTGGTCTCTCCCCACCAGGTCTTTGTAGAGGGGAAGGTCCGCTTACCTGGAGTGTACCTGCAGGGTGTTTCGGGGGCCACCGCCCCAGAAACACCCTCACCGCGACTATCACAACTGTCACTAACACCACCACTACTACTACCATCACCACAACTACCATTAACACCACCACAACTACCACCATCACCGCTACAATAACTTTCACCACTACGACTACCATCACCACCACAACTACCACTAACACCACCACCACAACTACCACTAACACCACCACCACAACTACCACTAACACCACCACAACTATCATCACCACCACCACAACTACTACTAACACCACCACCACAACTACTACTAACACCACCACCACAACTACCACTAACACCACCACCACGACTATCATCACCACCACCACAACTATCATCACCGCCACTCATAACAGTGCCAATATCCTAGACAACATAGAGACAGACAGCAATGCCTCAGTGCCACCTTCTGTGAGGAAGTTGGCACTGTACAAGACAGGCTCCCGGGTTCCACTAATCAGCCGGCTGACACCTCACTATAAATACCATAACATAGCAGCCTAGGGAACAGCTAGAGCTTTTTGTTGTTGTTGTGTGTGTGATGTATGTGTGTGTGTGTGTGTATGTGTGTATGTGTGTGTGTGTGTATGTGTGTGTGTGTGTGTGTGTGTGTGTGTATGTGTGTGTGTGTGTAGCTAAATGATACGATGGTGTGGTGTTATATATATATATATATATATATATATATATATATATATATATATATATATATATATATATAGTAATTTTCATTGTTTGTTCTATTAACTAACTACTGTTTCATTCCAGGCGAGTACCTATAGCTTGATTGATCAGATTATTCTAAACCCGAAGGGATCATGCATGGGGAATGAGAGGTATTGAGGAGTTACTGAAGGAACTATAGATGGATTACAGTAGTTCTTATAAGAACTTCACGGTATAGGAACTCTCTCAGTGTTGGATCACTGCTTAAGTTTTCTCAGTGTTGGTATACCTGCTTCCAGAGTCTTACTAGTGTAGGTATACCCTGGTCACGAGTCTTCACCGGGTTTTATCCTGACCCCCATTTTCCTCAGTGTTGGTATACCCTGCTTCCCCAAGTTTTCTCTCAGTGTTGGTATACCCTGCTTCCCCGAGTCTTCACTCAGTGTTGGTATACCCTGCGTCCCCGAGTCTTCACTCAGTGTTGGTATACCCTGCTTCCCGAGTCTTCACTCAGTGTTGGTATACCCTGCTCTCCGAGTCTTCACTCAGTGTTGGTATACCCTGCTTCTCCGAGTCTTCACTCAGTGTTGGTATACCCTGCTTCCCGAGTCTTCACTCAGTGTTGGTATACCCTGCTTCCCGAGTCTTCACTCAGTGTTGGTATACCCTGCTTCCCGAGTCTTCACTCAGTGTTGGTATACCCTGCTTCCCCGAGTCTTCACTCAGTGTTGGTATACCCTGCGTCCCCGAGTCTTCACTCAGTGTTGGTATACCCTGCGTCCCCGAGTCTTCACTCAGTGTTGGTATACCCTGCGTCCCCGAGTCTTCACTCAGTGTTGGTATACCCTGCTTCTCCGAGTCTTCACTCAGTGTTGGTATACCCTGCTTCTCCGAGTCTTCACTCAGTGTTGGTATACCCTGCTTCCCCGAGTCTTCACTCAGTGTTGGTATACCCTGCTTCTCCGAGTCTTCACTCAGTGTTGGTATACCCTGCTTCTCCGAGTCTTCACTCAGTGTTGGTATACCCTGCTTCCCGAGTCTTCACTCAGTGTTGGTATACCCTGCTTCCCGAGTCTTCACTCAGTGTTGGTATACCCTGCTTCCCGAGTCTTCACTCAGTGTTGGTATACCCTGCTTCCCCGAGTCTTCACTCAGTGTTGGTATACCCTGCTTCCCCGAGTCTTCACTCAGTGTTGGTATACCCTGCTTCCCCGAGTCTTCACTCAGTGTTGGTATACCCTGCTTCCCCGAGTCTTCACTCAGTGTTGGTATACCCTGCTTCCCCGAGTCTTCACTCATTGTTTATCAACACTACTCAAGTTCCTCGTCTCCGTTATCTTTCTTATACTGCACAGTGTGGTAGTCATCTTATAGGAGGGTCGGGATTTAATACCTGATGAGAGTATGAGAGTGATTTTGAGGAGGCTACCATGGAGGCAGGTTGTGGGTATGGGTATGTACGGGCACGTACCAGGATGTGGTGTTTGCAACTGGGTGGAATTGGAAGATGATGTTCTAGACGGAAGTGTGTTGTATGAGCGAAGATTGAAAGTGAAAGTAGGTGAGCGTGGTGAGGATTGTTTTGGAGCAGGAAGGTGGAGAGGTATTGGGGGTTGGGGTATTGTGTGAGTGTCAGGAGGGGGTGAGATAAGTACAAGTAGCGGTGGTGCGTAGGTGGGGTCTGTTTGATGGGAGGGGTGAGTGTCTGGGAGGGTCTGAGAGGATCTGGGAGGGTCTGAGAGGATCTGGGAGGGTCTGAGAGGATCTGGGAGGGTCTGAGAGGATCTGGGAGGGTCTGAGAGGATCTGGGAGGGTCTGAGAGGATCTGGGAGGGTCTGAGAGGATCTGGGAGGGTCTAAGAAGGCAAATTACCTCTAAGTGACCTGTAGACGGTTCGGAAGTCATTGTTCCCGTGGCCCGGTCCCAGACCAGGTCTTCCGGTTACTGGTCTAATCGACCCGCCGCACGCAGACCGAAGTATGCACAACAGCTAGGCTGATCAGGAACTGTTCTGACGGGAGGGTGTTGAAGAGTCCTAGTCCCTCTACACTTATTGAATTCTCTCGTAGTATAGTCATTGTGCATCTGCTTTTCATTGGAAGTATATTGCATCCGTTGCCAAGCCCTTGCTCTCCGAGGAAGTGATTTCGACTTGCCGGTTTGGGATCGATCCCTCCAGATTTTACCAGGGGTAAATTATGATGTATTTTTTTTCGTTTAGGTTCCGAGAAGTACAGTTGGAGAGACTTCCAGTATTCCCAGTAATTCAGGTGATTCTCACAGCACGGAGTGTTCGAACCTATGGCAAAGCAGTGGATAATACACTGGACTGTTAGTTTTAGGTCTGGCTTGCCACTGGTTCTAACCTTCCGTGCACCGAATATTTTACAATCTTGTCATGGGATTTATCGAGGGTGTTTCGGGGGTCAACGCCCACGCGGCCCGGTTCATGACCAGGCCTCGCGGTGAATCAGGGCTAAATCAACCAGTCTGTTACTGCTGGCCGCACACAGACCTACCTACAAACCTCAGCCCGGCTGGTCAGGTTCTGTGTACATTTTCCAGAACTGCAGCTTCTTCTGTCTTAAAAATGACTATTAATATACAACAATGTTCCAGCTTAGAGAAACAAGTGACTTGAAGAGTATCAGATTAGCTTGGCATTATATCAGTAGTATACAATATCAACAATATGACATATATACACTTGGGTATCTTTATTGATAAAACGTTTCAGCTGTCATCAAGAACACGGTATCTTGGTATTGAGGACAACTCCTACAACTTTATTGCTCAGCCACTAGTAATAAGTAAGGTTGGATTTGAGAGAACCTACCTAGCATGGGCCAGGAGGTCTGCTACAATGTTCCTCAATTATTATGTTCTTGTTTTCATTTAGTGGGCCCCGTCTCCTGTGACACCATCTCCAAATTCCACACTTCACTTCTGGCTCTAGTGTAGAAGGCTCCAATCTAATGCTTTAGCTTCACACCGAGCAAGGTTATGGAGCTCAACACTATCAAGACTGAGGGACTGATCACCCCAACATTACTGAGGGACTGATCACCCCAACATTACTGAGGGACTGATCACCCCAACATTACTGAGGGACTGATCACCCCAACATTATTGAGGGACTGATCACCCCAACATTACTGAGGGACTGATCACCCCAACATTACTGAGGGACTGATCACCCCAACATTACTGAGGGACTGATCACCCCAACATTACTGAGGGACTGATCACCACAACATTACTGAGGGACTGATCACCCCAACATTATTGAGGGACTGATCACCCCAACATTATTGAGGGACTGATCACCACAACATTACTGAGGGACTGATCACCCCAACATTACTGAGGGACTGATCACCCCAACATTATTGAGAGACTGACTACTCCAACATTACTTCTTCAAAACTGAGGGACTGACCACCCCTACATTACTTCTTCAAGACCGAGAGACTGATCGCCTCACAAATACTTCACTGCTTATACTATCTACATTATTTAAGAAGCCTGCTGAGCAGGCGAACTGTTTCGGCAGTTCTTTGACTAGTTTGGTTTCTCCTCGTCTTCCTCCTCGTCTCCTCCTCGTCTTCTCCTCGTCTTCCTCCTCGTCTCCTCCTCGTCTTCTCCTCGTCTTCTCCTCGTCTTCTCCTCGTCTTCTCCTCGTCTCCTCCTCGTCTTCCTCCTCGTCTCCTCCTCGTCTTCTCCTCGTCTTCCTCCTCGTCTCCTCCTCGTCTTCTCCTCGTCTTCTCCTCGTCTTCCTCCTCGTCTCCTCGTCTTCCTCCTCGTCTTCTCCTCGTCTTCTCCTCGTCTTCTCTCGTCTTCTCCTCCTCGTCTTCCTCGTCTTCCTCCTCGTCTTCCATCGTCTTCCTCCTCGTCTCTCCTCGTCTTTCCTCGTCTTCGCCTCGTCTTCCTCGTTCTTCTCCTCGTCTTCTCCTCGTCTTCTCCTCGTCTTCCTCCTCGTCTCCTCCTCGTCTTCTCCTCGTCTTCCTCCTCGTCTCCTCCTCGTCTTCTCCTCGTCTTCTCCTCGTCTTCTCCTCGTCTTCTCCTCGTCTTCTCTCTCCGTCCTCGTCTTCCCTCGTCTTCTCCTCGTCTTCTCCTCGTCTCTCCTCGTCTTCTCCTCGTCTTCTCCTCGTCTTCTCCTCGTCTTCTCCTCGTCTTCTCCTCGTCTTCTCCTCGTCTTCTCCTCGTCTTCTCCTCGTCTTCTCCTCGTCTTCTCCTCGTCTTCTCCTCGTCTTCTCCTCGTCTTCTCCTCGTCTCCTCCTCGTCTCCTCCTCGTCCTCGTCCTCCACCTGGGATTGACGTGGTGTCTCGCAGCAGTTGACAAATCTCTATATAATTGCCGCTGTGTAATGGTTGTTGTAATGGTTGGGTAGTTAACCTTAATGGACAGTTGAAGTCATAACTACCACTGACGAGAGGTTAAGGAGGCCTCCGCCCGCCGTCACACACCACAGTGGAAGAGAGAGTATATGACGCGTACATGACCTGGGAGTAGAGTACACACAAACACGTAAGTACATAGGAGTACACGGGAAAGACAGACAGTAACAGCCCCTCTCTCATTATTATTATTATTATTATTAGTAGTAGTAGTAGTAGTAGTAGTATTGGAGACGCGCTACTCCCACAGGGGGAATGAGAGGTGCTCAGGTATGATACGAGGAAGTGGAGAGTTGTGCAGTTCCTTGGATTTAGAGCCCATCCCCGGAGTGCAGACATTGTGATCTACTAAGAACACTAGTGATGTATTCATGCTGACTGTACACACGTGTACACACACATACCTCAAATATGTACAAACATTGACACCACCCACATAATAATAATAATAATAATAATAATAATAATAATAATAATGTACAGGGTATATAGGCCTACCTGACATACCACTATATAGAAAGCCGCTTGTTATGCTAAGCATTTCGGGCAAATTAGGTCAATATTGCCCCCAGGATGCGACCCACACCAGTCGACTAACACCCAGGTACCTATTTTAGTGCTAGGTGAACATGGACAGCAGGTGTCTTAAGGAAACACGTCTTAATGTTTCCACCCGTACCGGGGATCGATCCCCCGGCCGTCAATATGTGCGTATATTTCTGAATGATGTCTTGTTTGGGATAAATACTTCTCCGAGGCTGAGTAGTTTATTGTGCACCCCACATCCATCCTGTGGATAGTAGTGGCTAGTTTATTGTGCACCCCACATCCATCCTGTGGATAGTAGTGGCTAGTTTATTGTGCACCCCACATCCATCCTGTGGATAGTAGTGGCTAGTTTATTGTGCACCCCACATCCATCATGTGGATAGTTTATTGTGCACCCCACATCCATCCTGTGGATAGTTTATTGTGCACCCCACATCCATCATGTGGATAGTTTATTGTGCACCCCACATCCATCCTGTGGATAGTTTATTGTGCACCCACATCCATCCTGTGGATAGTAGTGGATAGTTTATTGTGCACCCACATCCATCATGTGGATAGTTTAGTTGTGCACCCCACATCCATCCTGTGGATAGTAGTGGATAGTTTATTGTGCACCCACATCCATCCTGTGGATAGTTTATTGTGCACCCACATCCATCCTGTGGATAGTAGTGGATAGTTTATTGTGCACCCCACATCCATCCTGTGGATAGTTTATTGTGCACCCCACATCCATCCTGTGGATAGTAGTGGATAGTTTATTGTGCACCCCACATCCATCCTGTGGATAGTTTATTGTGCACCCCACATCCATCCTGTGGATAGTAGTGGATAGTTTATTGTGCACCCCACATCCATCCTGTGGATAGTTTATTGTGCACCCCACATCCATCCTGTGGATAGTAGTGGATAGTTTATTGTGCACCCCACATCCATCATGTGGATAGTTTATTGTGCACCCCACATCCATCCTGTGGATAGTTTATTGTGCACCCACATCCATCATGTGGATAGTTTGTGTGCACCCCACATCCATCCTGTGGATAGTTTATTGTGCACCCCACATCCATCATGTGGATAGTTTATTGTGCACCCCACATCCATCATGTGGATAGTTTATTGTGCACCCCACATCCATCATGTGGATAGTTTATTGTGCACCCCACATCCATCCTGTGGATAGTTTATTGTGCACCCCACATCCATCCTGTGGATAGTTTATTGTGCACCCCACATCCATCCTGTGGATAGTTTATTTTGCAACCCACATCCATCCTGTGGATAGTTTATTGTGCACCCCACATCCATCCTGTGGATAGTTTATTGTGCACCCCACATCCATCATGTGGATAGTTTATTTTGCAACCCATATCCATCCTTTTGATAGTAGTGGCTAGTTTATTGTGCACCCCATATCCATCCTGTGGATAGTAGTGGCTAGTTTATTGTGCATCCTATACCATTCTGTAGAGAGTGGGTAGTGCTAGTGTGCTACCATCTTGTGAATAGTAACACTAGCATATGGGTACACAAACGGTCTAGGAACTGGGCCTCAAAAGGAGTTAACGGGAGAACATCTGCATTAATATCTAGAGTTGACTTGTCTTTTGCAAACAAATTTAGGATATATATCGCTTTTTCCATATACGGTTGTAAAGACGAGTTGCCAACCCTGCCTGGCTTACCATACCAACCCTGCCTGACTTGCCATATCAACCCTGCATGACTTACTATACCAACCCTGCCTGGCTTACCATATCAACCCTGCCTGTCTTACCATATCAACCCTGTCTGGCTTACTATATCAACCCTGCCTGGCTTACTATATCAACCCTGCCTGGCTTACTATACTAACCCTGCCTGACTTACCATACTAACCCTGTCTGGCTTACCATACTAACCCTGCCTGGCTTACCATACCAACCCTGTCTGTCTTACCATACCAACCGTGCCTGGCTTACTAGTGAAGTGTTTAGTCCTGTCTCTAGTTTACTCATCCTGAAGTTTCTGGTTCACCGTTACCTAATTTGCAGGTAATTATTGAAAGGCAATGTGTTCCAGTGTGGTGTAGATGGTCTTGGAGGTGACCTCTCTCACACTGTGTGGTGTAGATGGTCTTGGAGGTGACCTCTCTCACACTGCTACTACGGATGCTGACACGTAATTACACAGTTATTCTTCCTTGCTGACTCACTCTCTAGTCTATATAAGTTTTGGTGTTAGAGATGGAGGGAGTGAGAAATAAGACACGAGGTGGGAGAGTAATAACGGGACATGAGGAAGCCGCAATAGTCGACCACAGATGATGTAATTGACGGAATAAATGAAGATGAAATAATTAGTGAACACCAGAACATGTCACTGATGTTATTAGAGATAATGTAGTCTGTGTGTGTGTGTGTGTGTGTGTGTGTAAGGAAACACTTCGAAATGTGCGTATGTGTAAGGAAACACCTCGAAATGTGCGTGTGTGTGTGTGTGTGTGTGTGTGTGATTCCTTTGTATCCCTGTCTCATATGTGTTCGAGATAGCATCATATAAAAAAATATATGGTTTCTAGTATGTATTGGAGTGTACCTACAATGTAATTACATTTGTGTGTATCTGAATAAACTTCAGAACAATGGTTATCTCTTGTACAATACTTAAAAACAAGGAAATATTTGGACAATAAGTTGAGACCCTTCAGTTACTATACAGTTAGTAAGAGGACACAAGTCCAACAAATTACAATGGTACAGTGTAGCTACACTGGTACAGTGTAGCTGGAGGGAATGGAGGGTTGAGAGAGAGTCTTTAATACTATTCTAAACTCTTTCTGTCAAGTCTGTCTAGACAGCAGTTTGTTGTTTTTCTAAGAATATAGTCTTGAGACAGATCGTAAGCTCCTCAGTGACTTGTCTTTCTCATGTACTCAATAAAGACTTATTGTTTCTTTCTAGGTGAGTACTGGAGAAGGTGCAGTCATCAGTGTTTAGGTGACTGAGATTGGAGTATTGGACCAGATGGAGTTATCAGTACTCAGGTGAGAGATATCAAAGTACTGGAGCAAGAAGAGTTATCCTCAGTCAGGTAAGTGATATGAGAGCACTGCAGTAGGTGGAATCATCAGTACTCAGTTAGCTGAGTGACATCAGATTACTGAAGTAGGTGGAGTTATCAGTCCTCAGTCAGGCTGGTGATACCAGAATACTGGAGCAGGTGAAGTTATCAGTAGTCAGTCAGGTTAGTGGTAGCAGATTACCAAACCAGGTGGAGTAATAATTCAGTCAGGTGAGTGATGACTACTGGAGCAGGAGTCATCAGTCGTCAGGTGAGTGAGAGATGACTACTGGAGCAGGAGTCATCAGTCGTCAGGTGAGTGTTAGCAGAGTACTGGTATCCTAACTCAGCTCGTTTCAAAACTCAGCCGTATCTAAGATATACTATGATGGCTTCTGAAGTGACCCACAACAGTCGACTAACACCCAGGTACCTACCTACTGTTAGGTGAACAGGAGCAGCAAGTGGCACGAGACTTGCCAATAGACACCACCCGCTCAGAAATGAACACTCAGATCCTTGTACAATTAATGTTTGCAAAATAATTTGTTGATTTTCTGGATTAATCTTGTCTTATTTAATCAAGCCTCTGTTTAGGCTAAGAGATGAGCTTCTGTTAGAAAGGACTGAACACCTTTTATCAAGGCTAAGGTACTGGATTCCTTCTATCAAGACTAAGGTACTGGATTCCTTCTATCAAGGCTAAGGTACTGGATTCCTTCTATCAAGGCTAAGGTACTGGATTCCTTCTATCAAGGCTAAGGGATTGAATAACCTAAAAAATTACCTCTTCCACTGTCTCCAATATAAAAATAGCTTCTGCACTCAACTGAAAATAGCCTGTTGCGCAGGCGAAATATTCGGCAAGAAAGTTGTGCACATGTGTCTTATTCATCAGCTATAAGTTTAATTTATTTATTAGGTTTAAATCCTATCAGCTAAGACCCAATTGGCCGTGGAGACGATCCCCACTACGAGGCGGGACATATGGATAAATCTCCAAATACCTGCTGCCCCTGTTACCCAGAAGTTAATAGATACCTGGGAGTTAGTTGACTGTCATGGGCAGTGACAGAAATGGGCTTTAAGAAGGTACACGTTTGGGAAAGTAAGAAATAGGGACACCCCAAGTTCCACCCCATTTTCATCACTTGATGTGGGTTACATCCTGGACTCAGGGGCAGATCTGCTATGAAACTAACGAAGCTTAAGTGTCAGGGCCCCTAATCCCGGAGGGGCTCCCCGGGAGCGACTTTAGTCCACATTGGTTAAAAAATTTGGGTCTATTGTAGGGGAAGGGTTTCTTAGAAAATAATAAAATAGTGTAATTCAGTACAAACTAAGTTAAAATAAAAATTAAAAGAGTATTAAAGTATCATGTAGGCCTACTTGTTGCTGGTTGTGAAGATGACCTGGAGTATACCTTCAGGGACCCAAAAATGTAAGCCACACTGGTTTTACTGGGTTATCCTGGGTTGCTAAACCTACGTGATAAATCATTCGAATAAAGTCACAGGAGCTGTGAATCGACCCCTGCAACCACAACTAGGTGAGTACATTAAGGCTGCATGTCACCTGTTCACCACTAGTCAATGATACTTTAATTCATAAGATTGGTATTAAAATAAACTCAGCATATATACACCAATACATACACATCTTAAATGTATACACATTGAGAGGTACACACCTCTCGGTGTTTATAGCCTTGATTATGATTAGTCTTGTAAGGTTTGCCAGGAAGCAGGACAAGTGTTTCCTGACGCGGGTCTTAGTCATATGACGACCCACAGCTGGAGCTTTTGATCATCTGACCGAGGCCTTCCGCTGGCTTACCGGTCCGTCCCTTTAAAAAATTATGGTCATAGTTATAACCATTATTCGCCTTGATTATGAGTGTACTGAGTAACTAAAATGCATTTTATTAACGTGGTTGAATACATTCTTAAAGGTTTCATCAGAGACGAGTCTTGGAGCCAAAAAAAAAAGTAATTATGCACTTACCTTTAAATTATATTACTATTTATAACAATGTTTTATCCAATAACAAAATTAACTTTTTTCTAATGCTTTTTACGTGCAAAGATTTGAAACAGTAAATATTTAAGTGTCTACCCTCTTTATCGTTTTCTATGAAGAACTTTTACATTTAGAGAAAACGTACATTTGCAACGTCAACTATACTATTTTTTATGTACTCTTCCTCGCGGGGGAAACTGCAATATATATAACGTGTGAGGAATTTCAGACCTCTTGGAGTTAATTGTGTTGGGTAAAAGATATCCACATACTGCGATGTACCTAATGACGACCATTAAAAATACGTAGCATGCATACAAGTCATTTATATTGTGTATTAATGTCAGGAAAATTTTATTTTGGTTTACCACATAAGTTTAGATTATTGCAATTGTCTTATAAAGTGATTCATTTGTAATTAAACTCGAGATATATATTTTGTATAGTCAATAAATATAGCTATAAAAGTGATATGTTTACTATATCAATAACAACACTGCGACTAGCCAAGGATTCGAACCCATGCTGCTTTGGCCCGCCTCATGGTGAGCGAAAACACATGACGCTCTAACCCACAGAACACGCAATCGTTAAAGCGTCATGTGTTTCGTTCACCATGGCGGCACGGTTATCCTGGCTATCTGGTTTATGATCAATACCACTCGTTCGTGGTTACAATAATATATATATATATATATATATATATATATATATATATATATATATATATATATATATATTACCAATAAGATAATAATAATCTTTATTTCTACAAGTACATGTACAAGGTATACAGGCCTAGCTGACATCAATGACATACTACTATATAGAAAGCTCTTTGTTATGCTGAACATTTCCGGGCAAATTATGTCAATTT
>WNWK01001765.1:215000-251873 GCA_009830355.1 Cherax destructor | reverse complement strand
TTTAACCTCACTGCCCCTGAAGTAACTCGTCCTGGAGAACAGAGAATCGTTTTCCCTACCTTCACATTTTCCCTTTTTAACCTTCCTTATTTTCCCTTCTTCCTGAATTGGAACCATTGCCACTTAAAGGGTGCCACTTTCACTGTTGGTAGCCATTTCCTCCTTACCAGCCCAACCATCTCACACTCACTCCCACACCCACACCCATCTGGGAAGCTTCAGCCTCCTTTTTTCCCTCAACTACAACTATTCTTCCTTTTCTCAAACTTCCACCTTCGCATTCTTTGCTTCCCTTTTCTCTAAAGAGTCTTTTCGCTATTCCCCAGAATCCACTCTTTTTATATATTTTCTTCACTCATTGCCTCCCCTTTGCTACGTAATCTACATCCACCCTTGCTACCATATTTTTACACGTGAACAAAAATTTGATACCTTCACTATCGTACATGGGTAATGCGATGTTCCATTTGTGAAGGTGTTTTGTGTCGGAAGGTGCAGTGTGTGATGTACACATTCAAGAATGTGGTGTGACACAACTTTTATAAAAGGGGATGATTCCACTCTCTTGACCACCAGTTATGAGAATACAGTGAGACTGGATTTGCACTGAATGAGAGGTAATATAGATGGAGACTTATAGGTTCCTAAATGCTGTAGCATAGTGCAGGGATCCGTATATCAGGGGGATAGTATATATTAGATGGGCAAGAACTGTATTAAATAGCTGTGACGGGGAAACACAAGAGTTAGATGCTTGCGTGGATATAGGTGACTGGTTCTACAGTCTTGTACTCTCGCGTACAGTGTAGGCGAGAGTACAAGAGAGAAGGCATGGGTGGTGATGTTTCAGAGAGACATGAAGCAGGAGTGAAGCAGACTGCACATGCAGCAAGGTGACCCCCAAGCTCAGGTTGCATCTATGCCGACTATGACTGGTTGCAGCCACCCACTGAATGGACCTGAATCAGCTAGGCTACGTATAATCCGGGTCAACCCGACCCCATAAATTGTACGTGACAGCAAAGCCATCTCATATCCTGGCCGTGTCACAGTCCTGCATTTGAGCAAAATAAATAGACATTTGGGAGAAAAATGGCCAAGATTGTGAAGCTTTTTCAACTGTGGAAGAAACATGCGGATGTGCTAGAAAGATTATGATAAATTCCATCTACTGAAAGTAGGAACATTGACTGTGGGCTGAACAAAGATGAGGCTTGACAGCCTAGCAGGAACATCGGCTGCAAATGTTGAAGTAGAAATTCATGGGGGATGCTGCGACTATGCCTGCTGATGAGGCAGCACGGCAGAAACAACTGTGGGTATTGCGACAGGCAGTCATCAGTTGAGGCTACTCAAGCCTCACTTTCTGGTAGTGCCAAGATACATGGCATGGCATCGTAGAAACAACGCTGATGAGGAAGCCCAAATGATAACTCAGACGAAGTTTAAAATATATGTTTAAAATATAAGACGAATCTGGAGGAGGCATATTTAACAAGCTTACTCCCTGTTGTGTTGTAATGGGTTACGAAACTTACAAGCAGAGGAATGAGACACTTGTGCGACACTTAGGAATATTTATTCCTCAATAAAGATTCCCAAATGTTAGACAGGTGTCTCATTCTTCTTACTCCCTGTTATCCAACGTGTCTTATGTATGTGACTTTGCCTTTCCTGATCGTATCCCTGATTGTATGAAGCCCTCTTTTTTTTTCCTGAGGTTGGGTCTACCGGTTTTTTCAGGGCCTACCTGACCCTCGATTCGGGCGTCCAGATTTGTGACACTTCTAGAGGCGCCATCAACCACTAACACTCTCTCTCCTGGACGCTGCCCTTATGTGGCCGGTAGGACTTCCTGGGTTCTTTGCTGAGGGAAGCCCTTTCGATGCTGCACCAAGTGTGAAGGGGCACCCACCATAATTTTGGGAGCATTTAACAGTACCTCTACTTATAAATCATCAGCACCCAGTTGATGAACCACTGAACAAATCAGCTGACTTAAATCAGTGTCAAGATGTTGTTTCTTGATGGAGAATAAATATGTCACTGCTTGTAAATCACATTTTAAGGTTTGATCACACAGCTTTGAATTTCTCGGCTCAGTCTTGGCATCCTAGGAGAGGGAGAGAGATAGAGATAGATGAAACATATGTTATGATGGAACTAGTATGGTAATACGTCAGGTTTTTGGTTAAGGCCACATTTGCACTGATGAATTCATTTCTTAAGGAAACTTTTCCCATAGTGACTTCTTCAGTTGGTATCTGCTTTGCTACATAATGTAACTTGGCATAATATAATAGCAGTATCAGTGCTAGTTAGTAATTGTTAACGATCGTTCTGGATATGATCTCGCTGTCTGACTTTTGCGATATGGTGTAGTTATAGCTAACATTGTTGCTTCCAAATATTTGTCTCTGTAAAATAATTTTTGTAAACCATTAGTTTAACTTCACTATCTAATACGTGTGGTGTTCTAAGTGTTACACAAACTTTCTTTTTGGCTCGTAATGGCTGCAGGCGGACTGGTGTTTTCGAAGTCTGATTTCTAGTGTTCTGGACACTTTGGCTACATACTTTTTATTGCAACCTCAGATTAATTGATCTGTATATTTCCCAGAAAGGGATCGAAAGATAATTAAGACTTATTAATCTTCTGTGTTTCAGTCTCCATGTGGTGTTATTATTGAGCATCGATAACTGTTCATTATACTTTAGTGACCCATATATCCATATCCATTTTCTTACCCATTATACAAACTATGTAAGAGCCAAGACCCTCCGAGAGTGTTTCCCTTACTTTCCCCTTGTTAATAAAATGTCGTGTTTCTGTGACAGGAGATGTTTGTCCAAGCAAATGTAAGCCTACTATGTGGCCTTTCGTAACTCCTGCCAATAAGTGTGGTGCTTGGCCTGCCACCTGTTGAAAGTTACCAGTCTAGCTCAATGCTAACTCCTCGCACTGTCCTCACACAGTTGCTGGAATCCTTACTGACTCGCTGCATCTAGCTCACCACGGTGTTTTTCCTGCATTCATTCAGTAACATAAAACACCATGAAGTAAAAAAAAGCATTCGAGTTTTATTTCCATCCCTGCTCGGCTACTATTGGTAATTATGCTAATTGTTGGGACGGCAAACAGGCAAACATTATTAGTAAGCCATAACGTTGTCAGATAGTATTTATTTAGTGTAATAATGACTCAGAAAATGCGACGAATAAGAGTCAGTGGAAGCTTCTGTCCTTCACAGCTTCAAAAACAGGTATGGCAGAGCCGGTGAGGTTAAAGTCCAGGAAATATGGAAAAATTCATTTCAAAATTAGGGGTTAGGAAATATTAATCAACGGCAAACACAAATCAGTGAATACACGCCAACACGCAGGCACGCGCGCGCGCGCACACACATACACACATACATACATACACACACACATACATACATACACACACACAGACACACACACACACACACATATATATATATATGTGTGTGTGTGTATGTATGTGTGTGTGTGTGCGCGCGCGCGCCTGGATATCAGATTGGAGGGAGAGAGTATGGAGGAGGTGAATGTATTCAGATATTTGGGAGTGGACATGTCAGCAGATGGGTCTATGAAGGATGAGGTGAATCATAGAATTGATGAGGGAAAAAGGGTGAGTGGTGCACTTCGGAGTCTGTGGAGACAAAGAACTTTGTCCATGGAAGTAAAGAAGGGAATGTATGAGAGTATAGTTATACCAACACTCTTATATGGGTGTGAAGCATGGGTGATGAATGTTGCAACGAGGAGAAGGCTGGAGGCAGTGGAGATGTTATGTCTGAGGTCAATGTGTGGTGTGAATATAATGCAGAGAATTCGGAGTTTGGAAATTAGGAGGAGGTGCGGGATTACCAAAACTATTATCCAGAGAGCTGAGGAGGGGTTGTTGAGGTGGTTCGGACATGTAGAGAGAATGGAACGAGACAGAATAACATCGAGAGTGTATAAATCTGTAGTGGAGGGAAGGCGGGGTAGGGGTCGGCCTAGGAAAGGTTGGAGGGAGGGGGTAAAGGTAGTTTTGTGTGCGAGGGGCTTGGACTTCCAGCAAGCATGTGTGAGCGTATTTGATAGGAGTGAATGGAGACAAATGGTTTTTAATACTTGACGTGCTGTTGGAGTGTGAGCAAAGTAACATTTATGAAGGGATTCAGGGAAACCGGCAGGCCGGACTTGAGTCCTGGAGATGCGAAGTACAGTGTCTGCACTTTGAAGGAGGGGTGTTAATGTTGCAGTTTAATAACTGTAGTGTAAAGCACTCCTCTGGCAAGACAGTGATGGAGTGAATGATGATGAAAGTTTTTCTTTTTCGGGCCACCCTGCCTTGGTGGGATTCGGCCGATGTGTTAATATATATATATATATATATATATATATATATATATATATATATATATATATATATATATATATATATATATATATATATATATATAGCTCCGTGTCTTCCTTTGCGGATGACACCCGGATTACCATGGCAGTGACCTCCATTGAAGACACTGCAAAACTCCAAGCAGACATCAACCAAATCTTCAAATGGGCCACTCAAAACAATATGAAGTTCAACGAGTAGAAATTTCAACTAAGATATGGAAAACTGTGAGGAAATAAAAAACGTAACAAGGTATACGACAAATTCTAACCATACAATAGAGCGAGAAAGAAATGTGAAGGACTTGGGAGTGATAATGTCAGAGGATCTCGCCTTTAAAGACCATAACAATGTATCTACCTCATCGCCTTGGAAAATGATAGGATGGATAATGAGAACCTTCCAAACTAGGAACGCCAAGCCCA
Source organism: Cherax destructor (assembly GCA_009830355.1). Classification (NCBI taxonomy): domain Eukaryota; kingdom Metazoa; phylum Arthropoda; class Malacostraca; order Decapoda; family Parastacidae; genus Cherax; species Cherax destructor. The sequence goes on along the minus strand of WNWK01001765.1, from coordinate 247,037 downwards.
TGATGACACTCTTCAAATCACTTGTTCTCTCTAGGCTAGAATACTGCTGTACACTAACGGCCCCCTTCAAGGCTGGCGACATTGCAGACCTGGAGAGTGTACAAAGAACTTTCACAGGACACACACGTACGATAAAGCACCTAAATTACTGGGAACGGTTGAAGGTCCTTGATCAGTATTCCCTGGAATGCAGGCGAGAGAGATACATGATAATATACACTTGGATGGTCCTGGAACGATTGGTACCAAACTTGCACACGAAAATCACTCCCTATGAAAGCAAAAGACTCGGCAGGAAATGCAACATTCCCCCGATGAAAAGCAGGGGCGCCACGAGTACACTGAGATAACACCATAAGTGGCCGGGGACCAAGACTGTTTAAGTGCCTCCCAGCATACATTAGGGGGATTACCAATAGACCCCTGGCTGTCTTCAAGAAGGCACTGGACAGGCACCTAAAGTCAGTACCTGACCAACCGGGCTGTGGTTCGTACGTCAGTTTGCGTGCAGCCGACAGTAACAGCCTGGTTGATCAGACCCTGATTCACTATGAGGCCTGGTCTCAGACCTGGCCGCGGGGGCGTTGACCCCCGAAACCCTCTCCAGGTAAACTCCAGGTAAACACACACACACACGCGTGCGCCTCTGACGAGTGGGGATCCACTGGGATCAGTCCAAGGACCGGTGATGTTTCTGGAATATGTGAATGACATGACGGAAGGAATTGACTTAGAAGTGTGTCTATTTGCAGATGATGTCAGGTTAATGAGGAGAATTCAATCGGAGGAAGACCAGGCAGGACTACAAAGGAATCTGGACAGTCTGCGGGCCTAGTCCAGAAAATGGCTCCTGGAGTTCATCCCCACCTAGTACAAAGTCATGAAGATCGGGAATGGGCAAAGAAGACCGCAGACAGAATACAGTCCAGGGGGCCAAAGACTACAAACCTCACTCAAGGAAAAAGATCTTGGGGTGAGTATAACACCGAACACATCTTCTGAGGCGCACATCAGCCAAATAACTGCTGCAAAATACGGGGGACTAGCAAACCTTAAGAATAGCATTCCGACATCTCTGTAAGAAGTCGTTCAGGACTCTGTACACCGTGTACGTCAGGCCTATATTGGAGTACGCAGCACCAGTTTGGAACCCACACCTAGCCAAACACATCAGGAAATTAGAGAAAGTGCAAAGGTTTGCAACGAGACTACTCCCGAAGATAAGGGGCATGTCCTACGAGGAGAGGTTAAGGGAAATCGACCTGACGACACTGGAGGACAGGAGTGACAGGGAGGACATGTTAACAACATATAAAATACCGAGAGGAATCGACAAGGTGGACAGGGATAGGATGTTCCAGAGATGGGACACAGCAACAAGGGGTCACAATTGGAAGTTGAAGACTCAGATGAATCACAGGGATGTTAGGAAGTATTTCTTCAGTCAGAGTTGTCGGGAAGTGGAATAGTTTGGAAAGGAGGTGGTGGAGGCAGGATTCATTTATAGGTTTAAGAAAAGGTATGATAAAGCTCACTGAACAGGGAGGGAGTGACCTAATAGCGACCAGTGAAGAGGCGGGGGCAGGAGCTATGAACCGACCCCTACAACCACAATTAAGTGAGTGTGTGTGTGTGTGTGTGTGTGTGTGTGTGTGTGTGTGTGTGTGTTAGTTACCATTTTGTCCTGGGCACATGTCGATTAGACACTAGGCCTGTTGTATGTGTGTGTGTAAGGAAACTCTTCGAAATGTTTCCGCCCCGCCGGGAATTGAACCCGGGCCCTCCGTGCGTGAAGCGAGAGCTTTACCACCAGGCCACGTGTGAGTGTGTGTGTGTGTACACTCACCTATTTGTACTCACCTATTTGTGGTTGCAGGGGTCGATTCATAGCTCCTGGCTCCGCCTCTTCATTGATTGCTACTAGGTCCTCTCTCTCCCTGCTCCATGAGCTTTATCAAACCTCGTCTTAAAACTAAGTATGGTTCCTGCCTCCACTACGTCACTTTCTAGGCTATTCCACTTCCTGACAACTATGAATGAAGAAATACTTCCTAACATCCCTTTGACTCATAGGAGTCTTCAACTTCCAATTGTGACCCCTTGTTTCTGTGTCCCCTCTCTGGAACATCTTGTTTCTGTCCACCTTATCTATTCCTCGCAGTATTTTATATGTCGTTATCATGTGTCCCCTAACCCTCCTGTCCTCTAGTGTAGTCAGGCCGATTTCCCTTAACCTTTCTTCGTAGGACAATCCCCTTAGCTCTGGGACTATTCTTGTTGCAAACCTTTGCACTTTCTCTAATTTCTTGACGTGCTTGACCAGGTGTGGGTTCCAAACTGGTGCTGCATACTCCAGTATGGGCCTGACGTATATGGTGTACAGAGTCTTGAACGATTCCTTAGTGAGGTATTGGAACGCTATTCTTAGGTGTGTGTGTGTGTGTGTGCGCGTGCGCGCGCGCATCTACATATATGAGAGTACACACGTAAACAAACACACACACACACACAAACACACACAGAAACATCTTCCCTCTTCCACTCGTACTCTCCCCTCTCTGTAAATGAATTTAGCCTTCACCCCTCTGCTTATTACCTCTAAACACCTTATCTCACTTCATAAAGCTTTCTATGTCACACTTCATGGTTCATCCAAGCAAGAGTCTCCCGAGAGGGAGAGTACCAGTGTGAGTACGTACCTTCACCATCTTGTACTCAGTTATGGAATATCTCCTTCACAGTTTTGACCTCTCAGTTCTAAAGTTGTTTTATATATAACTCTTGAATTTATTATGTCTCCTGCGTATGCTTAATCACGTGTTGACACGACGCTGGTGCTGCATGTTCTACGGTGGCCCTGATGTACGATGTATATAGTGGGCTAAATCTCTATCTGCGGAGTCCCTGAAGGCAAATCGTTAAATGCCCTGTCTTGTATGGTGCTTGAGTTAGTCTCTAGAGGTGCTCCTCCCTTGATACTGTTACTCACCTGCGATGTGTTCATTCATATATCTGAGGAATAGGTAGCTCAGTTACCTGGTGTGTGTGTGTGTGTGTGTGTGTGTGTGTGTGTGTGTGTGGTGAGGGATGGTAGACTCAAGTAAACGTATTAATAACACTGCTTAAGCACATAAGTCAGTTCATTAAAATCCATTAAAAGTTGGTATATTTTCCATACGTATCACCAGGTTTTCACATAATGTCAAACACGTTTCATTAATCTTTACTTAATGTTCATTTTTCTTTTTTTGGTGAGTGGATATCTGTTTTTGTAAGTCCCCTTGAAAACCATAGCAACGAAATTTTGTGACAGACGTTCTCATTCCCAGGAGCAAATTATAGGCAATACGGCGCTAAAAAAAATATAAATTGGGGGGCAGCGCCCCTCGGGAAGGGAAGCATTTTTTATAATATGCTGATTAGTAGATCATTTTAAAGGTGTATGCTTATTTTAAAAATACACTGCATTGAAAAATTTTCAATTTTCGGTGGAGGGGGATTTTGTCTTATTTGGGATCTTATTTTTTTATTGAACTATTTTGGGTGAGAAATAATTTTAATGCTCTGTTTATAAGCCTTCAAAATAAATCGGTAATTCAAAATTATTATTTTGCAGGGGGAGGGATACATTAGTTTGGTTGCCCAATGTTGCATAGCACTTTATTTCAAAACTCCTTTTATACTAATTTCAAAAACAAACGCAACATTCCTAAATATTAATTTAAAGTTGACTCAGCTTAGGGGAAGAATTGTTTCTCGATACATTATGTAGATATTAGATTTTGCCAAGAAAGTTGCTAGTTTATTGAGCACCACATATCCATCATGTGGAGGGTAGTGGTTAGTTTATTGAGCACCTCATATCCATCCTGTGGGGGGTAGTGGCTAGTTTATTGAGCACCCCATATCCATCATGTGGAGGGTAGTGGTTAGTTTATTGAGCACCACATATCCATCCTGTGGAGGGTAGTGACTAGTTTATTGAGCACCACATATCCATCATGTGGAGGGTAGTGGTTAGTTTATTGAGCACCACATATCCATCATGTGGAGGGTAGTGGCTAGTTTATTGAGCACCACATATCCATCCTGTGGAGAGTAGTGGTTAGTTTATTGAGCACCCCATATCCATCCTGTGGAGGGTAGTGACTAGTTTATTGAGCACCACATATCCATCATGTGGAGGGTAGTGGTTAGTTTATTGAGCACCACATATCCATCATGTGGAGGGTAGTGGCTAGTTTATTGAGCACCACATATCCATCCTGTGGAGGGTAGTGGTTAGTTTATTGAGCACCTCATATCCATCATGTGGAGGGTAGTGGCTAGTTTATTGAGCACCCCATATCCATCCTGTGGAGGGTAGTGGCTAGTTTATTGACCACCCCATATCCATCCTGTGGAGGGTAGTGACTAGTTTATTGAGCACCACATATCCATCCTGTGGAGGGTAGTGGCTAGTTTATTGAGCACCACATATCCATCCTGTGGAGGGAAGTGACTAGTTTATTGAGCACTCCATATCCATCCTGTGGAGGGTAGTGACTAGTTTATTGAGCACTCCATATCCATCATGTGGAGGGAAGTGTCTAGTTTATTGAGCACTCCATATCCATCCTGTGGAGGGTAGTGACTAGTTTATTGAGCACCCCATATCCATCCTGCGGAGGGTAGTGGCTAGTTTATTGACCACCCCATATCCATCCTGCGGAGGGTAGTGGCTAGTTTAATGACCACCCCATATCCATCCTGTGGAGGGTAGTGGCTAGTTTATTGACCACCCCATATCCATCCTGCGGAGGGTAGTGGCTAGTTTAATGACCACCCCATATCCATCCTGCGGAGGGTAGTGGCTAGTTTATTGAGCACCCCATATGCATCCTGTGGATGGTAGTGACTAGTTTATTGAGCACCCCATATGCATCCTGTGGATGGTAGTGACTAGTTTATTGAGCACCCCATATCCATCCTGTGGATGGTAGTGACTAGTTTATTGAGCACCCCATATCCATCCTGTGGATGGTAGTGATTAGTTTATTGAGCACCCCATATGCATCCTGTGGAGGGAAGTGGCTAGTTTACTGAGCACCCCATATCCATCCTGTGGAGGGTAGTGGCTAGTTTATTGAGCACCCCATATCCATCCTGTGGAGGGAAGTGACTAGTTTACTGAGCACCCCATATCCATCCTGTGGATGGTAGTGACTAGTTTATTGAGCACCCCATATCCATCCTGTGGATGGTAGTGACTAGTTTATTGAGCACCCCATATGCATCCTGTGGAGGGAAGTGGCTAGTTTATTGAGCACCTCATATCCATCCTGTGGAGGGTAGTGGCTAGTTTATTGAGCACCTCATATCCATCCTGTGGAGGGTAGTGGCTAGTTTATTGAGCACCTCATATCCATCCTGTGGAGGGAAGTGGCTAGTTTATTGAGCACCTCATATCCATCCTGTGGAGGGTAGTGGCTAGTTTATTGAGCACCCCATATCCACTTTGTGAACGGTAGCACAAGAGCATATGGATACACAAAACTCCTAGGAATTAGGGCCCAAAAGTGTTTGATTTATATCTAAAGTTAACTTATCTATGTAGAGTGGCTCATCATTTTATATATTTTTTTCATTTGACTTCAAACACACATGTTTACAATTTAACCTGATCAACGTTTATGCAGAAATTCGGTACAATTAAAGTCTCTCATGAAATATATTAGAAGATAATGTTAAGAGAGGGAGGGTACCCAAGCACCACTTAACATAGTGGGTACAGGAGGGGGAAGGGAACCCCCAGCACCATCTAACAAGACTAACCCCAACACCATCTAACAAGACTGGTAGGTGACAAGGGAACCTCACACCTCTAGATACTATTAGAACTACCACAAAATTAATATTTTTTTTTCATTAACGTTTTTACATATACAATATTAATTTACGAGAAACGAAATGTGTAAGGGCAGTGCCGGATTATTCAGCTAATGTCTGTATAAAATGAGTTAATAATTTACAATTAACGCACGTTTCGGTCTCGAGTGGAAGATAAAATTGGATATCAAGTTGATAACAGGTCAGTTGAAGTGGTCAGGTCAGGCTACTTTCTACATGAGTAAGAGTTCAAACCTTGAAAAAAAAAAAAACTGGTAGCACGGTGAAACTCTCAAGAAAGATGTATTAGAAAGAATAAACTTTTTAAATATCACCGAAAATTCACTTCGTGCTAAAGCAGGAATTCAAGATGGCGTCCAACACAGCTGCTATTTATTTTCTTATCTGTGCATTCAGACATGACAGAAATTAAATTAAATTCTCTAAACATATTTTTTTCAGAAACAATGAAATGATTTATAACAAAATTAGAAACTAATGTACACGTAAATACATATTACATGTTCTCATTATTAACTAACATGGAAACGGTAACTCGGGAGATTAATTGATATGTATATTTCGATCCCCATCATTCTAGGATCCTCTTCACATGCATGTATACCATTTTCGTTATTAATGCATTATCGTATTAATGATCTATGTATACAGTACTTCTTTACACTTTCCCAATTCAGATAATGTATAAACATTGTGCAAGAAGTTGGGTACGACTGGGATTGTATATGTTTCAGATAAATACCGCACGACTCTATGTTGGTAAACATCAAGGTAAATGATGGACCTCAAGAGACACCAGAGAAAACACACCTCTGAAGCTTCAGTTTGTGTTGTTTGTTGTGTGAACTACATAGGTGAAAACACAAGTAGTTAAAAGAGAGAAAACCATCAGCTAGTCCAGCACAAGAGAACGAAATACCACAATTGCGTTCAAGTGTTCCAACCTTTGGCGTTAAATGTGACGGTATATTCACTGCAGAACCACAACAGTAGACAATACAATTCCTATCAAACTCTGAAAAAAAATGTCACTGAGCAGCGCAGTAAGTAGACTTCAAAGCGGCTGTCTTGAATTGTGCCATAGACAGACACGATGAATGGGGGAAATGATGTTGCAGAGCTCTTGCAAAATGCTTTCGATGTAGTGGCAGTCGAGTCAAAATATCATCGCACTTGTGATCATGGATTCATCCGAAATGAAGATCAAAAGGAAGAATCCGTTGACAGTTGTCAGTGTCAGACCTTTAAGAATACATCGACTTAGATGAACAAGAAGGATATATGCAATTATTGTTAAGGAGAACTTAAAGGATCGTTATGGTTAGTATATTACAATAAGCAACGCTGGAAAGCCACACAGCAACTGTTTTTGTGTTTGCGCATAAAATCCAGAATGAGAAGTCGATTACTGTTAAGGTAACTGATGAAGGTAGTAAAACCAAAGGAATCATTGATAAAACTGCTTCAGTAATCTTTGTTGATATCAGGTTGAGTGTCTATGATCTGGATCAATTTCATTTAATGAAAAAAAAAAATACTTTCGTGGATGATTATCTGATGTGCTTCCTGCACAGTTTAGTGAGCATGAAGGATAAAGGTCCTATAGTTACTAATAGGAGAGGCACAGTTATAGCACATTCCATAATTTCAGCGTGCGGATCCTATTCCTTTATTTTCACCACTGTTACTTGGAACACTCGCATATATATGCCGCAAGTATTTCTCTCGTGAACTGATACATATTGAGCATCAGGAGCTACGTTCATGAGGTACAGCGGTTTCAAAATGCTGCATAAAAACATCGTTAGGTGTTTTTATGCAGCGTGCGTTTGACCACGATGAATTTCATGTATCTGTTCTTACTGGTCACAATACCTTCCACGTTATGGGTGACATAGTTTATGTAGCTCCCCTTGAAACTGTTAATAGATCACCCATGAAACGCACAGTCAAGCTACCATCCTTTGACATAGTTGGCACTTCTGGAGGCATTCCTATAAAGACATACTCGTATAAGAGACCGGGTGTTCCTGGGCTGCAGTCTGTGGTAATAGAACTCCCTAAGATACCTACCCAAGGGTTTCAGTATCTGGACTCAGCACTTCCCTAGACTTTCTCTGCGTTTTTGGCTTTACTCTGGAATTGGCTCCATGTCATTTTTGTAATTGTCTCATAAAAGTGGAAGTAGAGTGTAACAAATACGAAAAAAAATACAGAATAGAAGTCCCTCTCTCTCTTTAATTTGGACCCCACCAAACCAAGCACTATACAATTATTTGCACACACGCACAGAGTGAAAAGCATCACCTTTGAATTATACATGGTTACATTTGACCAGCCTTTATACATAAACATTGCGGAAACAGTGACTGCTACTGAAGATTTAGTCGGATTTATTGTGCGTCTAGGGGGATTCTACCTTGACGTATTATGCGTCTTGGTGGATTATGACATGCTAACTGACCATTTCTTTTCACATACAGTTCAGTCTCATTTTTTCTTATTAGAGAAACTTGAGCTTTACACAGCTCTGCAAAGCCTGGAGTAAAATGTCACTGAGTGGGAAGCTGTGGGTGCAGTATATTCGACAAGTGTCCTGCGTGCAACACTTGATATGTATTGAAAAGACAGAGCATCAGCTGCTCCATCTGTGGTGTTGTAGGAATATGATTTCAGTCAATCTTGAAAACTGATGGACTAAACACATCAATTTTAGGATGAGCGACTGATTACGTCAAATTACTCCTCTTTTTCTACCGTTCTTCTTTGTATTGGACTGAAGAAGACACTGGCTGGCGAAACGTTTTCTAATTTATTTATCACATAACCCTCATGCACCAGAATACTGAAAGATTGTATTTTAACTTACATTCTTTTATGATTTCATTTGCATAGAGGACATTGTGAGGATATTCCATTATTAGTCTTTATTGAACATACAAGTTATTCATTATTTATTTAATTTGGTTGTGAAATGTATATGAGCCCCCATATTATTTTTACTGGATCAGTGAATACATCATTTAATTAGACTGTCTGAAAACCTATATGTAGAGTCTTTCATTGAATTTCTGTTCAGTCTGAATGCAAACACAGGAAGAAAACAAAAAGCGACAGCCATATTGGTCGCCATCTTGAATTCCTACTGCTGCACAAAGTGAATTTTCGGGGAATTTTGATTGTATTTTATAATAAACCATTTTGCTCATTTCCCGAAAGTTTCTGGTTGTTACCAATTATTTTCAGCGTTTAGGGTTTTACTGAGCTGCAACTCTTGAACGAACATTAGTTCAGAAGACTAGAGCATTTGACAGTATACCGGGAAATTAAAACGGACTTACGATGCATGTTATGTAGGTCGTGCAAAAGTCTTCGTTCATCAAGACAGCTTTTGTGAAGACTTAAAAAAGGGTATACGTGGTTTATGTAGAGGAACAGCATATACAACAGCAAAAAAGACTATTGTTGACGTCAGGAAGGCTTGCACTTTCATGCGTTGATACATATGTGCAACGTCTGGGTGTCTTTATTTGTAGACGTTTCGCCATCCACTGGCTTTACCAATACGAATTCAAGGACATAATGGGAACATGGTAGAACTATATACAAAAGACGAGGTAATCTGTCCCTCAGGCTGAGGGACATGTGTCTAATTCTTCGTGTTGTAGCTGATGTGTACCATACATGTACAACTTTCACGTGTTCTTGAAGTCTATAACAAAGGAAGATGAACAGTATTGGAGAGGGCCAAAGTCGCTGGTAGTAAACTAGGTACCAAACGTATCGGTAAGAGAAAGACATGTATGAGCCCGATTGATGCCAAGCGTATTTAAGGAGCTGAGGTACGATCCACACAAATACAATTAAGATCAAAACAGACATCAGTAGAAGTATATAGTGTCGAAGTAGACCTTCATTGGTCTTCACTCCGAGATCAGAGCAAACACTCTCAAGACGAAGTTTTATGAAGCGAGACACTACATTAAGAATTAATATTTTACAGGTGGGCTGTTTCCACGCTGGTTGAGTCAAGTAGTTGAGGTGATAGACGTGAGCAAGGGAATGAGAACCAAGAAATGGAATGAGTGTTTTAGGAGGTCAGGAGGTGAGAGGATGAGAGGCAGCATGTAGTTCAGTGGCATGAGGGGCTTAGAGGAACACCATATTTGAGTTTCAAAAAGACGTTGAAAATAAGATTGAGAATTGATAACATAGAAACGTTTGACATGGTCAAAATCAGGTGGGTCGAGAGTAGAGAAAGTTAGTAGTTTGAAGGCGAAAGTTCTCTTTATGCGATCTTTATAAGCACTTGAATCTTCCTGCGCGATCTTTATGCATGCAATATTTGGGCGAGAGTCAGCGAGCAATGACTCAGACTTTATGAGATAATCCTCGCTATCAAGGATAAACCCGAATTTCCTTTGTTTGAAGGAAAGCCAATAGTGTAAGTAGCAGATTTAAGAGAGGTGATGGAAACCCGAGGATGGTGAGAGATTTAGTAAGTCATAGAAATAGGATACCAAGAGCAGGGATGACAGTTATGTCAGGGATACCATATTGTGAGACTAACGAGAAAGATAAATGGCCGCAAGAGGAACGGGTGAAGTAGAATAGGAAGATCAAAGTCGTGAAGTTCAATTTGATATTCGGAAAGAAGGATAGAAGAAACAATAGTAAGGCAGTCATTGAGGAATAATGTTGACTAAGGTCCATTAGAAATTAAACGACATTTTTTTGGTATAGGGTCATACAATGTAGATCCTAAAACGAATAGTGCTAAGGGAAATAGTTTAAGATTGTAAATATCCTTGGGAGAGACGAGTAGGGAACACAATTATGTTTACGGAGGGTATGGAAAACATCCTTCATTTGGGCCTTAGTAAAAAAAAAAAAAAAGTGAGCTGCTGATTGTCTCTTGCCTCTTCTGATCTGTCGTCTGACTTTTTACCATTTTCATTCTCACTCGCAACTTGATGTAAGAGGGACGAACATCGTTTAAAGTTTCCTCTCCTAATTGTTGTATATTGTTCTAGCAAAGGTGTTGGACTTATTCATCTCTACAAATTAAAAACCCAAACTCACTTCCGTCTACATGTTACTCCACCACTATGATCACTCATCCGCATTGACCTTTGTCTCTGCAGTGTAACGATAATACTCTGTACTGTTGCAGCATCTATTTTATCACTTCATCTCACAAGGCTTAGTGGTTGCCTCCACCGCTAAATTACTTGTTCGCTGAAGTGTCCTCCTTGTGTTCTTTCTACTTTTTGACTGACCGACCGCTCCATTACTAGTGTATATAACTTTGACCCACAGACAATAAACTGAGTAAAACTGGTGGTCAGCTCAACCTTATTTAAATACAGTAATTACTGACTTGGGAAATTCGGTCGCCGCTCCAATCTGAATTTGCTGGTGATGGTCATCTACAAATGACCAGACTTCCCACCAGCCAATCATAGGAGGAGCATGAGATAAACAACAAGCTATCTAGACGATCAACCTCCAAAATATCACCTCTATGTTGTCACGTCTAACACAGTATTATGTTGACTGCTCTTCCTTGTTTGTGGCCTTAAGCGTTGTTCTCTCCTCGGCTGAATTCACTTTCTGCTCTTCTCTTTACTTCGCCTGTTCTTTTAACTGTGACCTTCCTGCTAAGGGGATTGTCCTAGGAAGAAAGGATAAGGGAAATCAGCCTGACGACACTGGTGGACAGGAGGGTTAGTGGAGTCATGATAACGACATATAAAATACCGCGAGGAATTGACAAGTTGAACAAAGGCAGGATGTTCCAGAGATGGGACACAGAAACAAGGGGTCACAATTGGAAGTTGAAGACTCAGATGAGTCAAAGGGATGTTAGGAAGTATTTCTTCAGTCATAGGGTTGTCAGGAAGTGGAATAGTCTGGCAGGTGACGTAGTAGAGGCAGGAACCATACATAGTTTTAAGACGAGGTATGATAAAGCTTATGAAGCAGGGATTTAGAGGACCTTGAAGCGATCAGTGAAGAGGCGGGGCCAGGAGCTATGTCTCGACCTCTGCAACCACAAATAGGTGAGTATAGGCGAGTACACACCCACACACACAGAAAGATCGCAGTGAACAGGATTCGAAAGCACGTCAGGGGAGCCTGACAAGGTTCCTCAAATGACGCCCTAGACCACTCAGTCACAGATGCCCAAAAGCTAGGTACCCTGATTTACATGCCATGTTTGCAATGTCGATTCACAGCTCCTGGACCCGTCTCTTTGCTGGTTGTTACATGGTCCACTCTTTCCCTGCTCCATGCATGGATCCTGCCTCCACATCCCTCTTCAGATTGTTCTACTTACTGACAACTCTATGACTGAAGAAATACTTCCTAACATCCCTGTGACTCATCTGAGTTTTCAACTTCCAGTTGTGACTCTTATTGCTATGCATAGTTTCTGAAACATTCTGTCACTGTCCACCTTGTCAGTTCCTCTCAGTATTTCATACGTCGTTATCATGTCCACCCTGTCTCTTCTGTCCTCCATTGTCGTCAGGATAATTTCCATTAACCTCACCTCGTAGAATATATTCCTTAGCTATGGGACTAGTCTTGTTGCAAACCTTGCACTTTCTCTAATTTCTTGACGTGCTTGACCAGGTGTGGGTTCCATACTGGTGCTGCATAATCCAATATTGGCCTAACGTACATTGTGTACAGAGTCTTGAATGACTCCTTACTCGGGTGTCGAAAAGCTGTTCTTAGGTTTGCCAGGTTCCTGTATGCTGCAGCAGTTACTTGGTTGATGTGTGTCTTAGGCGATGTGCTCGGTATTATACCCACTCCTAGCTCCTTTTCCTTAAGTGAGTTTTTAATCTTTGGCCCCCTAGCCTACGGTCTTCTTTGACCCTCCACAATCTTCATGACTTTGCATTTGGTGGGGTTAAACTCCAGAAGCCAGTTGTTGGACCAGGCTCTCAGCCTGTCCAGATTCCTTTCGTAGTCCAGCCTGATCCTCTTCCTTTTGAATTCTCCACATTAGCTTCACATCGTCTGCAAACAGGGACACCTCTGAATCTATCCCTTCCGCCATGTCATTCACATATACTAGAAACAGCCTTGGTCCTAGGACTGACCCTTGCGGAACCCGCTCGTCACAGGCGCCCACTCTAAAAACTCGCCACGTTCCATCACTTGTTGTTTTCTTCCTGTCTGACAGTCTCTGATCCATTGCAGTGACTTTCCTGTTATTCCTGCCTGCTCCTGTTATTCCTGCCTGCTCCTTTTATTCCTGCCTGCTCCTGTTACTGTTTCTTGTGCGGAACTGTGTCGAATGCCTTCTAACAGTCAATGAATATTCAGTCTACCCACCCAGTTTTACTTCTGTCACTTTGTAAAACTCAAGTAAGTTTGTGACACAGGATTTCCTTTCCCCTGAAACCGTGTATAAGCTCATTCCTTTCGAGGTGCTCCACCACTCTTCTCCTGATAAGCTTCTCCATGACTTTGCATACATGTCAGTAACACTGGTCTGTAGTCTAATGCTGCCTGTCTGTCTCCTTTCTGAAAAATTGGAATTACATTTGCTGTTTTTACAATGCTGTTGTAGCAATGTGTCGTTTAATAATGTGTATTTCTGCCGTTCGTGGATCTGCATTACTGAAACTTTATATACAAAAACGCACATACGTTAAAAATGGAACGTTCTGAATACCTCCCTTGAGGATAGGTTGGTGGAGAGCTTCTCTCCCTAGATGATCTTCAAACCTTGTATGTTGTTTGAGGGGCGGAGTGAGAGCGTGAAGGTAAATATGTCAGCGGAGGGAGAGGTGAGAGGCGAGGGGAGATGAGGGGCCAGAAGGGCTTATATGAAGAGCGAGGGGGCGGCGGTGGTGAGAGAGGGGGGAAGCCAAGTGGGTGGGTGAAGGGGGATTGTGGGTGAGGGTTCAGTAGGGTGAGGGAGGGTTCGGGGAAGAGGAGAGATGGATCGATGTACATATTAACATGTGGTGCGGTGAGGAGGAGAAGGAAATAGAGCGAGATTAGACGATGTCTAGGAGGCTAGTCTGTAGGTGCAAGTGACGGAGGAGATTGCCGGATAATTTTTATCTCAACATCTTCGTGTAGAGGTAAGTGCAGTAGCAGGTTGAACAGAAGTGGTGAGGCGAAAATTCTTTCTTCGTTTTGCATATTAGAATACATCAGCAATGTGCTGCTACCCTACTGTGTGTGATAATTACGTAGTGAGAACAAAAGTTAGCTGTGTTTCCCTTGTTATACTCCATACAGGACGCGTTTCAGTGTTGAAATGTTTCAGCAGGAAATGGGAGACTTAGGCTGGGCAATACAGGTATGGTCAGAAACAAATTAAAAGTTCATCAGCAAGTTTAATGACTTGGTTTTTTGGTTGAACCAAAAAAGCAAAATACCATGACTGAAACAATATACAAATAACCCGCAGAGAGGGGAGAGGAGATTACCACGACGTTTTTGGACCGAAACGTCGTCGAGTTATTTCTGTATTGTGTTAATATTACTTGTGTATTACAAGTAATATTATACATGGGGAACTGGAACAGAATTCTTCCTCCGTAAGCCATGTGTGTCGTAAGAGGCGACTAAAATGCCGGGAGCAAGACACTAGTAACCCCTTCTCCTGTATACATTTCTTAATTTAAAAAGAAAAACTTTCGTTTTCTTTCTGGGTCACCCTGCCTGGGTGGGATACGTCCGGTGTTTTAAAAAAATAATAATCTTAATTTCTGCAATTACATCTTATATATAAATTTAGCTGACATAGACATACTATATATAAAGCCCCTGGTTATGTACAGCAATTCGGGCAACTTAAATTAATTTTGTCCCCCAGGATGCGACCCACGCCAGTCGGCTAACACCCAGGTACCTACTTACGGATGGGTGAGCAGGGACAGTAGGTGTAGGGCAACACACCTAGTGTTTCCATCCGTAACGAGGATCGAAGCACAGACACTCAGTATGTGAGCTGAGTGTGATACCAACCGAGCCATGGGATTTTAGAGGAGAAGGAGGAGGAGGAGGAGGAAGTGTAGAACACAAGAAGTGGAGGAGGAGTAGGTTGGAGTAGAGAAGAGGAGTAGGAGGGTTGGGAGTATGATGCTGCTGGTGACACTGATGATGATGATGAGTAGGAAGAGGAGGGTAGGGGACTGGAGGGGAGGGGAGAAATGTGAGGGACCCACAGCCTTGGAATATTAAATGAAAAGGTTGAAGGCACCCCCAACAAACACCTCCCCAACACACACACACAAAAAAAAAAAAAAAAAAAATACACACACACACACACACACACACTATATATATATATATATATATATATATATATATATATATATATATATATATATATATATATATAATTTTTTTTCAACAAGTCGGCCGTCTCCCACCGAGGCAGAGTGACGGTTTTCTTCTTTTCTTTGTAGTAATATATATATATATATATATATATATATATATATATATATATATATATATATATATATATATATATATATATATATATATATATATATATATATAGCTTGTCTTGCATTCCTGTCTGCGATTGTTTTTATTAAAATTAAATATTACCATATATAATTTTTTTTTCGTTGTTCAAAGATCTATTTTCATTTATTTATGGCAAAATAATTTTGATCTGCTAAATCATGCAAAGTACACACTTACTAAATAGGCCAAACTCAGCGATTCGGCTTAAAGGGTACACTTACACAAAAGTAATTAAAGTAATTAAGGCTGCACGCAAACTCTTCACCACCCGTCAAAATTACTTTAATCCTTAAAAAGAGCCTTAAACTTAACTTTGTGTATTTACAGAGAGACATAATGTTTACGGTGTATATTACATCACATTGGCTCTGGCTTCTGCTAAAACAACGGCGACTAACAAATCGTCTTACCGAAACTAAGTGAAATACCTCTCGCTGTATTCCACTGTTTTAGATACAGTACATAAGATATACTCTGTTCCATTCCATTTCCATGATGTATGTTACTAACAAACATTGTATCCAGTTTATTGTGCTACAGTTTTAGCATTTTTTATGGGATGTGAAATTAATGGTAATTACTAGTATAGTAAAAATATTGCTGCTGCTGCCAATAATAATAAAATAATAATAATAATAAAAGGTATTAAAATATGATTGGGTCCACCTCTGGTGCAAATTGTGGGACCCATAGCCTCGGAAAAGTGGATAAAAAGGCTTCGAGGATTTTTGTTTTTATTTCTTCTTGAAACCAATTTTTCCGAATTTCTTTTCAAAAAAGGCAAAACGAAACCATCACAAGAGAGGATCACTCGAAAATTTTCTTTAAATAAGTAAATAATTAGGACAACTAAAATTAAATAAGCAAGCTATATTTAATCTTAGGGCATATAACATGCAATTTTTTTGAAGTCTTGAGGGAATACAGATGAAATAAGCACATAAAAGTATATTATGTAGATATATCTTAGAATAAACCAATAAAGTAAAATACAAAAAAATTTCTTAACACTGATTAGTTTCACATAAATTTATTTGAATATTAGAATTCGCACTTTCAAACTTACACAACCTAAAATCAAAAGTAACCTTCCCTCTTTTAAGTAAAACCCATCAGCACTAAAAGTTTGAAACCGACCAGAAGATGCATTCTCCAGTTAATGTACAGAATCCAAGAAAATTTGCTCTTATACCCAGGAAACGTTTCGTGGATTTCATTCGATGCATCAGCCATTATAGATTGATGCTGTTAAGAACTGTTCTATCTTAATGCTGGGAAAGGGCAAAACTCTCAGGGAGTCGCAGCGTTTGTGGACTGGAGGCAATTATACAATATCCAAGCAAGGGGGAGGGTACGTCTAGCTGTATGGATTAAGATCCACACTCCAGCATCTAGGTATCTCCATGAAACATTATCCAGTTTCTGAGAAATATTCCTATACCATTTCTAGATAAAATATGGCAGAATTGCAACTACAGTCAATTAACAATACCAACCTTTTTCTAAGTTTGATACAAGAGTGTTTAAATGCTGAAGCCGATCAGATGAGACTTTGTCATGAAAAGCAAATTTTGGAATGGTCTATATAGAGTAGATGGCCCGTGCAGTTGTGAATGGCTTCATGAACCTTCACCTAGTAATAGTTAACCATGGTTGAAATTTTGAAGTTGATCGAAAAGTCGTTCTGAAATTATGAATCCCTGAAATAAGCCAGAATGCCTTCCATTCCTCCCTCCCCCCATAGGCGCTGTATAATATCTAAGGGATCAGCGCTCACCCATGATAATAAAGAAGTTCTGAGCGAAAGCCTTGGACAAAGTTAATAGCTCACTACAACTGTAACTTACAATGTGCCGCCTCTAACATAAAGTTTTCAAGGGTTCAGTTAACTCGCTATAAAAATGCGAGTTAACAATATTTCTCTTTCTATTGCAGTTCGATCTAAATTGAAATTTTCTACAATTCTTTAAGAAAGCATATTCGAGTTTTTTTTTTTTTAAGTGTCTAATTTGATTAAAAAACCTATAAAATTGGTAAATTGGCAGGTACAAAACGCAAATTCAATAAAAGAAACATGCTTCCAATTAGGATAGACCAACGCTTATGTGTTAGAAGCTGACAGAAGAGGCCTTCTTTACTTCCTTCACGAAAACCAAGTGATGTAATAAAATTGGCAACTTATAAATATACGTAGCTCGAAGTGAAACTTTAATTTTCTTTTAATATTGCCAATCATCGCTGAAAGTTTGAAACCTATCAGAAAAGTTATTATTTAATAATTGTCCTGAAACCAACGATTTCAAGTTTTTTTTTAAACAATAAAATTTTCAGATTTTCACCTCAACTGTCCAAACTTGTCGTGTGTCTTTGGAATGCTTCAGCGTTAATAGTTTGAAATTGATGAGGCAAGGCATTATTTATTTACTAAATGAAAATCAATATTATTATTAAAACAAAATTAGGACTTATGCAGCACAATAACAACGAGAATCTTGCTGTCTGTAAATAAACATTGGGTTAAAATTTGAAGCCGATCAGAAGAATTCTCCGGTTATGGAACGGATTCCGGTTCTTCCAAGCTTTATATAAAATAATTATTAGTGTTTTAACAGATATACCCACATACAAACTAAGCTTAATGGGAACAATCCTGGCCATAAGACGCATCAGCCATTAAATACTGAAGACATTCAGAAGAGTAAAACTTAAAAATGTTCAACGTGACTTAACAGGATAAACATTTCACACCATTTTACACATAAAATCGGCAAATGTTCACCCACACACACTTGAATTGCACATGTCTTAACGTTTGAAGCAATGCCACAGAAAGTTTTAAGAGTTATCACCATTCCAGGATGCTGGAAATGGGGTTCAACAATTTTTTTCATACGGTACCTATTCACACGCCAGTTGTTCATTGAATGTTGGCCTAGTTACCGATGAAGATTGAAATTCGGTCGGTTGAGACCTCCTGTTATTAGAGAAATAAAAAGAAAACTTCAAGAAAACCCTATCTGGCAACCACTTAAATGTATTTATTCGGAGATAAACAACAATACTAATAATAATAATTATAGGTCAATAATGCTGCTGGCCCCAAAGTTACTTTCCATGCCCAGCACGATTGGTGAAAGTTATGTGTTAATTATACTATGAACACAAGCGGAAAAAAACTTCTCATTTGCAAAATGTAGGCGTCACGCCAGTTAATGTTCGTCCGTATGCTCACTTTAATTCGTATTGCCGTTCTTCCATCCCACAACTGTGTATCAATGAACAGTTACATAGTGCGTTGACGATATCTTCTGTGAACTATAGTATTTCTTCAACATCTGCCCATCATCAGATTCACCTTCGACTGCCCCGAGTTTCCCTTTAGACTTGGTAGTTAGTTGCTTGAAAATGACGGAGGTCTAGTCAGGGACTGGGCCGCGGGGGCGTTGACACCGGAGAAACTCCAGGCAGATCAATGTTTCAATTGCAGGCGCTTTCCCCATCCAGCAAAACGTTGTAGGCTGCTTGCAGAATATTCTATCTGCGCCGACCATAAACATAACCCCTCTTGAAAATGGTCCAACCTTCATTGACTGTGTTCCTAAAGAGCTCATCTCTGCTCCTCCTATTTCCGCTGTGTTTTAGGGGTTCCGAGATTTTCTTCCGTGAAAAGAAAGCCATCCTGTACTGCAAAGCTATATATCATGTCTTCGCCAAAGTGGCTGCGTGCTGAAGGTTTCATGTGAACATGATTTCACCTTCTGAATAACACGCCTCTCCTACACTATTTATACAAATTCGATTTAAGGTGCACTCGCTAGGGATCCCCAGCTCTTCAACATCATGCACTCGCTAGGGATCCCCAGCTCTTCAACATCATGCACTCGCTAGGGATCCCCAGCTCTTCAACATCATGCACTCGCTAGGGATCCCCAGCTCTTCAACATCATGCACTCGCTAGGGATCCCCAGCTCTTCAACATCATGCAATACAATACAAAGACATAATGTGAAGAAAGTAGAATTATATTCAAAATATGAGGGACTAATTACCTCATCTTAGCGCTTAGTGTTTGAAGTCACTCTTCTGTATTCCCAAGTAATTACATGGAAACTAGTTTAATTTATAATGGAGGAAGTTAGTGGAAGACGAGAACAATATGTCTAACAATGTGCCGGCTCTGGCACATAAATTTTTAAGTTGGAGAAAGAAAAAAACTATTCTGGCAACTACTTAAACTTCCGCCTTCGGAAATACCTTATTACAAAGGCGTACTACTATTTGTCAACAATGAGAGAGACTCACAGACGTAGCATCCTCGAAACAGCATTCATTAGTTTCTAACAATTTTAACCAGAAAATCGGATTCTACAACACAGAGGAGCCACTCGGTAGGAAGCCACTAAATCGTTTTTCTATGTATCAACAGCGCAGAGGAACATTGCAAGAAGCCTGCTGACTCAAGCTAACCTAACTTCTTCACCTCACTGCAGTCACCCATTGATAATCATCCTCCCTCACCTGTCTGACTTGATAATCAGTATCCCTCACCTGTCTGACTTGATAATCAGTCTCCCTCACCTGTCTGAATTGATAATCAGTCTCCCTCTCCTGTCTGACTTGATAATCAGTCTCCCTCAGCATCAGTAAAGAATCGCATTTTACTGCATTTCTCTTTTACTATCGTCTCACATTCTCTTGGACTTGTGAAAATGCCTCGTACTGATAAACCAAACCTAACCTAGCTTAACCTAACCTAACTTAACTTAACTTTACTAAACCTAACTTAACCTGACCTGACCTAACCTAACCTAACCTAACCTAATCTATCTTAACCTCGGATGACCCCTCCTTTCATTTATGTCACCATTATTCATCAGCCTGCTGCAGCTGGGTCTGATGATGTAAATATTCTCATTCTTCAACAATTGTCCACTTCTACACAAGTTTGTATCCGCTTGCAATAATATTTGATCTGCAGAAGTTTTGTCCCCTGCAATTAAATATGTTGCGGTTGTAAAGGGTATTGTGATACCGACAAACTCGAAAAGGACACTTGTTTACAGTGTCCTGAACTGTACACAAGTGTCCTTTTACCACAAGTCTACTAGAGTTCTTACTCCTCTGAATGTCCAATGTAAAGGATAGTGTACCACTCAGAGACCTACAGATGTTTGTTTATATTATTATTTTGGATATAGAAGGGGCCTTTCCACTATGAATCCCTTACTCAGTCTAAATACATGCATTCACGGTGCCCTTACCTGAACGTCAGTTTAAGTAGTAAGAAAAGATCTTTATAGGTTTCCTGCTGTAGGGTTTCCTACTCTGGGATCCCCACCTTCCTCTGCCTCCGTCGCCGTCACTTACCTGCCCCTCCCGCTGCTCCTGTCCAGGGGCGTAACCAGACATGGGGCCCAGGACTTGCCACATTATCCAGGGCCCCCCTTCCCGCCCCATCTAATAAAAATAAAAAGTGTATCACATGAGAACTGCTGATCGCATAACCTATATTACGAAATTTTAAACTCGTAGATTTAAAAAGACAATATATTTCGCAAATAATCCGCCAGCAGTTTAAATAATCGTGACAGAAAAATAATGAACACAGCAGACTTGACATTCGTAACATGCAAACGTGACAGTAATAAGGCAACCAAAATGTAATAATCTGTTGTATAAAATAAACTTTAACTCTTATTCGGTCTTCACAGCTCTGCAAACAAATCAATAATGCCATTATAGTTATGTTTTCTTGCCCAAACACGACCTTTTTTCTTTTCCTCTTCCCAGAGTACTGAAAGAGTTTCATGCCTATTCAACCATATCTGGAAAAGTGCAAAATACTATCAGTGCAATGTATGTATCTGGAAAAAATCATTAAGATTTATACGACATAAACTGTTAAGTAATTGCAACTGTGGTAAATCTTTTTCAGGATGTTCCGAATGAATATTATTTAAGTGTTGTAATTTTCCCCACTAGGTCCCCAGACCTTTATAGGTCCCCAGACCTTTATAGGTCCCCAGACCTAGTTCATGTTATCATAGTGGGTTTTAAATCTACTCAGGCTTCCAACTGCATTCCTATAACTTTCAATTTCATTATTTACTTCTCGCCTAATATTATTCCTAATGCTACATACAGATACACCAAAGTTATATTTTACATTTTCCTTCAGTGTACTTTTCTTGGCTACCGTATCAGCTTTATCACGAAGGAGAAATCCAATGTGTGATGGAATCCATAACAATTGTGCATTAAATAGTTTTTCCGGATTTTTTTGTGTCTATATCTGGCTTCTCCAATGAGCATTCTGTTAGTCGTTATGTGATTGACTAGTCACACAGAACCGCGAAGGGAAGGGATCTTGTATATATATAGGGAAGGGGGTCGAGGCCCGTAGATGGCCCAGTCCAAGTCGGACCGAAACGTCGTCACAAGTTTAATTCTGTGTGAGGGTTATCTATGTACTCAAGGAGAAAGACGTAGGGGATGAGCAAAATGTTAAATGTATCCCCTGTGGTTCATATTTACTGAATATTATCTGGAGCAAATGCTTGCTTGGCAGATCTGAAGATTAACTATCTGGAATCTCTTCAGTCATTCACGACCCACTCCTAATAAACCATTTAATGGAACTGGAGGATGAGTAAAAGTTTGTAAGGTGACTAATGTCAGAGCTAAGTTATTTGAACTGTGGAGAGAGAAAGATTAAAGGAACTGAAGGTGACGACATAACGACGTGCAAAATACTCAGATGGTAGGGTAGACAAGAGTCGACTGCTCGTGAGGCGAGAAACGAGTATATGAGGGTAAAGTTTGAAATTAAAGAAAAAAATAAGTCAAACTGATGTTAAGTATTTCTTCACCTTTAGAGTATTTATGAATTTGATTGACTTTGATGACAATGTAGAGAAAGACTCCATATATATCTTTGGGAAAGAGATGGAAGGACCCACATCTTAGGAGGGAGTAAATCCGGCAAGAGGTAAGTTATGGGGCTGACCTGAAGCTAAAACTCCATCCAAACACTTACAAAAAATTCACACACACACACACACACACACACACACACACACACACACACACACACACACACACACACACACACACACACACACACACACACACACACACACTTGCAGATGCATGAACGTCAGCTTTAACAACCTTGTAAAAAAAAAACTACCAATTCAAAGTGAAGGAATAAATGGTTGACTGGTTAATAGGGCTTAAAGCCTCTCAAGACAAGTCATTAAGGCTTCACAACTCCTTTTCACCACCTATCAAGAACACTTCAGTCCTAAACATGGGAGCAAACGAATTATAAAAAAATGCTGAAAAAGTACAAATGTAACTTTAAACAATGAAATGTAAGTAAGGAACATTTCAGTACTAGAAATTTAAATATCACTTCAAGATTATAAAAAAAAAACTAAAATTGAAGATAGTTATGTCGAATACACTGAAAATAAAAATAGAGATTGAAGAAGAGGTATTAGGAAGGAAGTTTACTGCAACAGTCAACAGTACTTGAAAAGTTGAGGAGACTGCAAATAGTTCCATGTTATTGAGGGGAAACTTTGGCTAGAATAAAATGGTTATTGCTTTAGGCTGTGCAGAAAAAAAGGAAAAAAGATCATGGAGCGAAAAATTTAATGAACACTTAAACGATTTGTCATAAATCTATGACTTATGTCACAAGGGGTTAAAACTTGAAGGACATATAGTGGCATGTAGGTGAAGTTGAAAACTTGATAAATATAAAAACAGGCAGAGAGAAATAACATTTACACTGATTAAGTAAAAGAAAAATATGTTAAAGAAAGTCAAGGACATACAGAAAAAGAAGAACTATATGGATAAATAAATAAAAAATCCAAAAAAAGATGGTTATTTTTTTTTATAAAAACTGCAAAGAGGTTATATGAGGATAGAAGTTAGGAAGAAAACTATTATTTTGTAATGAATATCAAGTTCTTGCCGACCTATCAAAAGAGTTATCAGAGAAACGAGTACAGGATAGACAGCACCCAAACTAAAACAAATGAAAAAAAATAGAAAAAATATATATCTGAGTATTATATATTCAACATACGGAATAATCTCAGACTTGTACTAACGAACGCTGTAAATGAGAAGAAATTTGATATAGTCTGACTTAATCTAAACTGTAAATAAAACTATTTTATATGAGGTATTCGAGGGAAACTATTTAGTAGTCGGTACTTACAGCTCACCATCTAGTAATGTTAGAAAGATAAAAGAGTTAGGTAAAATAAATGAGGGTTTACGTAGCATACTCTGGCTACCAGAGTAAAAAAAAAAAAGTTATGATGCATGATGGCAACACTGCAGAGAGGAGGAAAAGAGAAAACATGATAAACCACAAAAAAGGACATTAAAAAATAGATAAAGAAGATTCATTAGTACCCGCAACAAGGATAACATGGGGTCAATGGACTGACTTAATAGAGGGGGTATAAAATACTACAACAATTAGCATTTAAAAAACGCATAAGAAGAGCAAATTACTATAGAAAATATACAGCATGATCACACCTCTGCTACCGTTGCGTCAAACGGGATTTACAAATATGAAATCCATTCCTTTCTGTCTCTCACTCTCACTACACACACACACACACACACACACACACACACACACACACACACACACACACACACACACACACACACACACACGCGATAACGACATACAAAATATTGCGAGGAATAGATAAGGTGGACAGACAGGATGTTCCAGAGATGGGACACAGAAACAAGGAGTCATAATTGGAAGTTGAAGACTCAGATGAGTCAAAGGGATGTTAAGAAGTATTTCTTCAGATACAGAGTTGTCAGGAAGTTGAATAGTCTGGAAATTGAGGTAGTAGAGGCAAGAACCATACATAGCTTTAAGACGAGGAATGATAAAGCTCATGGAAGCAGGGAGAGAGAGGACCTAGTAGCGATCAGTGAAGCGGAGAGGCCAGGAGCTAAGTCTCGACCCCTGCAACCACAAACAGGTGAGTACACACACACACACACGTACGTACGTACGTACGTATGTGACGAGTGTCAGAGTGGGCGCCGGTGACGAGCGGGGTTCCACAGGGGTCAGTCCTAGGACCAGTGATGTTTTTGGTATATGTGAATGACATGATGGAAAGGATAGACTCAGAAGTGTCCCTGTTTGCAGATGATGTGAAGTTAATGAGAATTAAATCGGATGAGGATCAGGCAGGACTACAGAGGGACCTGGATAGGCTGCAAGCCTGGTCCAGAAACTGGCTCCTGGAATTTAACCCTATCAAATGCAAAATCATGAAGGTCGGGGAAGGGCAAAGAAGACCGCAGACAGAGTATAGGCTAGGTAGCCAAAGACTGCACACCTCACTCAAGGTAAAGGATCTTGGGGTGAGTACAATACCGAGCACATCTCCTGAGGAGCACATCAACCAGATAACTGTTGCAGCATATGGGCGCTTGGCAAACCTAAGAGTAATGTTCCGACACCTCAGTAAGGAATCGTACAAGACTCTGTACATCGTATGTCAGGCCAATATTGGAGTATGCAGCACCAATTTGGAACACACACCTGGTCAAGCACGTCAAGAAGTTAGAGGAAGTGCAAAGGTTTGCAACACGAGTAGTCTCGGAGCTAAGGGAAATGTCCTTCGAAGAAGGTTAAGGGAAATCTGCCTGACGACACTGGAGGAATTGGCAAGGTGGACAGAGACAGGATGTTCCAGAGATGGACACAAAAACAAGGGGTCACAACTGGAAGTTGAAGACTTAAATGAGTCAGAGGAATGTTAGGAAGTATTTCCTCAGTCACAGAGTTGTCAGGAAGTGGAATAGTCTGGAAAGTGACGTAGTGGAGGCAGAAACAATACATACTTTTAAGACGAGGTTTGTTGAAACTCATGGAGCAGGGGGAGAGAGAGGACCTAGTAGCGACCAGTGAAGAGGTGGGGGCCAGGAGCTATGACTCGACCCTTTCAATCACAAATAGGTGAGTTCAAATACATACACACACACACACACACACACACACACACACACACACTCACACACTCACACACTCACACACTCACACACTCACACACTCACACACTCACACACACACACACACACACACACACACACACACACACACACACACACACTCACACACAGGGTTAGGGGAGACATGATAACGACATATAAAATACTGCGAGGAATAGATAAGGTGGACAGAGACAAGATGTTCCAGAGAGGGGACACAGAAACAAGGGGTCACAATTGGAAGTTGAAGACTCCTATGAGTCAAAGGGATGTTAGGAAGTATTTCTTCAGTCATAGAGTTGTCAGGAAGTGGAATAGCTTAGAAAGCGACATAGTGGAGGCAGGAACCATACATAGTTTTAAGACTAGGTTTGATAAAGCTCATGGAGCAGGGAGAGAGAGGACCTAGTAGCAATCAGTGAAGAGGCGGGGCCAGGAGCTATGACTCGACCTCTGCAACCACAAATAGGTGAGTACAAATAGGTGAGTACACACACACTCACTCACTCGCACTTCAACAAGTGCTTGAATGTATATACACGCACTGATTCGTAAAATCATTGCCCTTTATAATTTATTTATATCTCGATTTCAGCGTTGATCACAGTGTTACTGGTTACTGAAAGTGAAGATACAAGCCTAAATATCACTGAGTACGTAAAGTGTAGAGACAAATGTTAATATCATTGAGGGCGCGAGGTGTTGGGCCAAGCGTAAATACTATAGAGTACGTGAATTGTAGATTTAAGTATAAATGGCATACAGTACGGAAAGTGAAGATCAAAATTTAAATTCAATCATTAAGCCTCAGTACTTCCTGGATTTTTTAATGTAATTTTTCACAGACCACTTGCAGTTATGTTTACATGTAATCATTGTCGTAGATGGTTTCTTTTATAGTCTTTTAGGGAATGGCGACTGGAAGAGTGGCAGAGGGCTAAGGGCTAAAAAAAAGTTAGGGAAAGGGAAGCAATAGGGAGGAGGAGGAGAAGGCGAAATGTTAGGGAAATAGGGGAAGAAGACAGAGAGGAACGTAGGTATGGAGGAAGGAATTAAGGAGGATAATCAGGCAGTAATGGAGGTATCAGAGGGATATAAGTTAGGAATTTGAGGAGGCAGACGGGAGAGGGTTGGGCTGATGGTGAGATTATTTTTTTTTATATAGTTAAGCGCTAAAAGTTTAGGCTGCCAGTGATGATTAACACCATATATTTGTAGTATCTGAGTAAAGATAAAAACATAAAAAAGAAGGAGCACTTAAGCAGGCCTACTGGCCCATGCTAGGCAGATCCATGTCACTTAGTGGCCCACCCCAGTAGGTCTAACTCACACCCACTCGTGTATTTGTCTATTACCAAAGCAGTGCTTTGCTATTTCCCTCCTAAATCTATTTTTTTCCGACTTGAACCCATTTCTGAGAGTCTTTTCTTGGTTAGATAGTTTTGACATGTTTATTCCTCTTTATTTATTCCTGTTGTCGTCAACACACCTCAGTTATATCTCCCCTAATTTTACGTCTTTCTAGAGAGTGCAGATTTATGGTCATTAGTCAGTTCTAGAATTTGTATTGATAAAGCCACTGGATGACGAAACGTCTACATTAAAGATACCCAGATGTTGCATATGTGACTAATTTTTATCCTGTCGGTTTTGTATACTATTCACGTACAAATCGCAGGAAAGATTTCTGATACATCGAATCAACTTTGTCGTCCTTCTTTGTACGTTTTCCATCGCATTTATACCCATTCTGTAATGTGGTGAAAAAACTCTGAAGCATAATCTATATGCGGCCTAAGCAACGACATAGAGTTTTGTTGAAAAATGTACAAAATACCGACTGTTGCAAATGTGTCTGTTTCGATATATAGAGTTGAGGAACAACCTGAGGACTCCTGTTATTTATACTTCTTCATATGAACCCAAGAACTCTATTCGCTTTATTGCGAATACTTACGAACTGTTTTAGATTACTTCTAACGAGAACTCTCAAATCTTTTTCGCATTCAGAGATATTAAGCTCTGCATTATTTAGTTTATAAGTCCCATGGTTGTTTTTCTTTTTAATGCTAAGAATTTTGCGTTTGTCTATATTAAGCTGCATTTTCCACTTCTCCGACCATTGCATAAGTCTATTAGGATCTTCCTGCCGCACTCTACTGTCCCCATCAGAATTAATTGGACGGCCTAATTTCGTGTCATGGGCACACTTTCTTTTGTTGCTATTTATGCCCTCATCTATGTCGTTTATGTATATAGTGACCAACAACAGTGTTTTACACTGGCCGTTGTGGAACACTGCTTGTGACGCTTCCCAACTCTGATTTCTCCCCATTTATGCAAACTCTCTGTTGCCTATCTGTCAACCATGCTCTATCCAAGAACAAATGTTTCATATATTGACCTGCCTCGCATGGGCCAGAAGGCCTGCTGCAGTGTTCCTTCTTTCTTATGTTCTTATATTCCGTGTGCCTCAACTTTCCTCATTAACTCCTCCCCATGTGAAACTCTACCAAAAGCCTTACTGAAATCCATATATACAATATCATATTCATTACCATGATCTACCTCCTCAAATACCTTAGTAAAAAATAGTAAATTCGTAAGACAGAAACGCCCCTTTGTAAAACCGTGCTGAAATTCATTAATCAGTTTGTCCTTCAAGGTAACTTCGCTTAGCCTCGAAAATTATTGATTCCATCATTTTTTCCACAATAAACGCTAGGCTTATGGGTCTATAGTTTGACGCTAAGGACCTGTCTCCTGCTTTGTAGATAGGCATCACATTTGTCCTTTTCCTCTTTTCTAGTAGTATGCCAGTTTGTAGTGATATGCTGAGTAAACTAACCAAAGGTTTGCTAACTTCTTCCTTACATTACTTTGGTGTATTAGGTTTTAATTTAATAGTCTGAGAAACATGTCACTAGTGACTCTGATCGTGAACCACTTATTTTTGACCTGTTCTACATAATTTATTATTTTTGGAATTTCACTAGTATCTTCTTGCGTAAAATCTAAGAGGAAATAAGTGTTAAAATTCTACACATTTCTTTGTCACTGTCAGATGACTGGAATAGCTTTTGATTGGGCCTATCTTGTCCCTAATCTTATTCCTGTATAGCTGAAAGAAACCTTATGGGTCAAACTTCAAATCCCTTGCAACTTTAACCTCATAATCTCTTTTTGCTTTTTATTTATTCCATTTTTTATTTGTCTTTTTAACTAAATATTTTGATTTCTTAACTGCCCATCTTCCCCTTTGATTAACCTGTAAAAACTTCTTTTGACATTGAGATGCTTTAATCTGTTGTTTATCCATTTAGGTGCACTTTGATCTAATTTCACTATTAGAAACATAAGTATTCTGGGCTGCTAGAACTATGCATTGAAAAATGTCATATTGGCAACCATCACCACCTACCTGGCCCATAGTCAAGTAATTTCAGTTCAACCCACCCAGGTAGTTTCTCAGTCCTATGAAATCGGCCAAGCGGAAGTCAGAGATATTGATTTGATTGTAGTTATTAGGATAATTCCATGATATATTGAAAGTGAGTGATTTGTGATCGCTTCTCCAAGCTCATCATTACTCTCAAGATCATTAATTAGTGATTCTTTGTTGGTAAGAACCAAATCAAACAGGTTATTTCCTCTAATTTGGTTCTATCAAATTAAAAAAAACCAGTCCTGGATTGTATCAAGAAAGTTGCTGTACTCAATCTTTCCTGTCAAATTGTTCCATTCACCTTGTCTAAAGTTAAAATCTCCCATTAACATAACATTTTAGTATCTATATGCCTTATGAATTTCATCCCATAGAAGTTTACTGTACTCCTTATCAAGGTTTGGGGGGCTTGTAAACATACCCAAGATTAGTTTGTCCCGACCCTCGAGAAACTGTAGCCAAACATATTCAGTGTCCGACGCTTCTAATTTTATATCTTGTCTAACGCGACAATTTAAATTATCTTTGACATACATCGCCACTCCACCACCTTTCTTGTTGACCTTATCTGTGTGGAATAATTAATATCCTTGTATGTGGCATTCAGAAGAAATTTCTCTGTCTTTTAGGTTGACGAGTTTCATTGTCTTTATTTGTAACTTTGATTGAATAATGTCTTAAAGATATCCCTGAGATATCCTGGTAATATCTGCCGTTTTCATCTCTCGTGCTGCAACCTGTTTGTTAACCACACGCACCCAAACATATATTTTGTATCAGTTTAAAGTCCTAGACAATTTGGCATCGACCTCCCTCGCTTGAGTTGATGAAAGTTGCCACTCTGTTCCCAGAGAGATGTACCCATTGTATACATATTATGTTTGCCGTAGAAATTATCTCAGTTGTCAGTGAATAGGATTGCAAGTTTCTTGCAGTAAATGTCTAACCAGCAATTTACAAAAATTGTCCTAGGCATCCATTCATTGCTCATTCCTTTTCTAGGCATGATTATACATATGATTGGGGTCTTCTCCCTTAGACCTAATTTAATCAATAGCGGTTCTGTACTTATCAAGCAACTCTTACCATAACCGATATTGTTTCCACCAGCACTGAGGCAGACAATAGGCTTGTTCCCGTTACCTGACATAATATTATTCAACTTGTTGACTGTCACCAACGGCAGCTCCAGGGAAACGCACACTCTGTCTCACCTTCCTATCTCTGTTACAGAAAGCACGGTCCATATATTTTACCTGTGAGTCACCGACCACAGAGGAGTTAGTGGTACCTTCAACCTCACTGAGCACTGAAGTATGTTGATATTACTTCCTACACTGGGAACCACTTCCCACAGCTGCCAATCTGCTCCTTACTTCTGGTAACCTGTTTCTCTTCACTTACTTTAAACACTTCACATGTAATGCTATACTTATCCAGGTGAATTTTCAGCTTATCATTTTCATCCTTAAGCAGCAGAACTTCCTCCTCCAACACCTTGACCTCAGAGTCTAAAACCCTAGAGATGCAAGCCATGGTGCGCTATAACTCTCCACACTAATCCCCCAGACAGCCCAGGACAGGTATGACCACTCGTGACTACTAAGACATGTGACTAAGACACATATGGCATATGAGTTAAGACATACATGTGGCATGTAAGATTCACATACAGTATGAAACTAAGATACACGTGTGGTATGTAAAGAACATTGCCGCACTATGAAATATATCTGAGAGACGTTTCGCTCGCTGTGGATATCTTAATACCGCATTTCCATTTTCGGGAAGAGAAGGTGATCAGGATTGATCCGAAGAGTAGCTCTAATTAGTAGCTCTAATTCCTTGGATCACAAGCATCAGTGAAGGAGATCGGAAGATAGGGAGTTATGGATGTGATTCAGAGTAGATAGGGAGTCGGTGGAAGAGAAGGGGTTTGGGGTGAGAATTTGAAGGGAATATGGGTTAGGTAAGAGCGAGGTGGATAATTAGGCGACTGAGAAAATGAAGGGAATGAGGTAAGAAATGAGAAACTAAAATGCTGCTCCTGTTGTTTCTGCTCTTGTTGCTGTTACTGCTGTTTTTTCTGCTGCTGCTGCTGCATTCCTGCCGTTGCTTCGGTGGTGGTGGTGGTGTTGCTTCTGCTGTTGCTGCTGTTGCCTCTGCTGTTGCTTCTGCTGTTGCTTCTGCTGTTGCTTCTGCTGTTGCTTCTGCTGTTGCTTCTGCTGTTGCTGCTGCTGTTATTTTTGTCTGGATAGTATAGCTGAAAACTCTCGCAACGAACTACAAATATTGAGGACAGTATTGTACATGGTTCTTACTCTGCACTACCAGTGGTTCTAGCAGAGGTTCTCACCCTGCACTACCAGTGGTTCTAACAGAGGTTCTTATCCTGCACTACCATTGGTTTTAACAGAGGTTCTTACCCTGCACTACCAGTGGTTCTAGCAGAGGTTCTCACCCTGCATTACCAGTGGTTCTAACAGGTTCTTACCCTGCACGTCACTGTCCTTGGTACCTGTTATCTGCGCCTCTTTATTAGCCAGCAGTGACATTTATTGTGAAAAGAAGATGCAATTAAGTATGATGTTGGCACTGTTGGCACTGTTGTTGCAGCTGTTGCTTTTGCTGCACTTTCCGCTTCAACTGCTGTCACAGTTGTCACGGTTGCTATGGCTGCTTCTGCTCCTGCCGTTGTTGCAACAATTGCTACTGCGGCCACTGCTGTCGTGGCTTCTGTTATCACCGTTGCCGCTAATGCTGTACTGAGGCTGCTTCTGTTACTTTTACCGTTGCTGCTGGTGCTGCATTCGCTGTTGCTACTGCTGTTACCACCTCTGCAGCTGCTGATACCGCTGCTGCATATCCTGTTGTTGTTGTTACCGCCGCTGTTTGAGAATATGCTACTGCTGCTTCCACCACCACTGTTACTATTGCTTCTGCCTTTCTCTGCTGCTGCGGTTGTTACTGCAGTTCTTCATGCTCATGCAGTTGTTGCTTCTGTTGCTGTTGCAGTTGCTCTTGCTGGTGCATATACTTTTCTGTTGCTAAGCTGTTGCTACTGTTGAATCTACTATCTCGGTCTCTCCCCTTTCCACTCTTATATTAGCTTTTTATCATATTCGTGGTGGTGGAAGAGGAGG
>WNWK01001765.1:0-210000 GCA_009830355.1 Cherax destructor | reverse complement strand
AGTTTTATGACAAGGTAACGGAAGTAAGACGAGAGAGAGAGGTGGGTAGATTGCATTTTCTTAGACTGAAAGAAAGCCTTCAACACAGTTCCTTACAAGAGACTAGTGCAAAGGTTTTAGGATCAGGCACGTATAACAGGAAGAGCACTGCAATGGATCAGAGAATACCTGATAGGGAGGCAACAACGAGTCATGGTACGTGACGAGGTATCACAGTGGGCGCCTGTGACGAGTGGGGTTCCACAGGGTCAGTCCTAGGACCAGTGCTATTTCTGGTATATGTGAGTGATATGCAAGAAGGGATAGACTCAGAAGTGTCACTGTTCGCAGATGATGTGAAGTTAATGAGGAGAATTAAATCAGATGAGGACCAGGCAGGACTACAAAGAGACCTGGACAGGCTGCAAGCCTGGTCCAGCAATTGGCTCCTCGAATTTAACCCCGCCAAATGCAAAGTCATGATGATCGGGGAAGGGCAAAGAAGACCGCAGACCGAGTATAGGCTAACTACCTAAAGACTGCAAACCTCACTCAAGGAAAAGGATCATGGGGTGAGTATAATACCGAGGACAGTAGGGTTAGGGGAGACATGATAACGACATACAAAATACTGCGAGGAATTGACAAGGTGGACAGAGACATGTTCCAGAGATGGGACACAGAAACAAGGGGTCACAATTGGAAGTTAACTCAGATGAGTCAAATAGATGTTAGGAAGTATTTCTTTAGTCATAGAGTTGTCAGCAAGTAGAATAGTCTGGCAAGTGATGAAGTGGAGGCAGGAACCATACATAGTTTTATGACGAGGTTTGATAAAGCTCATGGAGCAGGGAGAGAGAGGACCTAGTAGAGATCAGTGAAAAGGCGGAGCCAGGAGCTATGTTTCGACCCTGCAACCACAAATAGATGGCTACAAATAGGTGAGTACACACACACACACACACACACACACACACACACACACGCACACACGCACACACACACACACACACACACAGATGGAGGTGAAAGTGCCGATGAGCTTAACGTTCATGTCATTCATCACTTTGTATAGTTTCTGAACGAACTTTGTGGTTGAATACTGTCCCTCACTGTCTTACTGAGGGACAGTATCCAACCTCTCGCTATATAGTAGTAGTCAATAATATTTTCTGGTTTTATTCTTTGTTGGATAGGTGTGCACTGTGCACTTAAACATAGGCCTTAATAATGCGGTAAATTAAATTCAATTTTTCGAAACTTTTTGAAAAGAAGGCTGTTGCCGTGTTCCATGACAGCTGATAATAGAAGCGTTCAGCTACGTTTGTATTGTATCATCTGCCCCAGAGTTTCATAGCGCTGTTGCGTGTTGTTGAATCCCTTTGCATGTGAAATAGCTCTTGATGGGGAAAATAAACGTTTAAAACACTGAGTTAGGTACGGCAGAATCCCCTTAAAACACACATTTTGCTTTAAATCTTTCTTCAGAGGGGTTTTGTTAGGAAATCACAGAAGTTATCTCCTTTCTCTTCACCCTTTTCATTTTTTTTTCGTCTTTTTATGTACGTAATTTAGTTTCGAAAACTGCACAACTTGTAAAACGAGCTGAGTGATAAGCACGTTGTAATGTTAGTATTGTTTCTTGCATTCAGTGCTCTGAATTTCTAACTTTCAAACCTGTCATTATGTTACTTTTGTTGCTCCTTGCTAGTCAATACCCTGTGTTCTGTGTTAATTGTTCACTCACACAGTTAGCAACATCTGTGCACCCAATGAGTGTCTAGGTTCCTGGAGAACTCCAACTGGGATCTGCCAACAGCCCCTCCCAGCAGACAGCTGACAGCCACACTGACTTCACCTCTACAGAGGGCCTAAAAATCTGCAATCAAATTAACATCCATCAGGACGCCGACACTCATTCCCAAGGCACAACCTACTGTTTGGCAATGCTTGTCTGGCTGTCCCACCCAGGAGGGACAAGTCCCTAGCAACATCTGTTATTAGGGCACTAAAAGCATTGCCTAGAGATGACAGCCCCATCCGTCTCCCCTCTAAGGCGACAAACACCCACCAGGAAAATCCCAGCTAAAGAAGACCTTGAAACCTCAAAAATCAGAGCCCAAATAAGAAAAAAAAAGAGGAAAATACTACTGGATCACTCACAACCAGTGACGATACCATCGCCCTAAAGGATGCCACTACAGCACAAGCTCTGAAGAATAAACATCCACCTAGAGCTCCCAACACCAACGTCCCTGACAGTGCAGCAGGTGAAGAACATTTAACCCTACAGGATGTCGATGTTGATAAAGCTGCTATATCATTCCCACAGGGCTCAGCATGTGGTTTCACTGGTTAAACGCCTCAACACTTAAAGCAAATGCTCAGTCCAGTACTTGGGGATGTTTCAGGAAGGTTGTTGTCTGAGCACACCGGATTTTCCAGTGTGTACCTGGCTGGCGGTGTCCCGGAGGCCATTAGGCCACTCGTCCTGGGTGCATCACTATGTACCCTCAAGAAAAAAGATGGAGGAATCAGGCCTATTGCAGTTGGCAACATCCAAGTATTCTATTCACTTGTAGTAGACAGTTCATGATTAATCCCTGTACTTGTAGTGGGTGACTTAATTAACCATTGCTTGAATTAACCGTTTCCCTGAGATTGAATAAAATTTGAATTCTAATAAGTATTTTCTCTCCTCAGGTAAAATGCGTTGGGAGTGACCATAGCAGTGGCAGCATCGTTAGCTTGGAAAATATGGGAAGGTGAGTGACTATAGAGGAGAGGGAAAAGTGTGTCTATATAGAAGAGCCAAACGTGTGGGAAGATTTACGACAGTACGAAGGGACACGAAAGCTATGTGGGAAAATGTGTAAGTTGATACAGTAAGGAGGAATCCAAAAAATAATATAAATAAATGCAAAGCTACGACAAGAAAGATTTAATTTTCCTTAAACAAATAATTGGTGTTTCTTGAATATTTTTTTATAATGATCTGAAGAGATGAACATGGAAAAAGAGCCAAATTAGTGCTGATAACTGCATTCGAATAAATTTATAAGTACAGAAGGGCCCCGATTATACAGCAGATCAGGTTCCCGGCTACTGCTGTAAAATTAAAATCGCTGTAAAGTGAAACAGCCCTTTTTCTTTTTTTTGTTCTTTTTTTTTTTCACTTTCAATTGTATATAAAAGCCTGATAACATGTTCACACTCAAATATTAAGTGAGCAATAGAGCTAGGCCTAAAAAATGCATATGCAGTAAACACATTACTTAAGATATGTTCGTCCTTGGCTTATAGTGAGTGGTGAATATATTGTAGGAAGTCTGACTAAATGAAACGCTGTAAAGCGGGACCGCCTGTATTTATACTTTCTGGAGTTAATAATAAGGTAGTGAAAATCAAGCTCTAACGAAGAGCAGAAATTAGTGATACACGAATAGGCTTGTTAAGAACACAGCGATACACGGACGGGATAGTTCAGAGCACAGCGATACACGGACGGGATTGTTAAGAACACAGTGATACACGGACATGCTTGTTCAGAACACAGTGAAACAGGGACGTTCTTGTTTGGAACACAATGATAAACGGACGGACTGTTTATAAAATAGGGGGAGGGGAAGCTTTAGAACTTAGGGACATATTCATATTTAAATCTTAGTGAAACATGAGCGTGGTTTAGATGTAGTGGAGACACTGCTGTAGTGGTTTAGATGTAGTGGAGACACTGCTGTAGTGGTTTAGATCTAGTGGAGACACTGTTGTGGTGGTTTAGATCTAGTGGAGACACTGCTGTGGTGGTTTAGATCTTGTGGAGACACTGCTGTGGTGGTTTAGATCTTGTGGAGAGACTGCTGTGGTGGTTTAGATCTAGTGGAGAGACTGCTGTGGTGGTTTAGATCTAGTGGAGACACTGCTGTGGTGGTTTAGATCTAGTGGAGACACTGCTGTGGTGCTTTAGATCTAGTGGAGACACTGCTGTGGTGGTTTAGATCTAGTGGAGACACTGCTGTGGTGGTTTAGATCTAGTGGAGAGACTGCTGTGGTGGTTTAGATCTAGTGGATACACTGCTGTGGTGGTTTAGATCTAGTGGCACACGTGTGATTGAGAACTTGTGGAAACATAACGAAACACGACCAAAGTTGTCCAGAACTTGTGGAGAGACGGGTGTCGTTGCCGAGTACATTTATAGATGCAGTTGTATTTGTTCGAGAAATAGTGGAGAAACGAGCGTGGTTTTCAGCGTTCTAGAAGGCAAGTCCGCGATTTTTTAAATCTGTGGACATAAAGATGTGAATACTCAGAATTTCTGGAGGTACAGATGTGATTAATTAAGACATTTAAAGATTGTCACGACTACACAGAGCTTCAGGAGACACGAGCATAATGGTTCCGAACTTACGGAGACACGTGTACGACTGATCAGAACTTGTGGAAAATGCTGCCAAGATGTTATAAAGGCTGCAAAAGAAAGCCTTTCTTTGATGGTTTCTTCTTTGTTCAACAAAAATAGAACACGCGGAAACTGTTGGTTGAAAGAGGAGCCGTGTAAGCCTGGAGGAGAGACATCCAGACTGTGAAGGATAAACAGGCACAATACAATACCGTGACAGGAACAATACACAAGTCGATCCGAAACGTCGTCGCAAGATCCTCTCTCTCCTAGGAGACGTTTCGCTCAGACTTGGAACATTAAATAGTCACACTCGGAAGTGCGAAAGGAAAGGAGCCAGAATATATGACCCAGTCATATATAAATCATACCTAACCTAACCTAACTCAGCCTAACTTAACCTAACTTAACCATGGCTAATAACAATGAGTTACAACAATCACGTCAACGATGATGATGATTACGTTGATGGCGTTGAGTCTACCTGGAGGGGATTCCGGGGGTCAACGGCCCCGCGGTCCGATCCATGACCAGGCCTCCCGGAGGATCAGGGCCTGATCAACCAGGCTGTTGATCAGCCACAGCCCGGTTGATCCGCCACTGACTTTAGGTATCTGTCCAGCTCCCTCTTGAAGGAAGTCAGGGATCTATTTGTAATTCCCTTTATGCCTATTGGGAGGCTGTTGAACAGTCATGGGCCCCGGACACTTATTGTGTTTTCTCTTCGTGTACCAATGGTGCCCCTATTCTTCAATGGGGGTATATTCCACCGTCTGCCAAGTCTTTTGCTTTCGTAGGGAGTGATTTCTGTGTGCCGATTAGGGACCAGTCTCTCTAGGATTTTCCAGCTGTAGATTATGATGCATCTCTCTCTCCTGCGCTCCAGTAAGTACAAGTCAAGTGCTTGCAAGCTTTCCCTGTACTTAAGGTGCAGTAAAGGTTGTCTGTACATTCTCTAGATCTGCAATTTCACCTGCCTTGAATGGAGATGTTAATGTACAGTAGTATTCCAGCCTAGAGAGAACAAGTGATTTAAAAAGGATCATCATTGGCTTGTCATCTCTTGTCTTGAACGTTCTCATTTTCACTCCTATCATTTTCCTCTCAGATGCGATAACAGCACTGTTGTGAGCCTTGAAGGTGAGATCCTCAGACATTACCACTCCCAGGTTTTTCATATTACTTTTCCGATCTATTGTGTGATTAGAGTTTGTAGTATATTCAGTTCTAGATATTATTTTCTCCAGTTTTCCATAATGAAGTAGTTGGAATTTGTCTTCATTGAACATCATATTGTTCTCCGTTGCCCATTGGAAAACTGCAAAGGATGATACGGGGCTATGGTTCACATCTCTGTCTATGTCTGATATGAGGATGAGGAACAAGATGAGGGCGAGTACTGTGCCTTGTGGAACAGAGCTCGTCACTATGCCAGCTTCCGATTTAACTCTGTTTACCACTACTCTTTGTGTTCGATTGGTTAGAAAGTTGAAGATTCCTCTGACCACTTTGCCAGTTATTCCTTTAGCACGCATTTTGTGCGATATTACACCATGATCGCACTTGCAAAAGGCTTTTGCAAAATCTATGTATACTACATCTGTACTCTGTTTTCCAGTGCATCCAAGACCATATCATAATGGTTCATTAGTTGCGAGAGGCAAGAGCGACCTGCTCTGAACCCATGTTGCCCTGGATTGTGCAATTGTTGGGAATCCAAGTGATTTGAAATCATGTTTCTTAGTATGGTTTCCAAGATTTTTATGATGTGGGACGTTAGAGCTATTGGTCTATAGTTCTTAGCTATTGTTTTGCTGCCACCTTTATGGAGTGGGGCTATATCCGTTGTTTTCAGTGACTGTGGAATTTCACTCATGTCTATGCTACTTCTCAATATATTTAGGGCACGCGAAAGGGGTTTCTTGTAGTTCTTAATAAACATAGAGTTACTTGAGTCTGGGCCTGGGACTGAGTGCATGGGCATGTTCTCAATGACTTTCTCAAAGTCTAGTGGAGTTAGGGTTATGCCAGAAATCTGGCATACATTGACGGGGTTTTGAGGCTCATTCATGAAAAAATAATTTGGACTGTTGATCTTTAGACTGATTAGTGGCTCGCTAAAACAGAGTTGTTTTGCAATTTCAGTACCTCACTCATTTCTTTGTCATCATCTATGAAAGTTCCATCTTGTCTGAGCAGGGGCCCGATACTAGATGTGGTTTTTGCCTTGCTTTTGGCATATGAAATGAAATATTTCGAATTTCTTTCAATTTCACTTATCGTTTTTAGCTCATCCTGTCTCTCTTGGATCGCGTATGAATCTTTTAACTTAAGCTCAATATTTTATACTTCCCTGGTTAGAGCTTTCTTCCGTGTTTCAGATAATTATAGCGTTCTTGAGAAGCTCAGTGATTCTTCGCCTTCTCCTGTAGAGGGAGCGTCTCTCTCTCCAGTTTACTTTTCTACTTTTTTTCTTAGGGGAATATGTCTTGAACATACTTTAGCTACCAGGAAGTTGATCTTTTCGAGGCACTGGTTAGGGTCCATGTTATTTAAAATATCTTCCCAACATGTTTCATTTAGGACATTGTTTACCTGGTCCCAGTTGATGTTCTTGTTGTTGAAGTTGAATTTGGTGAAGACACCCTCATAGCTGTATGCATTTTGCTGATCAGGACCTCTGTGCATGCAAGTCTGGACTTCGATTATATTGTGATCTGAATTAGTTGTTTTTGATATTATGTTTCTTACTAGGTCCTCATTATTTGGAAAAAATAAGATGAAGTGTCCTCTCCAGTCTTGTTGGCTCCACTATCTCCTGGCTTAGGTTGTGTTTATTGCAGAAATTCAGCAGTTCATGTGTGTGTGTGACTTTTCATCTGAGCTGCCTCTTGGGATTATTTCTGCTATAAAATTATTTGATGTATTCTTCCATTTGTATGTCTTAGAATGAAATCACCAGGCAGCAAGATGTTTGGGAATGGGGTTGGAAGATTTTCGAGACAGTAGTCAGTTTTCAATAGCTGTTCCTTGAACTGTTGGGAAGTTGCATCTGGTGGCTTATATATAAAGACAATGACTAAATTTTGGTTCTCCATCTTTGTTAGAACTTCAACTACGTCGTTTGTGGTGTTCAGTATCTCCGTGCAAATCAGCGACTTTGTGACATATAGGCATCTAAAAAGGTTGTACCCAGTTATCCTTATTTCATTGTAAAAGTAATCTTTTGTGTGGGTCTCTGTGAAAGCTGCTAACATAGCATTTGACTCCTTTAGAAGTCCACTGATGAAAGATATTTTGTTGTTAGTGAATGTTTTAACGCCCAGTATACTATTAGCAAATATAAATGAGGCAGTGTTGCGTGTTTTTTGGGGGGAATTTTGTTGTTGGCATCAGTAGTTGTGGTTCTGGAGGGCCATTGAGGGCCACTGGCTGTGCCTCCAGTCCAACAAGGCTCCAAGGTGGTGGACCATTTTGGTTATTTCTTTCCATTTTCGTTCTTCGTTTCCTGCCACTAAAAAAAAATAACTTGGAGAGAGGTTGTCGTAACTATGATTTTTTTATGGGGTCTGTACCTCTTGGTCATTTTTAAATGGTATGCGGAGCATACCATGTAAAAGGGAGGAGGTAGAACGACACACTCCTTTAGATAGGAGGTCACGTCATTTTTTGGGATGCTCAAAGTTGCATATCCCATTTTTTTTCTTGATATTCCATGCTTACAGATGTCCCAAGCATAGTAACCAAGCCAGAGACACTACCGTGTGTTTCCAGGGGACCAACATTTTCTCCGGAAGACTCCTCCTCCTCTCGTACATCTGTAATAGGGGCTATGGCTGTGGTGGCTGTGGTAGTGTGTTTAGCCGAGTCCTGATTACTAAGGCTGGGGGCTGAGTCTGGGTTATCCCTAGAGCTGAGGGGCTGAGCTGGCTGGTGTTTTTTTTTCCACAGGGTGTCTATTTTTGGGTCAACTGTTATAGTCTGGGTATTCTGTATGTTAAACTTTTACTCCTCTCCCTTCCTCCCATTCTCTATTTATTTTGGGTAGTCTGTCCAAGAGTTCTTCTTTATTTTCCTGCTTGTTATTTGTCTTCCTGTATACTTTCTTGATAACTGTTCAAAATTCCATATCCTTATTACAAATCCGGAAACATCTTGCTAGTTGGATGTCGTTTTTTGACACAGTGTTTATTCTTGCACAAGAGACATGGTGCTTGGAAAAGCAAAGAAAGTATGTGATCCTAGATTGTTTTAACAAGGACCTTTTCACACGTTCTACAGGTATACTGTACTGCCATCCTGCCCGTATCCTACTTGCAAGCTGGTAACCACAAATCTGATTTACATTTTACCTTCTGCTCTGCACGCAGGATGTGAAGACGTGCCTGTAGGGTGTTTAGGGTGACACAGATACGCGTAAATGGGGGTGTATGAAATGCCGAGACTTACTACCCATCAAAAACATTTATGGTGTATAACATCACGCTGATTTTTCCAATGGTACATGTCCCGATTTCCACACTTACATATATGCGTCCTTTCTTTATAGTGTTCCAGCCGTGGAGTTGATTATAAAAAGATAACGGATGATAATGATAAGAGGCGGAAATTAGGAGTACAGTACGAGCAGTCAGACAGTACAGACACTGCAGACGCTTCAGACACTGCAGACGCTTCAGACGCTTCAGACACTGCAGACATTTCAGACACTTAGCTGAAATTTCATCAGCCGACACTGAGGAAAAGTTGTGTTTATCTCAAATATTCAGAGTCTAATGTTGACTCTAACAGTTTTCCTCCTGAGGCTGTGAGGGAGGCTGTGAGGGAGGCTGTGAGGGAGGCTGTGAGGGAGGCTGTGAGGGAGGCTGTGAGGG
Organism: Cherax destructor; assembly: GCA_009830355.1. NCBI lineage: Eukaryota > Metazoa > Arthropoda > Malacostraca > Decapoda > Parastacidae > Cherax > Cherax destructor. Next base: position 200,747 of record WNWK01001765.1, on the reverse strand, counting down.
AGGCTGTGAGGGAGGCTGTGAGGGAGGCTGTGAGGGAGGCTGTGAGGGAGGCTGTGAGGGAGGCTGTGAGGGAGGCTGTGAGGGAGGCTGTGAGGGAGGCTGTGAGGGAGGCTGTGAGGGAGGCTGTGAGGGAGGCTGTGAGGGAGGCTGTGAGGGAGGCTGGGAGGGAGGCTGGGAGGGAGGATGGGAGGGAGGATGGGAGGGAGGATGGAGAGGAGGATGCGAGGGAGGATGCGAGGGAGGATGCGAGGGAGGATGCGAGGGAGGATGCGAGGGAGGATGCGAGGGAGGATGCGAGGGAGGATGCGAGGGAGGATGCGAGGGAGGATGCGAGGGAGGATGCGAGGGAAGGATGCGAGGAGGATGGAGGAAGGATGGGTGAGAGGATGGGTGGGAGGATGGAAGAGAAGGTGGGAGGAAGAATGGGTGAAAGGATGGGTGAGAGAATGTGAGGGAGGATGGTTGGGAGGATGGTTGGGAGGATGGGAGGGAGCATGAAAGGGAGAATGTGTGAGAGGATGGGAGGGAGGATGAGGTGGAGGAGGATGAGTGGGTGTAAGATGAGTACTAGGAGGAAGATGTGTAGGAGGAAGATGAGTAGGAGGAGAAAGAGAGTAGGAAGAGTGGGAGGAGGAAGAGTGGGAGGAGGAAGAGTGGGAGGAGGAAGAGTGGGAGGAGGAAGAGTGGAAGGGGGAAGAGTGGGAGGAGGAAGAGTGGGTGGAGTAGGAACTGGAGAGGAAATAGGGGCGGGAGGGAAAGGAGAAGAGGAGAGAGGAAAGAATTTAGGAGGAATATTAGGAGGAAAAAGAGGGAGGGGAATAAGGATGAGTGGGAGGTGGAGGGGTGGGGGAGGAGAAGTTGGATGAAGAGAAGGGTGGGGGAGAAGAGAGAGGAGGGGTAGTAGGGGAAAGAAAGAACAGGAGGAGGAGGAAGAGGAGGAGGGAAGTGAGATGGAGAGGGAAGAAGAACGAAGGAGGAAGATAAGAGGCAGGTAGAAGAAGAACTGAAGAAGAGAGGACGAGGAAAGGTAGGAAAGGGGCAGATGATGATGAAAGAGTGGTTAGACTAGGTAAGAAAGAGAGAGGTAGAGGAGCAGAATTACGCAAGGCATTTGGAATAAAGATGGGAGGGGGCGAGGGGAGCAGGAGAGAACAAGGGAGTAGGGGAGAAAACATGAGTAGGGGAGAAAAGAGTAGGGGAGAAAACACGTGTAGGGGGAGAAAACATGAGTAGGGGAGAAAACATGAGTAGGGGAGAAAATATGTGTAGGGGGAGAAAACACGAGTAGGGGGAGAAAACACGAGTAGAGGGAGAAAACACGAGTAGGGGGAGAAAACACGAGTAGGGGGAGAAAACACGAGGATGGTGAGAAAACAGGAGGGGAAGCAAGTAGAGAGGAAAAAGTTTGGAGATAAGGAAGCTGGAACAGCGACCCAGTGATAAATTGATCATAATTTGATTTGCAGCTTAACTTTCTATCGTCTGGGTCGATCTTTGGTCTGGCTCTGGATGGCTGCTCTCTCTCTCTCTCTTCTCTCTCTCTCTCTCTCTCTCTCTCTCTCTCTCTCTCTCTCTCTCTCTCTCTCTCTCTCTCTCTCTCCCCTCCCTCTTCCCCTCTCCCTCTCCCCCCTCCCCGCTTCCCCATGTTAGTGACAGAATAATTTACTCCTTCAGGTTGTATTCTACCCAAAAAATTGTCTAATGCATCTTAAATTCTTTCCATATTTTATTAATTATAAATAAATCCAATTTATATAAACCAAAAGAAATATTCATATTTTCAAAACTACTTTTTATGAAACATGATTCTATTATAATCTTGCCGACCATGGAATTGCTTTATATAACTTTCACAGCCTTTTGAAAGTCAATTGGATGGTTAAAATCTCTCACATGAATAAACAGAGCATTAGAATCTAGTCCAGTTCTAATACTATATTTGTTGTTTTAATCTTTAGTTCAAGACTTTTGCCAGTTTGGCAGTAATAAACTTTATCACATATTTGACAAGAAATATGAATATTTCTTTTGTTTTATATAAATTGGATTCATTTATAATTAATAAAATTTGAGAAAATTTTATGATACATTAGACAAATTTTTGGTTATAATATAAGCTGTGTTTCAGGGTCCACTGACCACCTACCTACATCATCACAAAAAGTCAGGTTTTGTGGGGGGAACAGCGAGGTGTAGTCTCGTCCTTATATTCCTTCCTATTAACCTTTCATTTTTATAGTTCCTTAATAATGTGAGAAGTCACGAAAGTGCTTGGAATTTCACTATTTTTTCACAGTGGTTGTTCTGCATTTTGTGATATTTGTAATGAACTCAAAAACAAACTACTAATAATTTTGTTATTAACTTATCAGATGAAACATTAGCTAAAAATACAACTGCTGCTTTAGGTTTCGGTCTAAGTTTTACTAACTTCAAAAAACTTAATAATGTTGAAATTCATTCGTTCCCTAAGCTTCCTCAACTTATTAATCTCAATCCAAAATATTTTCTTATTTTCAACAAAATTTATTGATAACATCTCACACACTCACCTGGGTGGGCTAAATTGGGATGACCTGACTATGGGTCAGGTAGGTGGGGTTGGTTGCCAATATGACGTATTTCAGAGCATAGTTCTAGCTGCCCAGACAACTTTTGTTCCGAGTAGGGAAATTAGATCTAGCAAAAATGATCCCAAATGGATAAACAATAGATTGAAATATCTCTTTCGTCAAAAGAGAGGCATATATAGGCGTATCAAAAGAGGGGAAGGGCAGTTAGAAATAAATATATTCAATTAATTAAAGAGAGAAAAAAAAAAAAAAAGGATTATGAGGCTAACGTCGCAAGGGATTCGAAGACTAACCCAAAAGGGTTCTTTCAGGTATACAGAAGTAAGATTAGGGACAAGATAGGCCCACTTAAGAGTAACTCAGGTCAGACCACTGACAGTGATAAAGAAATGTGTGAACTTTTCAATGCCTACTTCCTCTCAGTTTTTACTCAGGAAGATACTAGCGAAATTCCAGAAATATTAAATTATGTAGAACAGGACGATAATAAACTATGCACTATTAGGGTAACTAGTGACATGATCCTCAGAAAAATAGATAAATTAAAACCTAACAAATCCACAGGCCCTGATGAACTGTTTGCGAGGGTTTAAAAAGAATGTAAAGAGGAACTTAGCTTACCTTTGGCTAATCTTTTCAATATATCACTACAAACTGGCAAAGTGCCAGACAAGTGGAAAATGACAAATGTAATACCTATTTACAAGGCAGGTGACAGGTCCTTAGCTTCGAACTGTAGACCAATAAGCCTTACCTCCATAGTTGGTAAATTCATGGAGTCAATAATTGCCGAAGCAATTCGTAGCCATCTTGAAAGGCATAAATTGAATAATGAATCTCAGAACGGTTTTACAAAGGGGGGTTCCTGTCTTACGAATTTACTAACTTTTTCACTAAGGTATTTGAGGAGGTAGATCATGGTATTGAATATGATATTGTGTATATGGACTTCAGTATGACTTTCGATAGAGTTCCACATCAGAGGCTGTTGAAAAAACTTAAGGCATACGGAATAGGAAATTTTTTTCCTGGGTAGAGGCATGGTTGACAAATACAGCAGAGAGTTTGCATAAATAGGGAGAAATCAGAATGGGGGCACGTCACAAGCGGTGTTCCACAGGGGTCAGTGTTGGGCCCCTTGTTGTTCACAATTTACATAAACGACATAGATGAGGGAATAAATAGCGACATGAGCAAATTTGCTGATGACACCAAAATAGGCCGTTCAATTCATTCAAATGAGGACATTAGAGCACTCCACGAGGATTTGAATAGACTGATGCAATGGTCGGAGAAGTGGCAGATGCAGTTTAATACAGACAAATGCAAAGTTCTAAATGTTGGTCAGGCAAATAACCAAGCCACATATAAACTAAATAATGTAGATCTTAATATTACGGATTGCGAAAAGGATTTAGGAGTCTGATTAGCAGTAATGAGAAACCAAGACAACAGTGCATAAGTGTTCGCAATAGAGCTAACAGAATCCTTGACTTCATATCAAAAAGTATAAATAATAGAAGTCCTCAGTGAGACCTCATTTGGATTATGCAGCTCAGTTTTGGTCTCCTTACTACAGGATGGATATAGATTCATTGGAGAACATACAAAGAAGAATGACTAAATGATTTACAGTATAAGAAATCTCCCGATGAAGATAGACTTAGAGCATTGAATCTCCACTTGAGAGACGTAGAATGAGGGAGATATCATCGAGGTGTACAAGTGGATGATGGGCATAAACAAAGGAGATATTAATAAAATACTGAGGATATCGAACCAAGTAAGAACGAGAAATAACGGATTTAAATTGGATAAATTTAGATTTAGAAAGGACATAGGCAAGTACTGGTTTTCGAACAGAGTTGTAGATGCGTGGAACAATCTTCCGAGTAGGGTGATAGAGGCTAGGACCTTGGGTGGCTTTAAAAAGAGATTGGACAAATATATGAGTGGGAGGGGCTGGGTTTGATTAGTGTCGTGAGTACAGGAGTAAATTCTTAGGTATTGGATAATGGACCAGACAACTGATAGTGTGCCAGTAGGCTACAGAATGCTTCTTCATTCTAAAGTATCTTAAGTCCTAGTGTTCTTCAACTCTATATATCTTTGGATAGGCCTCATCTAGATTATGCTGCACAGTTTTGGTCACCGTATTACAGAATGGATATAAATGCTCTGGAAAACGTACAGAGGAGGATGACAAAGTTGATGCCAGGTATCAGAAATATTCCCTATGAGGATAGACTGAGGGCCCTGAATCTGCATTCTCTAGAAAGGCGTAGAATTAGGGGGGATATGATTGAGATGTATAAATGGAAGACTGGAATTAATAAAGGGGATGTAAATAGCGTGCTAAAAAATATCTAGCACTGACAGGACTCACAGCAATGGTTTTAAATTGGACAAATTCAGATTCAGGAAGGACATACGAAAGCACCGGTTTGGTAATAGAGTTGTGGATGAGTAAAACAAACTCCCGAGTACCGTCATAGATGCTAAGACGTTTTGTAGTTTTAAAAATAGGTTGGCTAAATAAATGAGCGGGTGTGGGTGGGTTTGAGTTGGACCCGACTAGCTTTTGTTACTAGGTCAGATGCCGTGCTCCTTCCTTAAGTGAATATGACTGACCTGACTAGGTCAAGGCATTGGCTTAAGTAGGTGGGAGAACTGGACCTGCCTCGCATGGGCCAGTAGGGATGCTGCAGCTTTCCTTCTTTCTTAAGTTCTTATTATATATATATATATATATATATATATATATATATATATATATATATATATATATATATATATATATATATATATATATATATATTAACTGTAAGTAAACTGGTCAATTAGCAAGAACTCATTTAAAATTAAGTCCTTTCTAAAATTTTATCTTATACGTTTAAAGATATATTTTTTACATTGATAATGTAAAAATTAATAATTTTCCACCAGAAGAACCTTAGAAAACTTACCTAACCTTATTATAACAAGTGCACTTTAATTTAGCCTAATCCAACTAAATATATTTTAGATAAGTTTAGAGTAATTTATTAAACAAACACAATGAAAAATATTTTCTTCGTTAGGTTCAGAATGATTGTGAAATTATTGTATACACAGATTTTCGCTGTGCCAAATGTTCCCTTATTTGGCAACACGAGCGTTGCTATTTAAGCCAAAATCGCAGGTTTTACCTATTCGGCACGACATTATATAATCATGTATATATATACGTTGATATAATGATTTTACTAGTGACAGTCCCCTTCAGTAACCACTATCCCATCATCATTCCTGAAGTTCCTGAAAAATAGACAGTATGGATCAGAAAAGTTAATGGTACTTGTACTACCTTCCCTATAAAATGTCCTCGGCCATTTTTCTACAGTAGAACTCTACTATTTTTTTCTCCACAGTTTCTAGGAAAGCAGCGGCCGGATTAAATCTTAAAAGTTCTATTGAGTAAAACCTTGCACAGGGAAATAAATGTACACATATTGGTTATAATATACAGTGGTACCCCGGATTTCGTCAATTCGTTCCAGAAGGCTGTTCGAGTGTCGTTACCGAACGAATTTGTTCCCATAAGGACGAATGTAAATTAGATTAGTTCGTTTCCGACCCCCAAAAATACACTTACAAAAGCACATACAAAACTACACTTACATAATTGTTCGAGTTGGGAGCAGTACGAAATCCGGGGTACCAATGTAATGACTATCCCTAGCACCTCCAGCAAGCTCTAGAATATTTCAATGCAAATGTTGTTTTTCATCATGCTAAAATAGTAAAAAACTTGATTAAAGAAATCCCAAAGTAACTTTGTACTGTGTATTCTCTATTCCTTGCAAAGACTGTGATAACTTTCATCTTGGATGTACTGGAAAAATACTTGAGATCAGCGTTTAACTAGATATATATGAATTATGGAAGAAATCACAATAAAACGCGTAATTGCAAATACGAAAAAAATAGCACAGTGAAAATATGAAATAAAACCTGAGCGTTTTCAAGTGCTTACACTTGAATGCGCTCAGGTTTTATTTCCTATTTACACTGTGGAATTCTTTCAAATATGAATTAATTAAGCAACGATTCCACAATTTGTTGGACAGTGTAATTAGTAAAACGTAATTTTTGGAATTAGTCAAATATATCCAGTGACTAGTGTCCTTATAATAGTCTTATTTTTATTAATTAGGGGGATACTGAGATTCATTAATGGGATACTGAGATTCATTAGGGGATACTAGCCACTGAGTAGATTTAACTAATTCCAAAGAATTGCTTTCTTTTAATTATATTGTAAAATTACTATGGGATCCTTTGTTATTAAACAAGATGCACACAAAAAAAATTTAGTTATTGTATTTACAAACTTGTCAGTTTTATCAACCAGAATCCATTTTATAATTGGAAGGGTGAATATATTTTCTTATAAAGATTATAATTCTTTCTGAGTAGCGAGTTGGCTTGTCCTGTTAAGACATGCACAATGGCTTCTCAGTGACAGTGCAATAGAAGTCTTCAGGATGTCTTCCTTGTGTTTCAAACAGCTGTAACTTCAGGTTACGGCAGGGCTGAAGGTTGTTAGGTGGTTGATATATATGTTTACAGTGTAGTTAATTGTGCCTAAGCCGCACAAAGAATGATTATTGGCTTGCAAGATAGAATAATATGAATGTTGTTAAAAACTGCTGATGTTCCCAATTCCTAAAATGTCTTGTTATAAGAATGTGCTCGAGTCTTTGAGAATGTCACAACAAAAGCCACGACTAAAGATAGAAATGTTCTTGTAGCTGAGGATTCTCGGTTTAAGGTTATGGACGAGTTTTTTTTTTGTTTGTTTGTTTGTTTTTTGTAACTGATGAGAACAGGAAGAAGAGGGTGAATTTTCTTGAAACGTGAATGTAGTACATAATCAGCAGATTAGAAAAGATTATGAGTTAAAATGAGCAATCCTCTTATCTAACTCAGTACTGGACATAATTATTTTTGAAAATTATGGGAGAGAGAACCTTTTTACCTTATACAGAACAGCAGTAGATATAATAAATATACAGGAACGGGGCTCTGTCAAATGTGGCATTTGCTGCAATGGAGTATTGGCTATGACTAGTTGTTCAGAGCATTTAGTTTTAAATTGGCACTGCAAGAACATTGCAGTGCAAATTTATTGATAACTTCTGTGGTAGGAATGACATATATGCCAAGATTCGGTGCATTGTTCTAGGTAGTGCCGGCGGTGAAGACTATTGCCGTTTAGGAGGAAGGGTATTACGTGAAAATAGTATCAATGAATATAGTGTACAACACGATGATGAAGAAAAACTTTCTCGGGATGTTTAATGAACATCGTCGTATTTCTAGGAACCAATTAAATAAACTAGGATTAACTGAAATTAAAGAAACTGTTGATATTTTTTACAATAACTGAAACATTATTTGAAGAATCGAGGCGTATCTTCCGAATGCCACATAGAACAATTAAATTATTCCACACTGATATACACAGCTAAAAATGGCGTGTTAAAGTTCGAGGGTTCGAGTCTCGGCTAGTGCAGATATTTGGTAAAACCACTTGTTCGTGGATGTATTAATATGTAAACTGCTTGTGTAACTGGTATTCCAAACGAGAGGAGACTGAAATTAGTCCTTAGATTGTCACAGCCAAGTACGTGTCCGCAACAGGTGTGACGTCTAGTGCTACTAGGCGCCTGTTGTATGTGACTTTGGTGTTTCAGTGGATTAGGGCGTCTCGAATTTTAACAGGTTGCCAGGGTGGCAGGTTGCCAGGTTGCCAGGATTTGAATATATATATATATATATACTATATATATGCGTGTGTGCGCGAGCGTTTGTATAATTAATTATATTTAAGTGAAGTTGAGCTCGAATTTTTATGTCGTTCCTTTGAACCTCGACTGACTGCCTTGTATTTTCTCTTTCGTATTTTTTTATCTCATCAATAATATCACAAGATTGATTAAAACTGCAAAAATCTTTCTGCCTTTCTCTTTTTTTTTTTTTTTTTTTGGAATATTCAAACGTGTCCTCGTGAATATGGTAATCCAGGTGCTAATATGAAGTGGAAAATATACTTTTTGTCTGAATTTAGTCGTATTAAAAATTAAAAAAGTTAACTTTGCTAATTCCATGCAAACATTTACCAGTCTGGTATGTTACTTTAAACCTCTTACCTTGGTGGGGGTTGTATGTTCATATATTAGGTTGAAAATTCTATTTATAGACTAACATTTTTAATTACCTCCATGTTTTCTAAGCTGCTGCTTTCTTTCTAAGCTGTAGCAGAGGGAGTGTTAAATCGCAGAAATTCACAATGTCCTTCGCGTTGTTGACCTTGAAACCAACAATCCATTATAGTAGTGGAAATTATAACTTTATCTCTTGGAATGGCGTCTAAAGATTGACAATATTTTCTTATTATTTTTGTCTGAGGAAAGCTATAAAAATGTTTCCCTTCGTGTGACTGCGTCTGCTTGGTGTCGTGGGTTCGGGACTAAATTCTTGGATAGGTTTGGGAGGGTGTGGTTTTGATAAGGACTTGCCTTTGTATGTGCCAGTAGGCCTTCTGCAGTGTTCCTCCATTCTTATGTTCTTATGTAATAATCTTTTGACTAAACTTTTAACTTACTGTTCTTTGACACACAAGTCTCAACTTACGGCTTCTAACTAATAAATCACACGATTATTATTTTATTGATGTTGTGGTTGATGCTGGTGGAGTTATTTTTTGTATTATGAAGTACGATTTCGGGTAATTATCGTATCGACCTGACTGACAGTCAAGGGTCCCTGAGCTCCTGTTCTCATAAATAGGGCTGTGATTTATTTTTTTGTTGCTATTCAGTTTCCGAAGTGTATTGAAATTTCATCTGCTTTATTAAAATAAAATGTTATTGGTTTCCAAATTCTCAACTGGTCCATCGATATCTAGTCATATGAGTGTGATAGTCCTTCCCTTTCTCACTAGGTACTGTGTTTTCCGCCTATAAGAAGAATTTTTTTTCCCACAAAAGTATTGGAAAATCACCCTGTACCTTATATGATTAAGGTCAGAGTCAAGGGTAGGGTTTGAGTTATGCTTTAGCGGTTGTTTATACTAACATTACATGTCAGCTGCTTGAAAACATCCTCATATATATGTCATAAAATTGTGCGTCTTATATGCCGGAAAATGTTGTGGGAGCGCCTCAACACGATGCACCGTGGCCTGGTAGCTAAGGCTCTCGCTTCACATAGCGAGTGTCTGGGTTCGATTCCCAGCGAGGGTAGAAACATTGGGCGTGTTTCTTTACACCGGCTGTCTATGGTCACCCATCAGTAAAATGGGTATCTGGGTGTAAGTCGACTGGTGTGGGTCGCATCCTGGGACAAAACTGACCTATTGTGGACACCTGTCGACTGATGTGTTGCTGTTTTTGTAAGTATCACCGCGAAATGTACGACTAAGGACACTTACATCTAAGCTCACACAATGAGGTCCGTGGTTCGATCTCCGTTATGGGTGGAAACATTGGGGCGTATTTCCTTAAGACACCTGCTGTCCCTGTTCACCTAGCAACAAGTAGGTACTTGAGTATTAGCAGACTGATGTGGATCGCATCCTGGGGACAAAACCTAATTTGCCCGAAATTCTCTGTATATCCAAAGGCTTTCTATATAGTATTATGCCATTGATGTCAACTAGGTCTGTATACGTAGTTTCATTTACTTGTAGAAATAGAGGTTATTATTATTATCATTATAAATAGACTCTGGAAGACAGAATGAGAACTCTAGGAAGGCTAGAGAAGGATCATCAAGTCACGTAAATATATTTACCAGAGTAAAATCACTTGATTTAATCTTAATAGTAAGATGACCCTCTTAAGGATGCTATTGTCTTCAGTTCTGCGGCCTTGGTAAAAAGCAACTGTTAGAATGAGGGGCTTTTGTTAACGGTGGTACCTATGGACACACGCCGTAATGTGGTAGCCGTAGGCCCTTATATAACGAAGGCAACGGCGACTGCTACGTCTGGCTTATGTTGCTGAAAGATACAGATCATGGAATAACAGAGATCGTCCTGAAGAGGCGAAACATAAATAGAACTGCCTGGAAGATACAGGTGTTCATGTTGTAATTTATAGAATTCATGATGTGATTTTTGGTGATTGAGATGTAGTTTTTGGAGAATGAGATGTAAATTTTTGGTCATGATGGTGTGAATAAAGTGACATATTTTAAATGGGCATCGAACCCTCGGCTAGTCGGAGTGTTGTTATTGATTAAGTACCACTCGTTTGTGGTTACAATACAATATATACTACTTGTGGAGGATAGTACGGGCACCCACACCATCGTAAGTCCTCGGATCCCTGTACAACACCTAGCTCTGCTGGGTGCGTGATCTTTTTAGGATTGGGTGGGCCTGTGGGTTAAATTGTCGTATGATTATCGCTCACTATGAGGGAGACGAAAACAACACGGGTTCGAGCCCTTGGGTAATCGAATATATATATATATATATAATGTATCTTTGTAAAAGAATTATGAGGAAATTCACCTATTGAGTATACTGGGTGAAGTGTATGGTAGTTATTCCTTAAATATGTCAGAGACAATAAGACTGCAGATTAACAAGCAGGGTTTAAAATCAGTAGGGGATTTATAGATAAGTGTTTACATTAAGCATATAAGTGAATAATACTTATGTAGAAGTAAGGAATTTTCCATCATATTTTTAAATTTACAAAAGACGTATGATTGAGTACATAGAGGGAGGGGGGGGGGGCAGATGGTGGTAAGTTACTGAAAGAAGTGAAGTTTTTATGCGGATGATGAGGCTCAGGTTACGGTATGTAAGAGAGGTAGGGATTCTGTTTCAGTAAAAATAGACCTTAAACAGGGATGTGTGAGGTCATCATGGCTGTTTAACATATTTATAGATGGGAATGTAAAACAGGTGACTGATTGGGAATCCAGGAGAGAATTGGGATGAAAAATAACGAATTAAATTCAACGTATAAGTTGTCACAGTTGCTGTTTGGAGGTTACGAAGTTCTTTTAAGAGATTCTGAAGAGAAGTTACAAAGGTTGGTGGATAAACTTGGGAATGTACTCAAAAGTACAAAATTATGAGAGTATATTGGAAAGAGCAAAGTGATGAGAGTACAAAAAAAATCTTAGCAATGAAAGGGTGGAAATTAGATTAGAAGGAGGGAGTAAAGAGGAAGTGTATGTTTTCAGATACTCTTTTCGGACGTTAAGTTGACGGGATGGATGGGGCTGTGAAACATGAAGTGGATGGATGGAAGGTTAGATGTCGTCCAAGGACAGGTTGCTGGAAGGGGGTAACGGAGGTTTTAAGAGCTACGAGAACTATCCAGCAAGTTTGTGTGAGAACTCTCTGGAGTAGAGTATAAATGTTGCAATTACCTTTCTCGAGAAATAATGTATTCTTGTGTTTAACTGACATCAGTGACATGTTCAGATGTCAGCGAAAATACTAAAGTACAACGCATTCTTATAGATCAGTAAGACATGGCCAGCAACACTTGCATGCTGACCAAGCATAATGTTGACGTCAGAGGATGTCTGTAAGCTTAAATCAACAGAGTTAGGATATATACTGCTGTATAAATCAATGAGTTATACGAACGCTTGAATGCGAGCCAAGCAGTGCCTAGCGTCATGGCTCCAGCCAGACTAGGTTTCTCCCGCGGTGAAGTGTGTCTCAGAGGACACTTCTTAGTTGTACTGCCCATGTCAGTCTAATGCCAAGTATAGAAGAGAACTCATTCTAATCGTCAATAAAATTCGATAACCCAGACATTATAGGGTCAACAAACTTATTTAAGGATGGCACAAATGAGCCTGTATGAAATAAATTATGAAGAATGCTATAGATTTCGGCTCAACACAGAGGCTTTCTTCTGCAGAGGAAAATAGTATGTTGTTGTTAGGTTAACCAGTGAGGGCAAGATAGTGTGTCTAAAGAAATGTGTTGGTGGGTTACTAAAGGTCTATGGTGGGTCATGGCCCCAGCCACAGTGGGTTATCCGGTACCAGACTCGCTATGTATGTATGTATGTGAAATAAGATCACAGTAAAGAGGTAATATCACAATAGGCAAAACAACCACATATCATTGATAATGTGAGAAATCACGAAAGCGCTTGGAATTTCAATATATTTTTCCTCAGTGGTTGTTTTGTATGTAAGTAGGTATGTATTTATAATGTATGTATATTTTGTCGTCACGAAACTGTGTCTTGAGACGGGTCTTAGATGATGGACCCATTGAGTTACTCCCCGAGGAGGTGCTGATATAAGGTACAGTAATGCCCCATTGACTGTTGGCTCAGTGATTTCGGGTTAATGGCTGGAGTGCGGATGATACTCACGATGATACTGTTTTATTAGTGGTGCAGCTACTACTATTATAGGAACAAACTTAGGTGTAGTTTCTAAGTGAAGGAACGAGTGTCTTCAGGAAAAGGTAGTTAATGCAATATTTTTTTTATATTGGCCTTGTGATATGATAAAGTTAGGTCGTGATTAATTAAAAGGCAACATACTCTAGTGGTTTATGTTTACACAATCAACTTGTTGTATACATAAGGAAATCAGCCTCCCAGTTACTGCCGAGCCATTTTGTGAATATTTAACACACCTCTAGTGTTTAATGGCTCTAGTGATTATTTTACAATTGTGCGTCCTGTGTGTGGTTGCAGTCTGTATGAGGCATATCACACAGGTTTCAATTTATCTACTGGTTATACAATAACCAGTTTTGTTGGGGTAGCGAAACCACGCTTTATTTTTAGTAGGAATTACATCTGGCATGTACTTGCTAGTTTTTTTTTTCCGGCAAGACATTAACAATTTAGCATCAGCTGAGAATGTGTTGCTTTCATTTTCCTTATTACTTGGTGTTTTCACATAATCGCATAAACATTTCTTGATACCTGGTAAAAAAATAAAATATTTTTTTTACCTATTAACACATATATATCGCTGTAAATATTTGTATCTTTGCCTGTTAGTGTAGCAGATATCCAAGGAAGCTTTATTGCACAGGATATATTCAACGTGAGGAATGTCCCTCAGTGCATATATACTGAGAGTTTACTATAATCCTGGTATATTGTACTGTAAAGAGATGACACTAGGTTATTTGAACGATTTACTAAATCTGGAAATTGGATACTGTTACTTGTATAGCAGACCTATGATGAATGATACTTGAATCTAGTTGTATGGTGAGACTGTTACCGTCAGTAGATAGTACGATAGTGAATATAGTTAAATGTGTTTCGGTCGCTTCTTGATCCCAGGAAGTCATCCTTCAGTCTCCTGCACCACTGTGTATGCGACTGGGATAGTGCCGAGAGCGGCAAATTTTAATGATGCCTTCGAACATTAACCTTAAGGATTTAAAACCAATAAGAAGAGGCATTCACAAGTCATCATATGGAAAGTAATATCCTAATTTCTTCAATTAATATCCTAATTTCTTCAATTAATATCCTAATTTCTTCAATTAATATCCTAATTTCTTCAATTAATATCATAATTTCTTCAATTAATATCCTAATTTTATCAATTAATATCCTAGTTTCTTCACTTAATGTCCTAATTTCTTCACTTAATGTCCTAATTTCTTCAATTAATATCCTAATTTCTTCAATTAATATCCTAATTTCTTCAATTAATATCCTAATTTCTTCAGTTAATATCCTAATTTCTTCAACAAACATGGCAAATTACGACGTAGCCTAAATCTGATATTGAAATGGGAACCCCAGCTATGAGGCTAAACTGAAGAATCATTCTCTATATCAGAGGGCCTAATATCCTAATATGTACAGCACATTAAGCTTAAAGCCTCTCAAAAGCGATGTTCTTAAGTTATTAGTATTGTGGGTTTGAAGGAAATCGGTTGTGATACTCGAAAATTATCGTATGAAATGCAATATTTCAGTCTATCCAATTTTGATGAAAAAGGAAAAATGCAAACTGGGACATACATAAACCAAAACCAATCCAAATTTTTCTTAAAGATTCACCAGTTTTTAATTAATTCAGTAAGAAAAATACGTACGTAAATAAGTTTGTTTTAGTAAAGTCTTGGGAACATAACATTCTTGCTTTTCTACAATGATCTTGAGGTCAGATAGATGTCTTAGGCATATTGAAGTACATTATGTGGATTTAACTTGCCCTAGATACAGTACACTAGCCTTGAAAATTTAAAGACGATTAAATGACGCTATCTTGTGTAATAAAGTAATATTTTTGGAGAGAGTTAAGAATATTTTGTAAAAAAAAAATTAAAAAATATAACAACTTTTATCTTCGTTAAACTTAAAAATGCCATAAAAACTGTATTTTTGAGTTTTTCAATTTATCATTTTTATTCTATTAAAAAATCTCTACAGTCCTGTAGGGAAAATTGCTTAAAAATGGCAAATTAGCTCTCATAGAGCCTAAACTCAATGAAAAATACTTTAAATTAAGATACACCAGCTTTTAGGATCTGAAGCCGATCTGAAGAAGCATTTTCTAGTTTTTACACTGGAAATAATTTATTTAATAAAACTGGCAAACAGAAATTTATACAGCTAAGAGTAAAAGCCAAGCTTTCTTCTGATGAACTCCACCAACGCTGAGAGTCGATCAGGCAAGACGTTATCTACTAATTGATCTGATTCCAGTGATTCCACGTTTGCTAACAATTTCAATACAATTTCAGATTTGCATTATCTTATAGAATGCATCATTAATATCTGAAGAAGCATCCTTTAGTTATTGAAAACAAATTATTATCAGTATTTACTCAATAAAATTGCTAGTTGGGACTTATAACAGCGGAAACCTTACATTCAGGAAACCATTACGCCCTATAACCAAATTTATTTAACACAGTTCAATAAAAGGCCCCCCAATTATCATTTACCACCGGTACCCTACACTTACTACGACCTCGATGGCACACTGATTTTCTTGGGTAATCCTGGGTGGCTATTTCTCCGGGTTAAAAATCCGAAGAAAATCCTCTATCCACTACAGTTTCTCTTACTGAGGTAGCGCACCCGCCAAAGAAAACACGTTCACTAACAATCATTTAATCACCTTGTTCTTTCACAGTTTGCCTTTTAATTTCCATTATTTGTATACCTTCCCAAATTTGTTTATCAGCCTTTGCAACTTCTCTTGATAATCTGCCTAATAAACTGTGTCATTGACATAAATAAAATAGAGAGATTGTAGAGATACATGAACTGTTAAGAAACTGATGCTGGGAAGGGAGGAAATGATTTAGGTAAATGAGGATAGGTTGCGTATGAACACTGCTCCGTGTGCCAGGAGCCTGACACGGTTATTATAATCCACTAAGATCTTGCTGTTGCCAAAATCCTCCAGATGACGACTCAGTATGGGAAGGATTTGATGCAAGAGCTCCTGACCCAAGGATTTGGAGATAGTCTTCTCTTTATGGGAACAAACCCGATTTCTTCCCATACCCCAGGCACTCTATGACCCCTATGGTTTTAGAGCTTCTACATGATAATCGTCCAGGAGACGGCTGCTTCCTGCACCATGATACCAACACCTTGCAGACGCCTTAAAGGGAAGCTGCTCTACCACACTGAGCCTCTTATGATAGTTCCTCCCCCAGCTGACACCTCCAGTATACAGTGGGTGACACATGGTGGAAACTGAGCTGTGGGAGAGACTGGAGGAGAATGTGTGGAAGAGGAGGAGACCTAGCAGGGAGAGGGGAGGGAAGACGAGGGCGGGTGGATGAGGAGGATGAGCTCTAGCTCCTGGTCCGGCCACTTATCTGTAGATCGCCTGATATTATTGAGCCAAGTCATATCTATTTTCTGAACCCCTTGCATGAAGCTCGCCTTCACTGTGTCATTGCTAATCTTATTCTACATATATACCACCTGACCTTGAAGAAATACGTTCCAATCATATCCTGAGGTTCATGTGGGTGTGTAATTTCCAACACTCCGCCCATTGTTTTCTTTGCACCACTGGAAAAGAGCACATTCTTGTTCATAAAATTCTATTCCAGATAATATTTCTTATGCCTTGATCATTTCCTCCCTTATTCTTCCCTCGTCCAGGAACATAAGACCCGCTTCGTACTTTCCTACTCGGTAGCTCATATCCCTCAGCTCTGGCACCTATCTTGATGCTCTCTGGTGCGTGCTCTTAAATTTCATTTTCTTTTATGACGTAAGGGTTCCACACCAGCACCTCGCATATATGTGGCAAATACTTTATTGAGTTTTTTTTTTTTTAAGATTTTCGAATGTCACCCTTAAGGTTGCATGCTTAGCGTTGCTGATGATGTTAATTAGCATGTATATGCGCCTCAGGTTTAGAACTGGATTATTGAATATTCCTAGGCCTTTATCTCAAACTATGGTCTGAGAATAAACATTGACCCCTATGGCACTCCATTAGTTACACGCTACCATCCTGATGTTTCGAGATGTTAATACCTTTTATTTCACCCATTATTGCTTTTCTGGTTCGCTTAGTAGCCTTCTATGTGGCATCACATCAAAAGTTTTGCTAGTGTCAAGCAATATGCAGTTAGTTCCTCCCTTTCTCTTTCCTGCCTGAACACTGCTAATTCACAATGTATGTAAGTCTGTAAGTCTGCCCCTTTTGATCTTTGCCAGCTATTTACTTGTTATTCTGGTTAAGTACACTGACCCTCAGTTTAGATCTTCCTGCCTGTATTTTTTTTTTATACTTTCATTACATTTATTTTTGTTACACTCGTTTCCCACTTTTCCCTTTACTACTGATTTTATAAAGATCAGTGTAAATGACTTGCATAGCATTTTGACTTATCTTAATATCTTAGAGATATTCCATGTGATTCCACTATCTTTCTTGAATCAAATTTCATAGTGTCTCCCTCACATTATTATTAATTTTATAAATATTCGATAGTTCTACTATTTGTCTCTAGCAATGGCTCTTGCTTATTTGTAAAATCTTCATGAAATTTTCTGTTAAGTTCAGTACATTTTTCCATGTCATTTTCTATGACTGTTTTATCTTCTTTTCTTAATGTTATCACTTGAGTTGTTATTGTAATTTTTCTTCTATTGTGGATGTAAGGACACTTGATAGTTTTCTTGGCATTGGTGGCTACGTCCCTTTCAAATTCTTTTTCAGCTTCCCTCTTCACACAGACATAACCATTTCTGACTATTCTGCTAACTGCCCGACTCTCTTTGGCTAGGAATAGTTCGTACTTTCTCCAGAATTCTGTTCACCTAGATTTTGCTTCCTTATATTAACGACTCAACAGTCGATTCTCTCAGGGTCCTTTATCTAATTCCTCATGAGTTGTTAAGAGCTTGTCTGTTGCTGCTTTGCTTTTCTATACGAAAATTAGTTATTTCCAGGATGATTTATCCCCCTGGATTCGTTTTCCAGATAACATTGAGCTAAAAAAAAAATCTAACTTCTTCGTTGCTATTTTTCTCTACATGAAACACTTCAATTTACCAATTTTTACTGTTTCTTCGGTGTCATTTCTACTAGATAGCCGAGTGTCAGCACAGGGCAACCTTGCCCAGAGTCACATTCCGTATTCTGTTTTCTCTAAATCGGCTTTGGAAGTTGGGGTGCATATAAATTGCTTCACATCCGCAGCACTGAGATGTTAGAAAATCTTTGAATTTTCTTCAGTGTACAGTGTCCATCAGGACAGTGGTAAAGTGCTAGAGCATTAATGGTGTCACGAGCTGGTTTGATAGAATCTGAGTGGCTTGAAATAAGTAGAATTTTAACTAATTCTGAAGAGTTGTGGCCAGGAACTGAATGTCGGTCCCAGAAAACACAACATGGTTGATCACACTCAGACAGAGACAGACACAGACGACAAATGGACAGTCCAGCAGAGTGAAAAAGACAAACGGATATTTAAAGACAGGTAAATAAGGGAATAGGTACACGCACAGACAAAAAATAAAAGAGGAAATAAGAAAAACAACGAAGCCCTGGTCTAACCAGGAATGCAAAGAAGCCCAGGGAATGCGCAGGAGCACAAGGAAAAAAAACACCGCAAGAAAATCAATAGCCAAAACCCGGAAATGTTTACAACAGGTGGGAACGACTACACTAATATACAAAAGCGAAGCTAAAAATTCTAAAGTCACTTAGAAATAAGGGCTATTATAAACCACCCAAGAAGAAAGATTAATTCAAAGAAGCAAATGAAACGAAAAATGAAAAAAGTTCTCGCACTCGAGAGAAAATATGCTGAAAAACTTAGAATATTCAGGAAAGTCTTTAGAGAAGAGTGTAAGGAATTTACCGGAAGCGGGGAAGTCAGGGCAGACCAACGGCGACAAGAAAATCTCCACTCTATGAAGCATAAAAGTGACGCAACTTGAAAAGAAGTTGGCAATAACCAAGGTAACGAGAGAATCTACAATATCCGAATAAGCGAAGAATGAGAGAAACGTACATCTGGGTATTTTTATTTGTAGACGTTTCGCCATAATTCCCTTGTATTGATAAAGCCGCTAGATGGGGAAACGTCTACAAATAAAGATACCCAGATATCGTGTACCGTATTCCACTCATGACCACGTGTATGAGTACCGAGAGATAGAGCACAACAGCGGGGCGACCATCAACCACTCGCTAAACGCTGGATAGTTACCAGACAACTATAGAATGTCACTGTGATTCCTGGTATCAACAGGACGGAGAGGTGACATTGACTTGTAGTCTGGTGTTACTGGCACGCATACTCACAAATATGTATGAAAAAAAGCTGACAAAAATATTGGAGTATCTGTAGAGAATTCGTCAGAGATAAATATTAGGCTGAGTCTTAACGCTTGTTAAGATTATACCACTTAAAATCGATTAAACCACTTAAAATTTATTATACCACTTAAAATCCACTATACCACTTAAAATTTATTATACCACTTCAAATCGATTAAGCCACTTAAAATTTATTATACCACTTAAAATCGATTAAACCACTTAAAATTTATTATACCATTTAAAATCCACTATACCCCTTAATATCGATTAAACCACTTAAAATCCACTATACCACTTAAAATCGATTAAACCACTTAAAATTTATACCACTTAAAATCCACTTTACCACTTAAAATCGATTAAACCACTTAAAATTTATACCACTTAAAATCCACTATACCACTTTCAATATATTATGCCTCTTAAAATCCATTATACCACTTAAAATCATACCGAACCTTTAAATCCATATCATTCTGCTTTTAAACCCATTAGGACGAGCCCACTCACTTCTCTCTCCAAATACAGTAACGTCACCCCATATACAGATTATGCTAATCCACCTCATGATCCCAGCAAGTTACTCTTTATTATAGCCCCTGAAACTCCCTCCCCCTAAACCCATTACACGTTGTCCCGGTAAAAGTCTACAGGACTAATCCCAACGAGTTCAGCCTGTCCCTGACTGTACAACGAGCGTTAGTTTTATAACGTTTTAAACAATGGTGTGTGCGCCGCTGCCAGACTGACATTTATGGAAATGACGGTTCAAGTTATGTGGTCTAACCTCAGATAAATGATACTCAATTTGGTCTCTGCTTGCAACGTTCAGAAATTGACGCATTAGCATGGTTCAGAATTTTTTCCGAGGAGTTGAAGAGGTTGGATATTGCGAAATATCGGTCCAGCCTACATCTCCATTATCTGCACCTTCAGTCCACCCATCTCTATCCCAGTTTCAGCCAATTTTACCCCCATTAACAGCCCCCCTCCCTAAAACTAATCAGCTCCATTACCAGCACCTGACAAATCAACTTCACCGCATTTCCATCACCTTTTGGCTAGCCAACTTCAGCCTACTAATATCAACTTCACCCCATTAATAGAACCCACCAAACCACTTCACGTTACTACCTTTAACAGGTTACTCAGAACAGTCGTTCTCACACTGATAATAGCAAGCTTAAACCGTCAATTTCATCTCTGTTAGCATCATCCTCAGGCCATTCAACTTCCTCCTATTAACAGCGACTGCAGTTCAGTCAAGTTCATTCAGTTGCTAACACGCTCCACTTAATATGGCTTTGTTAACAGCACTTTCAGATCATCCAGTTTCGCTTTCATTAACATCACCCCCCCCCCAGACTCTTTAAATTAAACTTTATTAACATCAACCCCAAGATCGTTCAACTTCAATGTCATTACAAATCGGTATTAACCGTTTGCAGCGTCTTTCCCGTGTTGCAGCGGCCAGCTAATGGGTTAATAGGATTACACCGTCCTTCTCCATTACGAGCGGCTGCCCTAACCAATTAAGGCGGTAGGTCTTGCTGTTGTTGCTGGTAGGGGGAGGGGAGGGGGAGGGGAGGGGGAGGGGAAGGATGTTAGGAAGGCCCAAGGAGCTGTAATTACTTTGGCTTCAAGAGAGCTTCAGTTGGTTCTTATAATGCCAATCTGAAAAGGCTTTCTCTAGCCTTCTCTCCCAAAACACATCAGCACCTGAAGTTTGAAGCCCCTCTTAAGGTTGCAATCAGGTGAGGCCTTCACAAATTATAGCATGAAAACCCGTATTTCCGCTTTCCTGATTTCTTCATAAAAAAATGGCAAGTTGGCACCCAAACAAGCCAAAATCAAATCAATTTTTTCTCTAGGTGAAATTCACCAACGTTTAAGAAATATATTAATATTGGTAGAAATACCGACAATATATTAAGTAAAATGACACAAATGCAACTAATGTGACATTTTATTGTAGTAATAAAATGTCACATTATTTGTGTCCTTTTACTTAACGTATAAGAAATAAGTAAACAAACAGATAAGCAAGTTATTTTCTATAGGCTTTGGGTTCATAACATTGAAATTTTCTACTATGGTCGTGAGAGTACACATGTAATGGGTAAATAAAAGTATACTTTTTTATGGGCTTATCCTAGGTAAAAATCTATCCAAAGATATCCAAAGATATCCAAAGATATCCAAAGATATCCTAAGATATCCTAAGATATCCCAGTAAAGTCAAGGACTCTGAGTTATTCCTGAACAGAAAAGGCATACTGCGGTTATTTTGTGGAAAATAACTTTTTTTTTAATAAAGTTGATACATTAAAACTTACACAATGTAAAATAAAGCAAAAGTTCCATATTTGTCAAAAGAGGATCAGTCGTTAAATATGGATGCCACTCAGTATTTTGATTTTAATTAAGGGGAAGCCCTAAACCCGTAGATGTCCAATAGCGTCTGCAGGAATGGGAGGCGTTCAGGTACGATACAAAGGAGGATCAATCCAGTTCGTTGGATCAAGGGTTCGTCAGCACCCGAGGCACTGTAAAATAATTCTATGCCATTTCAACACACTCCATTAAAAATACCAGTGTTCTTCTAAGCAGTTTTCTCGGTGTTGGGATTTTCAAGAAAATCAGCAGAAGCTTTTCAAAGTTATCTCTTGGCAACCAATATCGCTAAAGGTCTATTCAAAATTGAGCAGAGAGCAGCTAATTTTATTAAATTTTTTGATATTTTTTTTATTCAATAACTAACGAATGCTTCTCCTGACTGGCTTTCAAATTATTATCGACGATATAGTCCATAATAAGGATGATAACCCACAAGTTTAGTCCTAACAGATGCAAATTTGAATTTTATTGAGATTAACGAACATGAAATCGTGAAAATTGATCAGTTATTCGAGAATGCCTTTTCTGATCGGCTTCAAACTTTTACCATTTGTGAGCTTTATTAAAACACTGATTGTCACTCACTTTGTGCTGTGTATGTTTCAATTTGCCATTTTTATTAAACAAATTGTTTCCCCAAGTAATAACTAGTGAATGCCTCTTCTGATCGACTTCAAACCTGAAATGGTTTGAGCTTTTGTATTAATTTTGAGCTATGTGGGTGGCAATTTGCCATTTTTTTGGCAGCTTTATCAGACTAGATTATAAAATAAAAACAAAAAGCCTTGTTTTTACAGGATTCCTGAGAATTATAAATAGAATTTAAGTGTGAAAAATAAATTGAAAAATATAATCAGCAGCCAATGTCCAAGACTTTTTGTAGCCTCAAGGGTTCTCAGTCTTGCTACTCTGACCCACTCTTATCTTATCTCCTTTACCGTCACGTTTTGTTTTCTATCTGCTAGGTATACACTGATCTGAGGATCAAGAATTAGACACATGTGCAACATCTGGGCGAAACGTCTACAAATAAAGATAACCAGATGTTGCACATGTGTCTAATTCTTCATATTATATACTAGTCATTAGGCCCTGATCCAGATGAGACCCTGATCCACCACGAGGTCTGGTCTGAGACCGGGCCGCGGGGGCGTTGACCCCCGAAACCCTCTCCAGGTATACTCCAGGTATACAATTATCCATTTAGAAGCATCTGCTCTTCCAATTTGCCGATCAATTCCCTGTATGGTAAAGTGTCCAGAGAGTGCAGTCGACCCGTCCTAGTTGTCCTTCCTTAATTTCCGTTGTTCTGTCATACAAGTTTACCAAGTTGGTAAAGCAGGACTCATTCCTAAAACAGAGTCGTTTCTTTTGCATTGAAGTTCCTCTCCAGATGCATCAAAATTCTCCCAGTTATCTTTTCCAGCACTTTAGTGTTTGTGTGAAATTGAGTCAGGGGTGATGAGAAGTCAATGGAATGCAGATGGAAAGTTAAGTTAGAGTGAAGCGGAGTGTGAAGTGTAATGGATGAGAAGAAGTGGAGTGAGTGTGTATAAGTTGAATGATTGTGGGAGAAAAGTGGGAAGAATGTAGAGGAGAGATGGAATATAGAGAAGAGTGTTGAGTAAAAAGAAGTGGAGTATGGAGAAGTGGAATGAGTACGGGGGAGTAGAGTGAGTGTGGAAGAGAAATAGAGTAAATATGAGGGAGATGAGTGACCATGTTTGCGTACGATTTTTTTTTTCATGTTGCCAACATGTCTTCAAAAATAATATTCTTTCCTCATAGATTTTTGTGCAGTTCGTGAAAAAAAAATCTACGAATGTTTATTTAAGATGAGAAATGAAATGTAAAGGCAGACAAAATCAGTTTGATTAAGGTAATCAAAATGTTGAGAAACATTACTGTAAAGGAATGTTTGAGAAACCCAACATTTCGTAAGCCAGAAGCTTCTTCAGTCCAATGCAGAGAAAGATGGAATATGAGAAGTTTGAGGTAATCAGTCCCCCCAGCCTAGAATCGATGTGATCAGTCCATCAATCTTGAAAAATTATCTATGTGTCCATCAGTTGTGATAAAAGATTAATGGAATGAACACATCGACTCCAGGCTGTGGGACTGATTACCTCAAACTCCTAATCTTCCGTCTCTCTCTACGTAGGACTGAAGAAGCCAGTCTGGAGAAACATTTCCAGAATAAAGATACCCACATGTACAAATAGAAGAGAGATAGCTCACAAAATATCATTCAATCAGTGGAAGGAGTAGAAGCCTTTAATTCAATCGCCCGGAACATCAATAAAATAAAACTCAGATTAAATTACTATGGTTAATTGGAAAATATTGAAGCTGTGTTCGGTTTTCTTTGATGAGGTTATAAAATATTGCTGCAGTTTTACGCATTGTTAGAAACCTAAGATAATCAACTTAGCCAGCATGTTCTTACTTCCCATCTTAACTTCTCCCGCCATTTTGGTGATGATAACTTATTAAAAATGTTGTATTTACTACAAGTAAGAACAGGCAGTCAGTCTGAGTTTCCTTTCAATTTAACTTAAACTTATTGTAATATGTTGCGCTATCAGCTCATTCTTTAACATTATTAAATGTTGTTATTTTTTACAAAGAACGTAAAAATTAACATTATCTTTTCACATAAAAAGGTGTTAAGCAAATTTTTGTTAGTTATTTAACCCCATGTTATACTAAAAGCTGCACTTGGCCAGTTTCCAGGCAAAAAACCTAACCTACCAACCTAACCTAACCCAACCTAACCTAACCCAACCTAACCTAACCCTCTAACCTAACCTAACCCAACCTAACCTAACCCAACCTAACCTAACCCAACCTAACCTGCCTGCTGTTTTTGTCTTTAAAGTATATATTGGCTTTCTATTGAGTATCTCACTTTAGTACCATGACTTGTATCATAATTACCATCATGATACCAACATATGACCCCTCAAGGGAGATTCCTTGATGCTGGTGAGGGGATCTTGATCTAGGGAATTGGATCACAGATCCAATTCCCTGAATTGAGCCTGAAGGCCTTCCATCCCCTCCCCCATCTATCCACAGGCGCTGTATAATAGCTAAGGGTTTTGCGTTCCCCATGATAAAAATAAACATATGAAATATATTTATTTGTATTACCTGGAGTATACCTGGAGAGGGTTTCGGGTGTCAACGCCCCCGCCGGGTCCCCGTGGACCGGCCAGAATATATATATATGTTTTATAGTATCCTGTACATCGTTGGAAAAAAAATAATTTTCACGAGTTTTTCCTGGAGTAACACTTCTAAAAAAGGACCAGTCTTGGCACCACTAAATACACACCTTAACAAATCTGTACAGATAAACATTTCTCTCTGTTTATATTTTTCAAACTCATCTTAATTTTTCTTTTCGACTTGCATACAAATGAGTGAGCATCAGTGTAATGTTACATAGTCTGCAAAGAACATTGCAGACTATGGCACAGCCGTTATACTAAATTGTATTAGTATTTTAGAAATATGATTATCTGAAATAATCTCTCGATCTTGGGATGGTAATTTTCAGTTATACATTTAGTACTTACTCATAACATGTCTTAAATAAATTACTAAAGGCTGCAATGAACTTGTTATTTCAATGATCTTTCATTAATTTATTGTTACATGTGTTTGTAGGTAATGTTATAAGTAGGCTGAGCTCTATACTATTTACTTTGTGAATAAATGGTTTGCAAAAACAACATGTTGATAAAAGAGACACTTGTGCAGGCTTTGGGTATATTTATTCTGAAAACGTTTCGCCACACAGTGGCTTCTTCAGTCCAGTGCAGAAAATGTTGAGGTAATCAGTCCCTCAGCCTGGAGTCGATGTGTTCAGTCCATCAGTCTTGATACAAATACAGCATTTTTTATTTTATGCTGTGATAGACGAGGTGGAGCAGTGGTAAGCGGAGTCGCCAGCAAACGAAGTCACTAGTGGAAGTAGGACATGTCTGTAGATTAGACAAGTCTTGAAGAAATTCCAGCAACAATATCCCAAGATGTTGCTATGTCTTGGGACCTTGAATGACTCCCTCCTACAAATCTGATATAGTCTTTCATTACCTAAACTTTTTATCTTCATCACCTTACTCTTTCCTATGTTCACTTCAAGTTTCCTTCTTTTATATAACATACCAAACTCATCCACCAACCTCTGCCACTTCTTTTCAGAATCTCTCAAAAGCACAGTGTCATCTGCAAAAAGCAACTGTGACAACTCCCAATTAGATTCGTTATCTTTTAATCCCACACCCCTTGCCAACATCCGAGCATTCACTGCTTTTGCAACCCCATCTATAAATATATTGAACAACTATAGTGAAATTATATATATATATATATATATATATATATATATATATATATATATATATATATATATATATATATATATATATATATATATATAGTAATTCGCAAGAGCAGGCGAAATATTCACAAACACTGATCTCTGGCCGACGGAGACTCGAACCTACGAACCTCATGACAAAGTATGCTGTAAGCCACCTGCCTGAAAGCTGGCTGCCTTGGATCAACGTCTAGCGTGAGCTGGATGCCAAGGTATTGGACCAGTGTGGTACGGTCGGCAAGCACTGCGTACCTTGTCATGAGGTTCGTAGGTTCGAGTTTCCGTCGGCCAGAGATCAGTGTTTGTGAATATTTCGCCTGCTCTTGCGAATTCCTAGCATATTACACACACACACACACACACACACACAATATATATATATATATATATATATATATATATATGCTAGGAATATATATATATATATATATATATATATATATATATATATATATATATATATATATATATATATATATATATATATATATATATCTCAAAGCAAAAATACAAGCTATAAGCTTATTTTCTATAATATTTGTTTTATGTTTAATCAAAATTAGTTTGTCCTATTATAGTGTGGTTCCCGACACTTAAAAACCAGCTCAAATAGGAAAAAAAGTGTAAAGTTGTACAATAAAATGTGTTCCAGATTTTTTGACATTTTACTTATAAAAAAAATTATAAGACATTGAAAAAATGCTATTAATGGGAAAACAGCCCAGATTAATAACTAAATACTATTTATATTGAAATGTATAAAAGGGAAGACCAGCTTCTTGGTACTAGCAGCAGGAAGAACAACTGGCTGTAACTAATGTTTAAAACAGTTGAATTTAAATCAAATAAGAACTAATATATTTATTGATAAATTCACAACTGAAGACACGACAACACGAAACGTAAGTTTTGTTTTTCCTGCAACTACAAATATTTAACACACACACACACACACACACAGGATGTTCCAGAGAGGGACACACAAAGAAGGGGTCACAATTGGAAGTTGAAGACTCAGACGAGTCAAAGGGATGTTAGGAAGTACTTCTTCAGCTATAGAGTTGTCAGGAAGTGGTATAGTCTGGCAAGTGATGTAGTGGAGACAGGAACCATACATAGTTTTAAGGCGAGGTATGATAAAGCTCATGGAACAGATCAGTGAAGAGGCGGGGCCAGGAGCTGAGTCTCGACACCAGCAACCGCAATTAGGTGAGTACAATTAGGTGAGTACACACAAACACATTTTCTCTATCTCGTGATCCATCATAATTCTAAGACATTACTAGAGAAGAGTCCTCTTCCTGATGGATTGAGAAACTTCTGTGAATCGGAGCTTCCCTCACCCCATATATCTCTATTTTCTCACTTTTTTCTTTATTCTTCCTTCCATTCCCTGTTTCTTAGTCTGTCTCCCTCCCACCTCTAAGAGCTGACTTCACGTTTCTTACATCTGGTGAGTTTCTTGGTATTCCCAGCCTGGGCTGTGGTAGGTGTCTCATCTCTTTGATAATCCAACGAGTCTCTCGCATTTCTTTCCCTGCTCGCTCACAATGTTTGAGCTGCTCTCCTGGCCTCACTTTCTTTTATTGTTCCATTCCCTTTCTACCCTTTTATAATCATTGCGTATTGTTTTATTTGTATAAATTGTGAAGGTCGTCTGTGTGTTTACTGTCTTCATTTAGACCATGTACTATATACTATGTGTGGTTGCAGGGGTCGACTCCCTGCTCCTGGTCCTGTATGATGTATTCCCTCCTAGTTTCGTGGGACCTTCCATAGTATTCGTGGCAGGTTCCTGCCTCTGCCACTTCGTCGGGAAGATGAGCCCATTTCCCGACCACCCTGAGACTGAAGAAATATTTCGTAACATCCTCGTAACTCAACTGTGTCTTGTAATTCCAAATGTGCCCTCGTTTACCCGTTTATTGTCTTTCGAACAGTTTATTCCTGTCCATCCTATCAAATCCTCTCGGTATTTTGTATGTCGTTATCATGTCTCTCCAAGTTGTTCTATTTTCTAATATCATCAGGCCCAAGAGCCGCTTTCATAGCTCATTTCGCATAGCTCTGGGAATAGTCTCATGTCAAACAGCTGCGCTCTATTTTCTTAATGTGAATTATATTACTTCCTCCGATTCATCCTCTGCTTCATCATCTCAAAATAATGTTTCCACTTGACTTATGTCTCCTCCATATAATCCAGTCCTCTCACAACATATAATCCTAGTTTTTGTCGTTTTGTATCTTTTTCTTATTCTTGGCAAACATTTGCTGGTAACAATTCGCCCAATCATTTATTTGCTCTTCTTTTGGACCTCTTTGTTGCTCGTTTAGCTTCTCTCTTATATATTTACTTTGTTAAAACCTTAAAGAGCCTAAAGGCACAATGCCCTGACGGGAAGAATAGACAAATAACCCTCACAAATACACTCCATTACTACTACATTGCTACTACCATTACTATTGCCTCTCTTCATCCTCTCTTTCTATCTCTTGTGCCACTAAAAACTATTTAACCTATTTTCTACCACCACCATTACTACTACTACTACTTCCTCTACCAGCTTTACCACTACAATTACGTTTTTTTTTCCTCTCTTGGTCCCTTCTCTGTCCCCCTCACCAATATATATGATGCCTCCCTCACTCTTTTGTGTCAGTGTGACTTTGTCACTGGTTCAAGACAGACCTGAACGTCGTCGCAAACATCTCTCTCCTATGTGATGGTCATTTGTGTATTGTTAAAACCTTAAATTTGTTAACATTTATTTTCCTTACGATACTTTTCATCTCATTCCAGCAGTCATTTCTATTCCTTCTCACTCATATCACCACAAACCTGGGCTGAATATTTTCCCAAATAATTTAAGAATATATCATTCCGCTTGCCCAGCTTATCATAATTTTCCTGTTTTGTATAAGATTTTTGCACTGTATGCTAAAGTATCTAATTTCACGTTTCTTGGAAATTAAATTACTTTGCAGGTGGTAGACACGGAGGTGCGGGAGGCGACAGTGTATTGCTAGTTTTTCTGATCTAGGATGTCTGTGATTAGCCATCTGCAGCACGTTAGAGTGAAACCAGTGGCAGATCTATCGAGAATGAAAATCCCTGAAATATATCACTGCATTTAAGGCATGGGACATCAGTACTCGGTAGGACGTGCTGGATAAGTAATGGAGAAGTCGACTTGGAAGATCCCAGAAGCAGTTAAAAGAAAGCAGAAAGGAACCTGACGTAGGCATCACCAAAGTTACAGTGGAACAGTTCCTAGTAAAGTGATGTAACTGAAGTAAATACAATTGCATTACAGTATCGAAACAGTGAAGTGAAATGACAATCAGTGGCACTTACTGATCAAAGCAGTAAAATGTTTTTAGAGTTCTGCATTCAGCGAAGAACCTAAAATATTAATATCAGTGGCCATATCAATTTTTTTACAAACATCGTAATGTACCTGAATGCTGTGATATATTAGTGTTTGGAATTACGAGTACATACCATGATATTTGTTTAAATATTTACGGTGTATTATTATTCATCCATTATAGATGAATATTGATATTGATGTGTTTATATGAGCCTACCACCCTTTGCTGATAAACTCACTACACCCTGTGTTTGAGTCTACCATCCCTCATATATACACACCACTCCAGGTGTTTGAGTCTACCATCCCTCGTATATACACACCACTCCAGGTGCTTGAGTCAACCGTTCCTCAGAAATACACTCACTTCCACTCCAGGTGTTTGAGTCTACAGCACATCACACATACATACATACACAAACACACCTGGTCAAACACGTCAAGAAATTAGATAAAGTGCAAAGGTTTGCAACCAGGCTAGTTCCAGAGCTAAGGGGAATGGTCTGACGACACTGGAGGACAGGAGGGTTAGGGGAGACATGATAATGACATACAAAATATTGTGAGGAATAGATAGGGTGGACAGAGACAGGATGTTCCAGAGATTGGACACAGCAACAAGGGGTCACAATTGGAAGTTAAAGACTCAGATGAGTCAAAGGGATGTTAGGAAGTATTTCTTCAGTCACAGAGTTGTCAGGAAGTAGAATAGTCTGGCAAGTGACGTAGTGGAGGCAGGAACCATAAATAGCTTTAAATATAATCGTACATATAGCGTACATATTTTTCCACACAAATGGC
Source organism: Cherax destructor (assembly GCA_009830355.1). Classification (NCBI taxonomy): domain Eukaryota; kingdom Metazoa; phylum Arthropoda; class Malacostraca; order Decapoda; family Parastacidae; genus Cherax; species Cherax destructor. Next base: position 170,400 of record WNWK01001765.1, on the reverse strand, counting down.
TTATAACAGTAAATGTATTTTGCATGAAATAATTCTAGTATATTTTATAAGACGACGATTGAAGTTCAGTTAACTGATCGTACAAGAACTTGTTGACTTCAACTCGTCAATTTCTGCTCGCCGGAAGTTGTACTTTTCCTTATGACTTTCTCTAAGCAGAATAATAGTATCCACTTCTTAATTATTTAAAAAAAAAAGGATTATGAAAAACATTCGCATACCAGGAACACGTGAACACAACACGTGAACACAACACGTGAACACAACACGTGAACAAATGAACACGTGAACACGTGAATACATTCGAATTACCAATTAAAACAAAAACAAACGTGTGAAAAATGATAAAGGAAATCCTTTGAAATTCAGTGGCTATTCTGACGGTGCATCGTCTATCATCTCTATTTTTCTCAGCAAAATATTGATGGAGAGGCTCCAGCATGGAGAGGCTCTAGCATGGAGAGGCTCTAGCATGGAGAGGCTCCAGCATGGAGAGGCTCCAGCATGGAGAGGCTCCAGCATGGAGAGGCTCCAGCATGGAGAGGCTCCAGCATGGAGAGGCTCCAGCATGGAGAGGCTCCAGCATGGAGAGGCTCCAGCATGGGAGGCTCCAGCATGGAAGGCTCCAGCATGGAGAGGCTCCAGCATGGAGAGGCTCCAGCATGGAGAGGCTCCAGCATGGAGAGGCTCCAGCATGGAGAGGCTCCAGCATGGAGAGGCTCCAGCATGGAGAGGCTCCAGCATGGAGAGGCTCCAGCATGGAGAGGCTCCAGCATGGAGAGGCTCCAGCATGGAGAGGCTCCAGCATGGAGAGGCTCCAGCATGGAGAGGCTCCAGCATGGAGAGGCTCCAGCATGGAGAGGCTCCAGCATGGAGAGGCTCCAGCATGGAGAGGCTCCAGCATGGAGAGGCTCCAGCATGGAGAGGCTCCAGCATGGAGAGGCTCTAGCATGGAGAGGCTCTAGCATGGAGAGGCTCTAGTATGGAGAGGCTCTAGTATGGAGAGGCTCTAGTATGGATAGGCTCCAGCATGGAGAGGCTCTAGCATGGAGAGGCTCTAGCATGGAGAGGCTCCAGCATGGAGAGGCTCTAGCATGGAGAGGTTCCAGCATGGAGAGGTTCCAGCATGGAGAGGCTCTACCATGGAGAGGCTCCAGCATGGAGAGGCCCCAGCATGGAGAGGCCCCAGCATGGAGAGGCTCTAGCATGGAGAGGCTCTAGCATGGAGAGGCTCTAGCATGGAGAGGCTCTAGCATGGAGAGGCTCTAGCATGGAGAGGCTCCAGCATGGAGAGGCCCCAGCATGGAGAGGCCCCAGCATGGAGAGGCCCCAGCATGGAGAGGCCCCAGCATGGAGAGGCCCCAGCATGGAGAGGCCCCAGCATGGAGAGGCCCCAGCATGGAGAGGCCCCAGCATGGGAGAGGCCCCAGCATGGAGAGGCCCCAGCATGGAGAGGCCCCAGCATGGAGAGGCCCCAGCATGGAGAGAGGCCCCAGCATGGAGAGGCCCCAGCATGGAGAGGCCCCAGCATGGAGAGGCCCCAGCATGGAGAGGCCCCAGCATGGAGAGGCCCCAGCATGGAGAGGCCCCAGCATGGAGAGGCCCCAGCATGGAGAGGCCCCAGCATGGAGAGGCCCCAGCATGGAGAGGCCCCAGCATGGAGAGGCCCCAGCATGGAGAGGCCCCAGCATGGAGAGGCCCCAGCATGGAGAGGCCCCAGCATGGAGAGGCCCCAGCATGGAGAGGCCCCAGCATGGAGAGGCCCCAGCATGGAGAGGCCCCAGCATGGAGAGGCCCCAGCATGGAGAGGCCCCAGCATGGAGAGGCCCCAGCATGGAGAGGCCCCAGCATGGAGACGCTCCAGCATGGAGACGCTCCAGCATGGAGACGCTCCAGCATGGAGACGCTCCAGCATGGAGACGCTCCAGCATGGAGAGGCCCCAGCATGGAGAGGCCCCAGCATGGAGAGGCCCCAGCATGGCAGCATGGGACCCCAGCATGGAGACGCTCCAGCTGGAGCCATGGAGAGGCCCCAGCATGGAGACCTCCAGCATGGAGACGCTCCAGCATGGAGACGCTCCAGCATGGAGAGGCCCCAGCATGGAGAGGCCCCAGCATGGAGACGCTCCAGCATGGAGACGCTCCAGCATGGAGACGCTCCAGCATGGAGACGCTCCAGCATGGAGACGCTCCAGCATGGAGACGCTCCAGCATGGAGACGCTCCAGCATGGAGAGCTCCAGCATGGAGAGGCCCAGCATGGAGAGCCCAGCATGGAGACGCTCCAGCATGGAGACGCTCCAGCATGGAGACGCTCCAGCATGGAGAGCTCCAGCATGGAGACGCTCCAGCATGGAGACGCTCCAGCATGGAGACCTCCAGCATGGAGACCCCAGCATGGAGAGACTCCAGCATGGAGACGCTCCAGCATGGAGACGCTCCAGCATGGAGACGCTCCAGCATGGAGACGCTCCAGCATGGAGACGCTCCAGCATGGAGACGCTCCAGCATGGAGACGCTCCAGCATGGAGACGCTCCAGCATGGAGACGCTCCAGCATGGAGACGCTCCAGCATGGAGAGGCCCCAGCATGGAGAGGCCCCAGCATGGAGAGGCCCCAGCATGGAGAGGCCCCAGCATGGAGAGGCCCCAGCATGGAGAGGCCCCAGCATGGAGAGGCCCCAGCATGGAGAGGCCCCAGCATGGAGAGGCCCCAGCATGGAGAGGCCCCAGCATGGAGAGGCCCCAGCATGGAGAGGCCCCAGCATGGAGACGCTCCAGCATGGAGAGGCCCCAGCATGGAGAGACTCCAGCATGGAGAGGCCCCAGCATGGAGAGTCTCCAGCATGGAGAGGCTCCAGCATGTAAACATTTCTAGTATGCAAATGCTGGAGATCCTTTTTTTTGTTCCATTTAACTAAGATGGTCCAAGAATTTTACTGCTCAGCTCACTCATGTGCAGAGTTGTGGACAGGAAAACTGGCTGTCCAGTCCCGGTTCTTCGCACGTACTACTGAAAAGTCGAGAATTCGGTCTTTTTCTTGATGAAATTCATAGTTTTTAGTCTTTCAGAATTGCAATTTCCGTAGCATATTAACTGGAACACAGGATTTAGTCATGGTGCTGTGGTTGAGTTTCAAGTGTCAGTAAGTTTTTTTCCTTGGAAAAAATTAATGGTCAACGACATCACTTCATCGCTCAATGTTCATTTTAGTTATCATAGCTGGAGGTTTGCTGTGTAAAAAAAATTCTAACCATATCGAAAATGTCTGGGAAGTTGGGTTGCTGTGTGGGCTACAGTCATCAGCAGTGCAGTTATATTGTTTATATTATATAGCCATCAGTTGAGGGTTCTTAGCCACAGATTCGTTGGTCTGAAGATTAAAATTTTCTGCTTGTTAAAGTTAAATGAAATAAATTTGTTCTAGAATATGTTGTTTGATGCCGGAAAACTAGACAAATTCAAGTCTTCTAATTTACCCTCTATAAAAAGTATTTACCCCTTGGAAGAGCTACTGGTTTTGGAAGATCTTCACCGATATTATGAGATTTAGTGAAACACAGCTTTTCCTGACTATCTCAAACGATGCCTATATACTGAAGAAACATTTACCCAGTTCACAGAGCATCAATTATCATACGCTTTACGATCGTTTCTTTCCCCTTCCGGAAACTACGTGGTTTTGTTTTCATAGGCATCAATTTTATTGGGACTCCGCCATAGCTAGATTTTCCTCACAAGTTTATTTAAAACATTGCAGACAATCTCTCCACAAAGTGAAGTAAAACTTTGTTGAAATTGAAGATTGCCAAGAAGTTAGAGGCCAAAGACACGAGTTGTAAGAATGTCCTTTTATCAGGACAACATTTCCTTCTGTGCGGAACTTTTGTCAACCTCTAAAAGGAGCGAAACTTTGTTTCAATTAAAACTCACGGGATTTTGTGTTCGTAAAAAGTTTAGAAATCGGAATATAACCTGCGTTTTTTTTATTTAAAAAAATCAGAAAAAATAGCTTAAGTCTAATGATACAGAATTGTATTTCTTTATAAGCTTAAGGATAGTAATAAAAATTCATTTACACATGAGCCACAAAAACACTCCATAAATGAAAATTAAGCTGATTTATTTTGGATGCTGAACGATACGAGAAAAGTATTCCCGTATTGCATCACCCCAGCCTCGTGTACCTCAATGCACGCAAAAGGATTAGTGCTGAGTGCGACATTAGTTTCTGATGCAGTTATAGATTAGCATTGAATATTCAAAGCAAATAAAAAAAAACATTCACCAGTTATCTCATGGGAACTAATGTTCCAGTTTCTTTAATAAATATGGCAAATTAGGATATATACAGCCTGATTCTACCTCAATCCTTCGACTAGAAATGTTAGATTTCAAAGCAAAGGGAAAAAGTATTCTCAAGTTATCCCAGAGAAACCAGTACTATACTAAAATGCACAAGCACGCTAAGTATGAAGCCACTCAGACGGTACTACATCAACTTATTAGCAATTAAGATGGACGGATAAGGCTTTCAGATTATCACAAGAACAACAGTTTTTCAGTTTTCCAAAATTCTTCCAAAAAGCGAAAGCGACCATAAATCAATGATTTTGTTTCTCTAAGATTGGCTAGCTCTGAAGTAAGTTACTTCACATGTATCTTCAAAATGATTTCCTCTGGAGATAGGTGCGCTGCATGACCCCTTTGGAGTCCTGCAGCCTGGGAAAAATGGAAGACATTCAGAATATATTCAAGGAATTGGTATCATGGATACAAAATTTCAGGAATGTGCTATGTACTTTGAACATAGGGCACCATGAGAGTCCAAATATCGGTCTCTGATTGTCCAAATAACTAAAAATCGAACCAAAATTAAAAATGGGTTAAGTTTGCCGAAAAATAGTCCAAAAATCTGGCAGCATTTTCGTGCCACTATTTTTTATATTATATTTCTAAAGCGCATTATTCCCAACTACGTTTCATGTGATGACTTCATCGGTGATATATTCGTTCGTAATTACTGAATTTTTGGTAATTTTAGTTTTTTTTGGGGTTAAATTCATGAAAATCACTATGTGGCATTGTTACAAAGCGGGTGGAGCTTCGGTGGAGCTTCCTGGGGACAAAGAAATTTAACTTTACAGTCTTAGTGAGAAATTATCTGCTAAATGACATACTTATGCTATTATTTACGTTTTTATTATTCCACCAATGAAAGGCCTTGAAAAAATAAATAACAATAACGTTCAGTAACATTAAAACGTATCACATACAATAATATTATTGTTAAGTAATTGGACATTTTATTGTGGCAACGTTTCGCTCTCCAGGAGCTTTGTCAAGCCTTTACAAACAATACATGGACACAGAGGGTATACATAGGTTTGAGTGAGGTGTAATACTAGTGGCAGTAGTAGTAGTAGTAGTAGTTATACATGTGCTGGAAAATTTATCTGGTTGGGTAGCATAAAAAATAGGTTAGGCAAATGTATATGGTTGGATTTGAGGTCTGTTTCAATGCCACTTCTCCACTACTGATGTACCAGCTGACTTTTCTAACGCATGTATTAGTACTCCTACCACTACCACGACCACCACCAAAACCACCACCACCACCACCCAAACCACCACCAAAACCACCACCACCACCAAACCACCACCACCACCACCAAAACCACCACCACCACCACCAAAACCACCACCACCACCACCAAAACCACCACCACCACCACCAAAACCACCACCACCACCACCACCAAAACCACCACCACCACCAAACCACCACCACCACCACCAAACCACCACCACCACCAAAACCACCACCACCACCAAAACCACCACCACCACCAAAACCACCACCACCACCAAAACCAACACCACCACCAAAACCAACACCACCACCAAAACCACCACCTACCAAACCACCACCACCACCAAAACCACCATCACTACCAAAACCACCACCACCACCAAACCCACCACCACCACCAAAATCACCACCACCACCACCTCCTCCTATACCTATATATACCCTCTATGTCCATGTATTGTTTGTAACGGCTTGACAAAGCTCCTTGAGAGCGAAACGTTGCCACAATAAAATGTCACATTAGTTGCACTTGTGTCATTTTAAGATATTATCGGTAATTCTATCAATATTAATTCAACAATATTATTAAATTTTTCGACATATACTGAGGATTAGAGACAGTAGTGTTCCCTGTTCACTGCAAATATTCAATGCTCTGTGAGTAGAGAATACTTTAGAAAATATACGAATATTAAAACGCATATTACAGGAATAATTAAAAAAAAAACAGATCTTTCATTTGCCATTACTCATAAATACCGTCAGTTTCTCTCTCAAAACATAAATACTTTTACTGTTAATAATATGCTTGAACATGCTACTGTGCATTGGTTTGCGATAACTGGAAAAATAAAAATCTGGCACCGGCTGGTGGACAAACACATCAAAGAAAAGTAGTAGAATAAGATTCCCATCAGTTCTGAACTTGATGGATGGAAGAAGATTGTTAAGGGCATCGAGAAATGGTTGGAAGAGGCTTTAGTCATGGGGCCACAGAGCAAAGAGATCGAATATAGAGAAGGCAGAGAGATGGGCTAGAGGAATAGACAGGGAAAAACACTCAAGTGGATCAAGGAATATCTGACTGGAATGAAACAACGAGTGTTGGTACGTGACGTCAGACTTGGGGCATGTGTCAAATGGGGTTCCACAAGGGTCAATCCTAGGACCGGTGCTGTTTCTTGTGTAACTGAATGACATGATGGAAGGGATAGATTCAGAGGTGTGTCTGTTTACAGACGATGTGAAACTAATGAGAATACAAACGAACGAGGATCAGGTAAGACTACAAGGGGATCTGGACAGGCTGTAAGCCTGGGTCCGACAAATGGCTCCTGGAGTTTAACCCCACCAAGTGCAAAGTCATGAAGCTTGGGGAAGGACAAAGAAGACCGAAGACGAAATTCAGGTTAGGGGGTTAAAGGCTGAAAACCTCGCTCAAGGAAAAGGATCTTCAGGTGAGCATCATACTGAGTACATCTCCTGAAGCGTCAATCAATCCAATAACCGCTTCAGCATACGAACACCTGGCAAACCTAAAAATACTGTTTCGACATCTAAGTATGAGTCATTCACGGCACCGTACACCGTACACGTCAGGCCATATTCAAGTATGCAGCATCAGTATGGAACCCACACCTAATCAAACACGTCAAAAAACCATACCACGGGTGGGGTTAGAACCGGCGATAAGAGAGTCTCAAAACTCCAGACGCGTCGGTCTGGAGTTTTGAGAGACTAATCGCGGGTTCTACCCCCACCCGTGGTATGGTTTGTTTGCAATCGTGTCATTACGATTTCGTGAGACACGTCAAGAAATTGGGGAGAGTGCAGAAGTTTACAACAAGACTAGTCCTGGAGATGAGGAGTATGTCATATGAAGAGAAGTTAAGGGAGCTCAAGCTGACGATACTGGTGGTATAAGGGGAATATGATAACTGGAAATTGGAAACTCATACGAGTCTTAGGGATATTAGGAAGTATTTCTTCAGTCTTAGAGTTGTTAGGAAGTGGAATAATCTGGAGAGTGATATAGTGGAGACAGAATCCATGCATAGCTTTAACAAGAGGCACAATAAAGCTCTTGGAGCAGAAAGTGGACCTAGTAGTGACTAGCAAAGAGGCAGGGGCCATGAGCTATGAATCAACCCCTGCAATTACATATAGGTGCATGCACACACACACACACATACATACACACACACACACACACACACACATACAACACACACACACACACCACGTCCCCGGTGGCCTGGTGGTAAAGCTCTCGCTTCACGCATGGAGGGCCCGGGATCAATTCCCGGTGGGGAGGAAACATTTCGAAGTGTTTCGTTACACAAACACACACACACACATACATACAACAGGCCTAGTGTCAAATCGACATGTGCCTAGGACAAAATGGTAACTAACACACTCGACCCCAGCAGCTACATATGAGTACACACACACACACACACACACACACACACAACAAGGCGTCACAGTTGGAAGATGAAGACTCCTATGAGTCAAAGGGATGTTAAGAAGTATTTCTTCAGTCATAGAGTTGTCAGGAAGTGGAAAAGCCTAGAAAGTGACGTAGTGGAGGCAGGAACCATACATAGTTTTAAGACGAGGTTTGATAAAGCTCATGGAGCAGGGAGAGAGATGACCTAGTAGCAATCAGTGAAGAGGCGGGGCCAGGAGCTATGAATCGACCCCTGCAACCACAAATAGGTGAGTCCAAATAGGTGAGTGTACACACATCCTGAGGAAAGATAGAAGGAGTAGAGTGGGGGGAGGGGTTGCACTGCTCGTAAGGAACCAATGGAGATTTGAGGAAATGGAAGGCATGGACGCGATTAGGGAAAGGGACTTCATAGTAGGTACAATCCAGTCTGGGGAACATAAGATAGCCATTGCAGAGATGTATAACCCACCACAGAACTGCAGGAGGCCAGGAGAGGAATATGAAGAGAACAACAGAGCAATGGTGGATACACTGGCGGAGGTGGCAAGAAGAGCTCACTCCAATTGGAACAAAGTTACTGGTTATGGGCGATTTCAACCACAGGGAGATTGATTGGGAAAATCTGAAACCACATGGGGGTCCAGAAAAATGGAGAGCCAATATGATGGATGTGGTACTGGAAAACCTGATGCACCAACATGTCAGGGAAACTACCAGAGAGAGAGAGAGAGAAGAGAGAGGAGAGGGCGAACCAGCAAAGCTGGACCTTGTGTTCACCTTGAGCAGCTCAGACATTGAGGTCATCACACACGAGAGGCCCCTGGGAGCCAGTGACCATATGGTTCTGAGCTTTGAGTACATAGTAGAGTTACAAGTGGAGAGAGAAACAGGAGTTGAAAGGGACAAGCCAAACTTTAAAAGTGGGACAACACGGGTATGAGGAACTTCCTGCAGGAGGTTCAGTGGAACAGAGACATGGAAGGAAAGTCAGTAAATGAAATGATGGAATACGTAACAACAAAGAGCAAGGAAGCAGAGGAAAAGTTTATTCCCAAGGGAAACAGAATATATGGGAAGTCCAGGACGAGCCCCTGGGTTACCCAAAGGTGCAGGGGCAAAGACTCAGTGTGCTAGAGCATGGAAAACGTACAGAAGGCGAAGGACCCAAGAAAATAAAGAGATTAGTCGTAGAGCTAGAAACGAGTATGCACAGATAAGCAAGGAGGACCAGCGACAGTATGAAAATGACAAAGCATTGAAAGTCAAGTCTGACCCGAAACTGCTATATAGTCACATTAGGAGGAGGACAACAGTCAAATACCAGGTGATCAGGCTAAGGAAAGAAGGTGGGGAACTCACAAGGAACGACCAAGAGGTATGTGAGGAGCTCAGCACGAGGTTTAAGGAGGTATTCACAACGGAGGCAGGAAGGAACGAACCTGGGTAGACAGCGGGGAAACCAACAAGGAATATACCAAGTGTTGGATGACATACACACAACTGAGGAGGAGGTGAAAAGGCTGCTCAGGGACCTTGATACCTCAAAGGCGATGGGACCGGACATCTCCCCATGGGTCCTTAGAGAGGGAGCAGAGATGCTGTGTGTGCCACTAACCACAATATTCAACACATCTCTTGAAACTGGGCAGCTACCTGAGGTATGGAAGAAGGCAAATGTAGTTCCCATTTTTAAGAAAGGAGACAGAAAAGAGGCACTAAACTATTGACCAGTGTCACTTACGTGTATAGTATGCAAAGTCATTGAGAAAATCATCAGGAGGAGAGTGTTGGAGCACCTGGAACGGCACAGGATTATAAAAGACAACCTGCACGGATTCATGGAAGACAAATCCTGTGTCACAAACCTTCTGGATTTCTATGACAAAGTAACAGAGGTAAGACACGAGAGAGAGGGGTGGGTTGATTGCATTTTCTTGGACTGCAGGAAGGCCTTCGACACAGTTCCTCATATGAGATTAGTGCAGAAGCTGGAGGATCAGGCGTGTATAACAGGAAGGGCACTGCAATGGATCAGAGAATACCTGACAGGGAGGCAACAACGGGTCATGGTGCGTGATGAGGTATCGCAGTGGGCGCCTGTGACGAGCGGGGTCCCGCAGGGGTCAGTCCTAGGACCAGTGCTATTCTTGGTATATGTGAATGACATGACGGACGGGATAGACTCAGAAGTGTCTCTGTTCTCAGATAATGTGAAACTAATGAGGAGCATTAAATCAGATGAGGATTAGGCAGGACTTCAAAGAGATATGGACATGCTGGTCAACTGGTCCAGCAACTAGCTTCTCGAATTTAACCGCGCCAAATGCAATGTCATGAAGATCGGGGAAGGGCAAAGAAGACCGCAGACAGGGTACAGGCTAGGTGGAGAAAGACTGCAAACCTCGTTAAAGGAGAAAGACCTTGGGGTAAGTATAACATCAAGCACGTCTCCGGAAGCACACATGAACCAGATAACTGCGGCAGTATATGGGCGACTGGCAAACCTAAGATTAGCGTTCCGATACCTTAATAAGGAATCGTTCAAGACACTGTACACCATGTACGTCAGGCCCATACTAGAGTATGCAGCACCAGTTTGGAACCCATACCTGGTCAAGCACGTCATGAAATATGAGAAAGTGCAAAGGTTTGTGACAAGGTTATTTCCAGAGCTAAGGGGAATGTCCTACGAAGAAAGGTTAAGGGAAATCGGCCTGACAACACTGGAGGACAGGAGGGTTAGGGGAGACATGATAACGACATACAAGATACTGTGGGGAATTGACAAGGTAGACAGTGACAGGATGTTCCAGAGATTGGACACAGAAACAAGGGGTCACAATTGGAAGTTGAAGACTCAGATGAATCAAAGGGATGTTAGGAAGTATTTCTTCAGCCATAGAGTAGTCAGGAAGTGAAATAGTCTAGCAAGTGATGTAGTGGAGGCAGGAACCATACATAGCTTTAAGACAAGGTATGATAAAGCTCATGGAGCAGGGAGAGAAGGGACCCAGTAGCGGTCAGAGAAGAGGCGGGGCCAGGAGCTTAGTCTCGACCCCTGCAACCACAATTAGGTGAGTACACACACACACACACACACACACACACACTGTCAACATAGTGTGTCATACGGGATTACTATCTGGGTGTGTAACGGGAGATGCCAGAAGTCCTCAATGTGATTATATATAATAATCTCTTGAGTCACATAATGTATTTCGTTGTTGTGTGCTTGGTTTGAATTGTTCTAAATTTTGCAGTATTGTTTTGGCATGCAAGTGTTAGCATCTATGGGTGAATTTAACTTTTCTAAATTTAATAGCTTAGATAAGTATGACTTCAGCAATTTCCTGCCTGAAAACGCTGTAACACTTTCAAAACAGATCTTTGCCTGTTATTACCCGTCAGAGAGAGAGGCAACACCAGTAAACTACTGAAGACTCTGTGTACATTAACAATTGAGTCCTATGCAGTTTGATAAAGATAAATATTCACAAAGAAACAGTATGCATTTGTAAGACGTGGCACCTCTACACCTGAGCTGACGTGTTGCCACGTCCTCTACACATGTGCTTTAATTAACGTTTGACACGGCTTACTCACGCACGCACACACACACGTGGACCCACAAAATGATCAATACATTCTTTAAACTTCATGGAGTTGGTATCCCCCGGAAGGGTCTTCCTGTAATGGTTGTCAGTTTTCTTTCTTCAAAGTTAAAGTAGGATTACTAGGGAATGCATCTTCTGGTGTACAATAATTGTTCCGCTTGTTATTGCGTTGTGCAATTGCAAATGTGCCACTTTTAATGACTGAAATGTTGAATTCGTTTCCTTTCAGTAACATGAAATTGTATCTTCTGATTCACTTCAGATTTTCAAAACATTTGAATTTTAACATAGAGGAAAAGTTGTTTTCTTACTGGACTGTTTACATACCAATGCATCAAAAATGTTTTCGAAATAATATATAATTTTGTACACTAACTTGAGAATGGCTCTTATGAATGGTTTCAAACTTAAAATGGTAATAAATGTAACCAAGATAAAAAAAATATAATTTATTTTGTGTAGGTGAAAAATTTGCTAATTTTATAAAACAATAAAAAATGGAGAATTAGTTTTCTACGCTATAAACGGAGAATGCCTCATCTGATCAACAAACGTTCAGCAATAGTGGGTTCGGTTTAAAGATATCCTCGCATTATTATTAGACTGTGCAATCTCAATTTGCCACTTTTGTAAAACAATATCAAATATTGACTTCCGTGAAATAACTTAAACACATCTTTTGTTAGGCATCAATATTTATATAAAATTGTATGTCTTAATGAAAGGGTCGGAGCTTGTGTACCAGGCTGCCCAGCTTATGTGGCATTTGTGGCTGAGTGGCTAAGAGCGCTGCCTGGGAATCTTGACCGTCTCAGTAGCAGTATCGAGTCCTGCTGATTATTTATATATATATATATATATATATATATATATATATATATATATATATATATATATATATATATATATATATATATAGTACCCCAGGGTACTATTTTGTGAAGAGATTCAGGGAATCTGGTTAGCCGGATGGTGGGAGTACAGTGCTTGCATTCTCAAAGAGGGGTTTGGTATATTTGCTGTTAGTGACATCTAAACTGTCGTATGTGCACGCCTCTGGCAAGACAATAATAGTGTGAATGAAGGTGAAAGTGTTTCTTTTTAGGGTTACTCTGCCTCCGTGGGAGACGGTCAGCCTGTTAAAAATAATAATATACCATTGTATGCCATTTAAATTAGACAAATTGTTATATATGTTTCTTTGTCAATACCTGAGAATTGTTGCCAGATGGATTGGTCTCTGTAACTGCTTCAGTAACTTTGACACTGATTACAACACCACGTCTTCCTGATCTGTGTATGTCATCCATGAATGAGGCTCCATCGTGAAGGAGTGGTTCCTACAAACAGCAGGCAAGATCTAAAGTCACCCTGATCGTGCATAGGAGAGACCGACCTCATCTAGCTAGCAGCAACCTCGGGATTTACAAATAAATAAAGAATAGTGTGCCAGCAGCAGTTCAAATATAGACCTAACACAGCAGTTACAGAGAGGTGGTTCACCAGCTTCCAACAGTGCGCTGGCAGTGGCGGTATTAAGAAGGAATGTGTTCCTGCCTTCCCTTCGCAGCTTACTATACTATTTCTTATTTTTTTAACCACTGAAGTGGAGTGAGAAATACTGTGAGCCCAAGCTAGGTCAATCTCCAGGTAACGTCTACTTATTTCTTCCTTGGCACTCCCAGGGCTCCCACATCTCCGTCTATGGTTCTTTCCTCAGCAACCCAATACAGTGCCTGTTTTTTTTTTGCATTGTTCACTCTCACCGCCTCCCTGCAACAATTTTATACATTTAAATTGTAGGTTAAGCCAGTTGATTCTTCTAGACGCAATAGAACAGGTGAAGACAGAAATCCTTTGGAGGATTTCGTGCCTACCTTAAAAAGGCCGAGTTCTAGTAGTGATAACAGATGGCGCTGTCGTGGTGGTGGGCGTAAACAAACTTCAACTGATACCTCAGACACTTCTGCTAATATCCTGCAGAAGAAAACTTCTCATCGGTGTTTTCTGGACATTATTAGGTTTATTGAGGCTATGTTTATCATGTCACTTAATAGTCCATGTGCGAGCTTCCTTCCCGGTAAGACACCAACACTACTATAGGTTATAGATTAATCAGAAGAGGCATACTAAGTTTAACGCAACAGATGATACCTCATTAAATTCTCTCTCTCTCTCTCTCTCTCTCTCTCTCTCTCTCTCTCTCTCATAATTCACTTTCTAAATCAACATATCTGTCAATCAAATAAAACTCGGTTTTGCATTTTTATTTTTCATGGCCTAACTTTGTCATGGAGACTTCAGTCATATTAAAAAAAAAAAAATCTTCCTAATTTTTCTCCACAATTAATTCTTTTGTTTTTACCAAAGTTTTTGAATACTTATTACTCTGGTATAGTGTATTTCTTCCTGATGTTTCATTTAATTCTAGGAGAATTCTATTCCTTAATCTAAATCTAAACGACGATGATGGTCTAGAAGCTGAACTCTTCTCCAGGCTGAGGGACTGACCACCCCATATCTCCAAGGTTGATGGACTGATTTTTGACTGAAGAAGTCTACTGTGTAGGCGAAACGCATATCAACAATAGAGAGACCCAACTGTTGCATATGTGTTTTAAATCATCAACTTGTCGGTATTTTATATAATTTTTAAAATATGTTTCTTTATGTCTGTTGCTATGTCATTTTCCTTTACATTTCCTCCATATGATTAATTTTTTTTCAATATAAAGTGTTGACCAAATCTTTCTCGCAAGATGTTTTTTATGCTAAAACTTTCTATGTCCTTTGAATTATTTTCTATTAACTTTTCCTCTACATTTTCTCTGTCTGTTTCTTGACATAACTTTTCTTTTCCCTCTAGAATTTAACTTTAGCGAAGTTGCGTCACTCTCCTGTTTTCTTCAGAACCCTCCTGCTAATTATTTTCTTTCTGAAAAGTTAACTTTAGCTTAGTAATCACCTACCAGTTATATATCTAAATTTTGCTTCTTCTCTCCGAATTAATGGTTACTGGAATGGTGGTCCCCAGGTCCCGGTCTCACGCCAGTCCTTCAGAATTATAATTAGAATGTAACAGAAAGACAACTAAGAAACAGATAAGTAAGTAAAGATTATGGCTTACTGAATGTAAACAAAAGTTTATAATATCTTTCAGCCTTCTTATATACTCACGAAACAACGAGGTAAAAATAACTAGCATTCCTGTGAGATTACTGAAACCTTAAAGAAGCTTTCACGTCACAGTCACCATATCCACTGGTGATCTTGCTGTTTCAGTCACCATACCCGCTGGTGATCTTGCTGTTTCAGTCACCATCCATACCCACTGGTGATTCTGCTGTTCCAGTCACCAGACCCACTGGAGATCTTGCTGTTCCAGTCACCATACCCACTGGTTGTCTTGTTTCAGTCACCAGACCCATCCACTGGTGATCTTGTTGTCCCCAGTCACCATCCATACCCACTGGTGATCGTGCTGTTTGTCACCATACCCACTGGTGATCTTGCTGTTTCAGTCACCATACCCGCTGGTGATCTTGCTGTTTCAGTCACCATACCCGCTGGTGACCTTGCTGTTTCAGTCACCATACCCGCTGGTGATCTTGCTGTTTCAGTCACCATCCATACCCACTGGTGATCCTGCTGTTCCAGTCACCAGACCCACTGGTGATCTTGCTGTTTCAGTCACCATACCCACTGGTGGTCTTGTTTCAGTCACCAGACCCACCCACTGGTGATCTTATCCCCAGTCACCATCCATACCCACTGGTAATCGTGCTGTTTGTCACCATACCCACTGGTGATCTTGCTGTTCCAGTCACCATACCCGCTGGTGATCTTGCTGTTTGTCACCATACCCACTGGTGATCTTGCTGTCCCCAGTCACCATCCATACCCACTGGTAATCTTGCTGTTTCAGTCACCATACCCACTGGTGATCTTGCTGTTCCAGTCACCATACCCGCTGGTGATCTTGCTGTTTCAGTCACCATACCCACTGGTGATCTTGCTGTTCCAGTCACCATATCCGCTAGTGATCTTGCTGTTTCAGTCACCATACCCACTGGTGATCTTGCTGTCCCCAGTCACCATCCATACCCACTGATGATCTTGCTGTTTCAGTCACCATTCCCACTGGTAATCTTGCTGTTCCAGTCACCATACCCGCTGTTGATCTTGCTGTCCCAGTCACCATACCCACTGGTGGTCTCGTCCCAGTCACCATACCCACTGGTGGTCTCGTCCCAGTCACCATACCCACTGGTGGTCTTGTCCCAGTAACCATATCCACTGGTGGTCTTGCTGCCCCGGTCACAATACCAACTGGTGATCTTGCTGCCCCAGTCACCATACCTACTGGTGGTCTTGATGCAACAGTCACCATACTCGCTGGTGGTCTTGTCCCAGTCACCATACCCGCTTGTGGTCTTGTCCCAGTCACCATACCCGCTTGTGGTCTTGTCCCAGTCACCATACCCACTAGTGATCTTGCCCAAATCTCCATTCCCACTAGTGATCTTGTTGCCCCAGTCATCATACCCACTGGTTATACAACATGCATAACACAACAGGCACAATATAACATACGCAATGTAATATACACACTGTAATATACACAATGCAATATGCACAATACAATATGCGCAATACAACATGAACAACACAAAATACACAAAACACCAGACAAGGCACTAGATATGTATATACAACAGACACAGATAAAAGGAGAGAAATACAATGACAATACAACAGATAATACAACATTCTTAAATTCAAATAAATTTATAAATTAATCAACATGTTTTTGAAAGCTATTTCAGAAATTGCTTCTATAATTATATTTTTTTCTTGGTAACTTATTTATAGATATAATCGGTGTGATGCTGTCAGTCTGGTATCGGTGTGATGCTGTCAGTCTGGTATCGGTGTGATGCTGTCAGTCTGGTATCGGTGTGATGCTGTCAGTCTGGTATCGGTGTGATGCTGTCAGTCTGGTATCGGTGTGATGCTGTCAGTCTGGTATCGGTGTGATGCTGTCAGTTTGGTATCGGTGTGTCAGTGTGAATCAGTCAATGTGAGTTTTAAATGTGAGTCTGCGTGATTTAGTGTCAGTCAGCCAGTGTGATACCCTAATCACCCTCATCCTGACTCATACCCAGCACGGCTAACAACACCAGTGTGACACGCTAATCACCCTCATAATGACTCACACCCAGCACGGCTGGTAACTCTTTTCCTACCGGGAATTCATATTTTTTCTTCCTTCCTCTCTGATGTTTGTCAGGAATTCCCAAAATGTCGACGAGGAAAAAAACAAGAACAAAAGCAAGACCGAACCTGCTAATTACGGCCCACTTTTATGGTGTCAAATTGGTCCGCGTGCTTTTATTATTGTTAGTCAGGTGTTAGTTTCTGCGTTTGTAACTGAGAGTCAGGTGTTAGTTTCTGCGTTTGTAACTGGGAGTCAGGTGTTAGTTTCTGCGTTTGTAACTGGGAGTCAGGTGTTAGTTTCTGCGTTTGTAACTGGGAGTCAGGTGTTAGTTTCTGCGTTTGTAACTGGGAGTCAGTGTTAGTTTCTGCGTTTGTAACTGGGAGTCAGGTGTTAGTTTCTGCGTTTGTAACTGGGAGTCAGGTGTTAGTTTCTGCGTTTGTAACTGGGAGTCAGGTGTTAGTTTCTGCGTTTGTAACTGGGAGTCAGGTGTTAGTTTCTGCGTTTGTAACTGGGAGTCAGGTGTTAGTTTCTGCGTTTGTAACTGGGAGTCAGGTGTTAGTTTCTGCGTTTGTAACTGGGAGTCAGGTGTTAGTTTCTGCGTTTGTAACTGGGAGTCAGGTGTTAGTTTCTGCGTTTGTAACTGGGAGTCAGGTGTTAGTTTCTGCGTTTGTAACTGGGAGTCAGGTGTTAGTTTCTGCGTTTGTAACTGGGAGTCAGGTGTTAGTTTCTGCGTTTGTAACTGGGAGTCAGGTGTTAGTTTCTGCGTTTGTAACTGGGAGTCAGGTGTTAGTTTCTGCGTTTGTAACTGGGAGTCAGGTGTTAGTTTCTGCGTTTGTAACTGGGAGTCAGGTGTTAGTTTCTGCGTTTGTAACTGGGAGTCAGGTGTTAGTTTCTGCGTTTGTAACTGGGAGTCAGGTGTTAGTTTCTGCGTTTGTAACTGGGAGTCAGGTGTTAGTTTCTGCGTTTGTAACTGGGAGTCAGGTGTTAGTTTCTGCGTTTGTAACTGGGAGTCAGGTGTTAGTTTCTGCGTTTGTAACTGGGAGTCAGGTGTTAGTTTCTGCGTTTGTAACTGGGAGTCAGGTGTTAGTTTCTGCGTTTGTAACTGGGAGTCAGGTGTTAGTTTCTGCGTTTGTAACTGGGAGTCAGGTGTTAGTTTCTGCGTTTGTAACTGGGAGTCAGGTGTTAGTTTCTGCGTTTGTAACTGGGAGTCAGGTGTTAGTTTCTGCGTTTGTAACTGGGAGTCAGGTGTTAGTTTCTGCGTTTGTAACTGGGAGTCAGGTGTTAGTTTCTGCGTTTGTAACTGGGAGTCAGGTGTTAGTTTCTGCGTTTGTAACTGGGAGTCAGGTGTTAGTTTCTGCGTTTGTAACTGGGAGTCAGGTGTTAGTTTCTGCGTTTGTAACTGGGAGTCAGGTGTTAGTTTCTGCGTTTGTAACTGGGAGTCAGGTGTTAGTTTCTGCGTTTGTAACTGGGAGTCAGGTGTTAGTTTCTGCGTTTGTAACTGGGAGTCAGGTGTTAGTTTCTGCGTTTGTAACTGGGAGTCAGGTGTTAGTTTCTGCGTTTGTAACTGGGAGTCAGGTGTTAGTTTCTGCGTTTGTAACTGGGAGTCAGGTGTTAGTTTCTGCGTTTGTAACTGGGAGTCAGGTGTTAGTTTCTGCGTTTGTAACTGGGAGTCAGGTGTTAGTTTCTGCGTTTGTAACTGGGAGTCAGGTGTTAGTTTCTGCGTTTGTAACTGGGAGTCAGGTGTTAGTTTCTGCGTTTGTAACTGGGAGTCAGGTGTTAGTTTTTCCTTCTCTTGTCTGTGTTACTAAACTGAAAGTTCCTGTATTATGTAAGTTGGTGTTATTTTTAGTGTTTTAAGTGTTAGTCGGGTGCAAGTTCATGTGTTATTAGTGTTATACGAGGATTGATTGCTGTGTTGTGTTAGTCCCAATGTCTTAAGTGTTAGTCGGGTGTTCCTGTGTTTCAAGTGTTAGTCGGGTGTTAGTTCTTGTGTTTCAATTGTTAGTTGGCTGTTAGTGCCTGTGTTTTCAGTGTTAGTCGGGTGTTAGTTCCTGTGTTTTCAGTGTTACTCAGGTGTTAGTTCATGTGGTGTCAATGCTAGTCATGTGTCCCTGTGGTATCAGTGTTTGTCAGGTGTTAGTTTTTTTTGTTATCAATGATAATCAGGTGTTAGCTCCTGTGGTATCAGTCTTAGTCTCGAGTTAGTTCCTGTCTTGTGTTAGATGTTAGTTTCGGCATTATCTAGCATCTTTCTACAACCGGCACTCGTTGTTTGTTCTTCTTGCTCCTCAATTCTCCAAGTTTCATCGATGTTAACTAGCAAACAACAACAGCTTCATTGATCAGAGACTCGTCCGCGGATAACGAATTGCCCAGACGGGTTTAAACACACTATGAAATGCAACAGCCTGTGTTCCAAGTTTTGTACAGGTCCTCGGAAACACTGCTTCCCACACACTTTTTTCTAGTTCGGAGGATTGCTAGTGGTTTCCTTGCGACCAGATTCTTGGGCTAGTGTCTAGTTTAGTTCCAGGCTAGTGTCTAGTTTAGTTCCAGGCTAGTGTCTAGTTTAGTTCCAGGCTAGTGCAGATGCTGCTTTACTAAGCTTCTCACTTGAGAATACGTGAGAAAGAGAGATGTCAGAACACCTTGCAGACTGGTTACTGTTGTACAGTGTGTACTGTTGTACAGACAACGTACGACTTTGTATTAGCTAGTTGTGCTATATAGAGTTTTGGTAAATAAATGGTTTGCTTGAATGGATATTTAAGTTCATTAATTCTAGGGTAATTATACAGCCAATTTGTCTTACCTGTACATGGGGCCTTATGGCACTTACAACTCAAGATTTACGGGGATATTTCGTTTAACTTAATTATTCTGAGATTTTAAAACAATTCTGATAACGAATTGGAAGATCAGATATAGATAATAATTGAGAGAAGATATTACGTTATTCAGTGGATTTGTTCCAGCATCAAGTAATTGCAAGGTTTAAAGTTTTCCTAGGCTCTTGGTCAACAAACTCGGCTGAAGTGCCAATTACTGAATTAAGAGTGTCACACATGTACGAATTTATAAGGGTAATAGAGAAACCATTACTGAGCATTATAGATCTAACTCCGAGTTACTCTATATTTAATTTTAAATTTCGGTAGCAGTGCGAGCCAGAAGTCAATATACAAATATCCCGCACAGAGGAGGAGCTAACCACGACGTTTCGGTATTATGTACTTGGACCATTTACAAAGACACATTAATTGCTAGTGTGACTTTGACTTTGTAAATGGTTCAAGTCGGACCCAAATGTCGTGGTAAGCTCCTTGTGTCTCCAAGCCTCCTCTTCGTCAGGGCACGCTGAAGGGAGAGGGTGCTTAAAAAATTGCATTGAAGCAAAATGGAAAGTATGTACACATATGTGCATGTTTTTGTGTATGAATTTCTGTACGTATGTGCACTGTCATATGAATATATACTATGTGCATGTATTTTTGTGCATATCTGTGTATGCATATGCGTATGCATATAAATTTATTGTATATATGCGTATGCGCATTTATATATACACACACACACACCACACACACACACACACACACACACACACACATATATATATATATATATATATATATATATATATATATATATATATATATATATATATATATATATATTTTATATATATTGTACCCACGAGCGAGTGGTATTGATCAACAACAACACTGCGACTAGCCAAGGACTCGAACCCATGCTGCTTTGGCCCGCCTCATGGTGAGCAAAAACACATGGCCAAAGCAACATGGGTTCGAGTCCTTAGCTAGTCGCAGTGTTGCTGTTGATCAATACCACTCGTTCGTGGTTACAATAATATAAAATACTGCTCGTTGGGCTAGTACACCAAACAAGGAGTAGAATGAAATTAGCTCAGAGGCACCCACACCACCGTATGTCGTCGGATGACGGTAAAACACTTAGCTTGGCTGGGTGCGTCATTCTTGTAGGATTGCGTGGTCCTGTGGGTTAGAGCGTCATGTGTTTTCGCTCACCGTGAGGCGGGCCAAAGCAGCATGGGTTCGATTCCTTGGCTAGTCGCAGTGTTTATATATATATATATATATATATATATATATATATATATATATATATATATATAAATTTGGTCAGCAAGATCTTTTGTTTTGAGTCCATATTGGTTTCAAACAAATAAGTTATGTAACAGTAATTTTAAAATCTTGTCCCTAACAATGATCTCCATTTGTTTACCCAAATCCAACGTTAAGTTAATGGGACTGTAGTTACGAGCCCAGATTTAACCTCCCTCCATGAATAATGGAGTAACATTTGCTACTTTCCACTCATTTGGTGGGTATTAATTTTTTATATTAGTGGGTTCACTGTTTGGTCCTTATATCATATTTTGGTTATTTGTAGCAGCATATTCGATCTTATTGCCTTCGTTGATATTTGGTTTCAATTTTATGTTCTATAAAATATTGTGAAGTTGAATTGTTCTGTCGATTGTTACTGTAAATTCAGAGATGAATGTTCTGTTGGTGTTTCCTTTCTGCTGTTGCTGCTAGTTCAAATAACTTTAAATACTATCACTTTCTTATTTCTGACATACTATGTGGAGAAGTGTGAGTGAATGAATGAGCGAGTGAGTTAGCATGTTAGTTTGTGACCTAAGTAGCTGGTCCAAATAGAGCGCCAGGATTCACATTTTTTTTTTTTAGGTGTGTTGTGTGGGCGGCGACTCGGGATTAACATGCATTGTTAATTTGTATTCCGTGTGTGTCTGTGTACTTTGTATTCCTTTGAAAATGTTGGTGTTGCACATTACCATCACTTTGTGGAAGTTAAAGTTATACGCAGGGAGACTGTCATCTCCCAATATTTTAAGGGAACATGACAGTCATAAGCAAGAAAATGTTGATGGCTGTATCTACAAGATGCCCAGTAAAAATTATAATAAAGTTTATTACAGTCAAACTGGGGAAAGACTTGAATTAAGTTTACAACAGCATAAATATAGCATTCGAACTGGACAAGAGTCTAATGCTATGTTTATACATGTGAGAAATTAACTATGCAACTGATTTTCAAAAGGCCTAGAAAGTAGAATCCAGCAAGTCTAATTCTTCCTGACGAGGTAACAGAACAGGAACAAGCATTCAGATGAACAACGCCGTGCTAAAACTTATTATGTAAAATCATTAGACTTGTTAACATTTTGTTTTCAATGAGTCCAACGTTGTTTTTTTTATATTGCCCAGCGTTTGGGTTAATATTTTCACCAATTATTTTGACAAGGCATAAGTGGTCGATCTCACAGAGGTAATAACAGGTATCGCGGGAAAGCCAGGCTTGTGGGTTTTAATTAAACCCTACTTATAAGGAAGTGTCGCCGACCTAACTGCTAAATGCTTTAATAAATTTTTTCATTACCTCACAGTAAGGTTCAAAGTTTTTTTTATCAAACTGCTCCAACGAGTTCTTATTAAAGGGCGCGTAAGTTTCCCTGACCTCTAACAAAGTCTTCATTCTCCACTATTATCTACCTTTTCATAATTACTATTGCATTTGTTTGTCTGTTTTCGTATGATGAGGTCTAGGATCTTCATTAATTTATACCTGTAGTATACCTGGAGGGGGTTTTCGGAGTCAACGCCCTAGTGGCCCGGTCCATGACCAGGCATCGTGGTGTATCAGGGCCTGATCAACCAGGCTGTTACTGTTGGCCTTACATAAACCGACGTATGAACCACAGCCCTGCTGGTCAGATACTGACTTTAGGAGCCTATCCAGCGCCTTCTTGAAGACAGCCAGGGGTCTATTGGTAATCCCCCTTATGTATGCTGGGAGGCAGTTAAACAGACTTGGGGCCCTGACACTTATTGTGTTGTCTCTTAGCGTACTCATGCCCCCCCTGCTTTTCATTGGGGGGATGTTACATCTTTTTTTTTTTTTTTTTTTTTTTTTTTTTCATTCGTAGGGAGTGATTATCATGTATATTTCTCGTCTGCGTTCCAGGGAGTACAAATCAAGGGACTTAAACCGTTCCTAGTAATTTAAGTGCTTTATCGTACTTATACGTGCCTTGACCAGTAGGCGCGAAACTCATCTCATATCCTCGGGCTGTCTGTCGGTCCCGGGTAAATTCAAGACTCGACACGTTAATAGCGAAATCCGGGTTAGCATGTTGGGACCAGCCACTTTGTGCTATAAGTTTGTTTAATTTTCTAGCATGTAAACATTCAGTTTTCCGTTTGATTATTCTCAATCCCCTATACAGTGATACCCCGGATTTCGACAATAATTCGTTCCAGAATGCTGTTCGAGTGTCGTTACCAAACGAATTTGTTCCCATAAGGACAAATGTAAATTAGATTAGTCCGTTTCAGACCCCCAAAAATACACTTACAAACGCCCTTACAAAAATATACTTACATAATTGTTCTAGTTGGGAGCTGTACGAAATACGGGGCACCACTGTATATGTAATCTAATAAATGATTTTACCACGGGAGTGGTACCATGGTGAAGAACTTTTCTTTGATTTGTCTCACTTCAATAAACATTTTATTTTCGTGTTTAACAGATACATATTCTTAGTAATTATTGTAAAGTATATCGAATAAGGTAGAAGACGGATTAACCAACCTGTTCTTGTTGTTAATTATTATTATTGTTCTGTAGAAGCGATTTCGGTAATACCTGTTCACTGAGGCACTTTCATAAAATATTAATTTTAATGACGTTTTACGGGAATTAAGAAGAACAGATTTATAAGAGAAAGAAAAAAAGGAAGAGGAAGGAAAAAGTCTAGAGAATTGGGATAAGAGTTGGCAAGTGGTATTCATATTATACAGAAATCGCGAACAAGCGATAAAATATGCAAAACAACCACGGGGAGAGTTAAATGATGGCTCTAGGCCTTTCGTGTTGCAATCAACACATCAGGAGCTTGAAATGTTGCAGAAATGAGTAAGAAGTCCAGGCAGATACGTTCCCTTGAACCTGGCAAGATGTTAAAACATTAGTAGTAGAAGCATGCAGAAGTCCATGAAATATTTAGTAATGACTTACTGAAATGATAACTATCACCAATATACCTTCGGATTTCAAATCGTATCATTATAAAAGACTTTAGTATTCTGATCTCAAAGATATCTGACATCTATCAGTAGGGAAAATTCCATCGCATGCAAAGAAAATAGGGAAGCAGCAAAAGGAAAAACCCTCTTATTTCCAGAGGCTTATCCATGGTTTATCCATGGTTTATCCATGGTTTA
The DNA here is from genome assembly GCA_009830355.1 of Cherax destructor. Taxonomy (NCBI): domain Eukaryota; kingdom Metazoa; phylum Arthropoda; class Malacostraca; order Decapoda; family Parastacidae; genus Cherax; species Cherax destructor. The sequence goes on along the minus strand of WNWK01001765.1, from coordinate 146,226 downwards.
TCCATGAGGTTGAGTGGGAGTAGAAAATGAATACCACTAGCCAAATCTTATCCCAATTCTCTTGATTATTTCTTTCCTCAAGAAAGAACGAACATCCACAATACCGTGACTGGAACAATACAATACTTGGACCATTTACAAAGTGACTTGGTAAAAGGTCCAAGTCGGACCGAAACGTCGTCGTGAGAGGGTTATTTTTGTATTCTTTCCTTCTTCCTCCTTCGCTCTTTTCTCTTACAAATCTCTTCCTCTTAATGCCCATAAAACGTAATTAAATTTATCATTTTTACGAAAGTGTCTCAATGAACAGGTATTTCGGAAATCGCGTCTTCAGGTTAGTAATTACTAAGAATATTGATCTGCTAAAACATGAAAGAAAATGTTTACTGAAGTGAGCAAGTCCAAACAAAAGTTCTTCAACATGGTACCACTCCCATGGCAAGATCATTTATTATATTACATACATAAGGGGATTGAAAGTAATGAAACGGAAAATTGAATGTTGACATGGTAGAAAATTAAATAACCTTAAAGCACAAAGTGGCTGGTCCCAACATGCCAATCCGGATTTCGGTATTAACGTGTCGAGTTTTGAGCTTACCCTGGACCAACACAGCCCTAGGATATGCATGGTTAAGTTAACGCCTATTAGTGGAGGCACTAATTATTTTGACTTTGCCAAGTGTTATTGCAGTCTAGAAAACAAGGGGACCTATCCTCTAAAACATTCAACATTTGCAAAGGCATAGTATATGGGGTTAAGTCATGCCATGAATTAAAGAAATATCCTAGATAGTAATTATGGAAAGGGTAGATTATATTAGAAAAATGAACAATTTGTTAAAAGACAGGGAAACTTACGCACCCCTTAATAAGAATCGGTTGGACCAGGTTAATAGTAAGTTTAATAAACATCTTAGAACTTTAGAGGTAATAAGGAATTAATTACACACTTATCAGCTAGGTCAGTGACACTTTCTTTTTTGTACGGTTTGATTATATCCCACAAGCCTGGTTTTCCAGCGAGAACTATTATGTGGGATCGGCAATTTATGCCTTGTCAAAATTGTTGGTGAAAATATTAATTCCATTGCTTGGCAACATTTCCGAGGTCCATATAAAAAAACAATGATCTCATTGAGAAATTGCAAAATGTTAACATGTGTAATGATTTTACAATAGTAAGTTTGGACATCACGGCGTTGTTCACCCGAGTGCCTGTTCGCGATTTATCTTATCTGGAAGAAGAATTAGATGAGTTCTTCATGTCATTCAATAAAAACACTATTGCTGAGGCGATGATGTGAGTGCAAGTTTGAGACTGAAAGGAAATATTATGCTTAAAGGCAAGAAATGGCTATGGGGAATCCATTGTCTCCCCTATTAAGCAATCTGTTCATGGAGTTCTTCGAAGCTAGGTTGTTAAAAGACATCATGTGCTGTAAAGCTAAATGGTTCAGCTATGTGGATGACATCTTGTATTTTCGGACCGAATGGTATAAACCTGGACACATTTCTACCAAAACTTAACGTTCTGGTCCCGTCTATTAAATTCACCGTGGAGTAAGAAATGGAATCTAAACTTCCATTATTAGATGTGTTGATACACCGGGTTGGTAGAAAGTTTAAGTTTACAGTATATATGAAGACCACCAATGTATACTCATACATTCACTACTATTCCAACCAGTGAGACAAGAATAAAAAAGAGTGTATTCCTCACTGTGTTTCTGAGAGCTTACCGAGTGTGCAGCCCAGAGTTTCTCTGTGAAGAAATTAGGAAAGTATTTGATATTGCTACTCAGCTGTGGTACCCTAAGACGTTTGTAGAATCAGCGTTGCTGGCAACTAGGAAAAATTATCATAGGGCTGAACCCAGGATAACACCTCGGATCAAGAATGTGCTGGTTTTCCCATACAATAAAAAATTATCTGTCCTGCTGAATGCCCTAAAAAGATTCAACATACAAGTAGTATTTAAGAATTCACTGACTGATATAAGCATTTTGATAAATACACACACAACCCGCACATATAAAAGGAGAGGAGCTTACGACGACGTTTCGTAAGCTCCTCTCCTTTTATATGTGCGGGTTGTGTGTGTATTGTTCCAGTCAAGGTATTGTGCCTTTTTTGTTATTTTGATAAAGAATTCTCCTCAACACTGTGCTGGTGAAGTCTACAGGATTGGTTGTAATGGCTGCAACTTATCTTATTTGGGACAGACCGGCGGACCTCTAGATGTCAGGATATTGCAACAACGATATTCGATATGAACTGCGCAGGAATCAAAGGTCTACAATAACTCTGTAAATTGGTCAGAATCCAGAGTTGTAGTTCCTTGCTCCTCTTGGCTTGAATGACACTTTGTAGAAATTACCATTATAAAACATGATAAATGTTCATTATATAATAGTGACCGATTAACCAAACTCGGTAACTATATAACTGAAGGCACAACACACAGTCTGAAGCCGGATTCCTACCAAAACACTTTAAATTGTCGTAAATGCAGCTCTATACTTACGAATTAAGTAACGCGTGCTGCTGGAGGGATTTTGGAGGGATATAAAAGAATGAAATTAAAAGTGAACATAGGAAAGAGCACAGTGATGAGAAAAACTAAAACCTAGGCAATGGAAGATTGAGTATCAGATTAATGAGAGTAAGTATGGAGGAAATTTGTTCAAATATTTGGGTGAGGACTTGTTGGCGCATGGGTCCGTAAAAGACGAGATAAACCCCAGAAGAAAGTTGAGAGAGGGAACGGGTGGTGCTTGAGGCATCTGTGAAGACAAGGAACTTTGTCCATGGAGGCAAAAGGGTTAATGTACCAAAGTGTAGAGGTTCCAACACTCTTATATGAGTATGAAACATGGATTTTTAACGTTGCATTGAGGAGACAGTAGAGATGTAGTGTTCCAAGGGAATGTGAGGTGTGAATATTATGTAGAGAATTCGGAGCATCGAGATGAGAGAAGGTGTGAAGCTGCCAGAGGTATAATTCAGAGTGTCGAGGACTTAGGGAAGATAGAACAAAATATGATGACGAGAAGGTTATAGAGATCTGGAGTGGAGGGAAAGGATGATAGGGATCGTCACAGGAGGGGTTGGAGGAAAGAGGTCACAGGAGGGGTTGGAGGAAAGAGGTCACAGGAGGGGTTGGAGGAAAGAGGTCGTCACAGGAGGGGTTGGAGGAAAGAAGTCAAGGAGTTTTCATTGCTAGGGTCTTTAATATCTAGTAAGCTTGGATGAACACTTCAGATTGGAGTGAATGGAGGCAAGTGGCTATCGTAACTTGGCATGCTTTTGGAGTGCGAGACAGATAACATAAAGGGATTTAAGGAAACCGGTTAGTAGGAGTTTTGCCCTGAAGGTGGGAAGTGCAGTACCTGCACTATATAGGAGGTGGAGACATTGCAAATTGCACAGAACAAATTCTACTTTTAAAAATAAAATTGAAAAAATTGCACTTATTCTCACAAGTTATCGCACGGGAGCCCAAACTAGAAATGGGCATAATAACATTGACCACAAAGCACCTGCAGATGCCAATCATTCTTATTTAAAACACATCGGTATCGAAAATTTGAAACTGATGGGAAGAGGCGTTTTCAAATTATAAACGAAAGTCTTTGATTAAAAATAATCCTTCAGGCAACATTTATGAGGAAACCCCCTCAGGGAGTGTTCCTAGATCTGAAGGATTCGTTTTAATTAATGTAATCAGGACACATAAGTCGAATGGAGTCTCTTATTATTTTATTTCCTATTTATTAGTTAATCACAGCAAAAATGTTTAAAGTACTCACGCGATAAGATAACAAGATATATGTGTACTCACCTTTTTTGTACTCGCCTAGTTGTGATTATAGGGGTCAGATCTTGGCTTCTGGCCTGGACTCTTACCTGTGCGTTATGTCGTTCAACGTATTCTCACCTCACGTTCCTTATTATACTTGTGTTTAGAAGAATTTATGGAATATCATCAACCACTTTGTTGCCCAGGTCATTCAGCTTGTTGATCACCTTTGTGTTTAGCATCTATCTGTACCTTTGTGTATTTGTTTTCCTCTGGAATTTTCTATCCTTGTCCACCCTAGGAAAAATGACACAAGTGCATTCACTTAGAACGCCTTTAATGAAGACGTTTCTTATTGTGACTTTGATAACTTTAAGTGGTCAAGGTCCCATGACGGAGTCATCTTTAATATAGATGCCCACTTGTTTACTTTTTCCGCCACAGGTTGTCAACACTTGCTTCTTTATTACTCTTATGTTCTCCGAGTATCTTACACATTTGTGTCTCCACTGACAATTTCATCTCCTAATGTAATCAGGTTCAGTTCTTTAAATGTCTTCATACTTTATTCCCAGTAGCTCCTGGACGGGTTTGGCCCCAAACATGTCCAGGAGCTACTGGGAATGCGCACCTGATGCTCAGCATCAGGTGCGCATTTTATTCTGGTGCTGCATATTGTGGCTACAGTTATGAAACGTTGCTGTGATTGCTGAAGGCTAATCTTAGTTACGAAACACTGAATCGCTGAAAAAAGTTATGCGATAGATGGGCGGTACAACTTTCAGCGAAATGCAAGATACTTTGGGCACACTAGGTTTTCCTTTATGGAATTTTGTATAATCTTCTTCGGTGCTTGTAACCAGTTTATGGTCTTCTCTTCCGTTCTCTAATTTTCATAACCTGGCATTTCTGGAATTAAATTCCAGTTACTACTTGTCCGGGCAAACCTGCAGTTTGATTAGCTGTGTGTGTGTGTACTCACCTAGTTGTGGTTGCAGGGGCCTTATCATACCTCTTCTTAAAGCTATGCATGGATCCTGCCTCCACTAAATCACGTTCTAGATTATTCCACTTCCTGACAACTCTGTAACTGAAGAAATACTTCCTAATATCCCTGTGATTCATCTGAGTCTTCAACTTCCAGTTGTTGCTGTGTCCCATCTCTGGAACATGCTGTCTCTGTCCACCTTGTCGATTCCTCTCAGTATTTTATATGTCATTATCATATCCCCCTAACTCTTCTCTCCTCCAGTGTCATCAGGTCGATTTTCATTAACCTCTCGTCATAGAACATGCCCCTTAGCTCCGGGACTAGTCTCGTTGCAAACCTTTGCACTTTCTCTAATTTCTTACATGCTTGGCTAGGTGTGGGTTTCAAACTGATGCTGCATACTCCAATATGGGTGTGACGTACTCGGTGTACAGAGTCTTGAACGATTCCTTACTGAGATATCAGAATGTTATTCTTAGGTTAGCTAGGCGCCCGTATGCTGCAGCAGTTATTTGGTTGATGTGCGCCTCAGGAGAAGTGCTCGGTATCATACTCACCCCAAGATCCTTTTTCTTGAGTGAGGTTTGTAGCTTCTGGCCCCGTAGAATGTACTCCATCTGTGGTCTTCTTTGCCTTTCCCCGATCTTTATGACTTTGCACTTCGTGGCATGCAAAGAGTATGTTACAATTTATTCGGCGTATAGGCTGCCTCCCAACCAGCGTACTGGGTGCTAAGGGTTTAACGATCAATAAGGTGCCCGTCGTTAAATCAGTACCTTGGTTCATTGACCAATCACAGGCAAGCCCGCCAAAGCTGAGGCAATGTGGTTCACTTGCGGTCAGCATTGGCAGACTTGCCTACCTGCTGGCTGAGTGCGGTGCACTCTCTCTCTGGCTTTTGCTTTGCCGTCTGTCATCGTCGTGTACACTTATTTCATCTATACATAATGTACATATCTGTATATAGTGGGTGAAGGTAAAATATACACTATAGTCTATCTGCTGAGTTTGTTTGCTCCAATTCTCATTAAGACCAGGTCACAGGCCATTCATTACCTGTGTAATGGGGTTGAACTCCAGGAGCCAGTCTCTGGACCAGGCCTGCAGCCTGTTCAGATTCCTTTATAGTCCTGCCTGGTTCACCTCCGATTGAATTATCTTCATTAACTTCACATCGTCTGCAAACAGGGACACGTCTGACTATGTTTTCCGTCATGTCGTTCACATATACCACACATACTACTGTGTGTGTGTACTTACCTATATGTAGTTTCAGGGGTCAAGTCGTAGTTTCTTACCCTGCTTCTTAGCGAGTCGCTGCTGGGTTCATATATTCTTGATTTCGCGAGTCTTATCGCACCTCTTTTTAAAGCTATGTATGGATCCTGCCCCTAAGATTTCTCTGTCCGATTCGCTCCACGTACTAAGACTGGATAAATATTTCCTAACATCCCTGTGACTCTTCTGTCTCTTCAACTTCCAGTTGAAGCCTCGTATTCTAGTTGTCCGTCTTTTGAAAAAAATTTCCCTGTTCACCCTATCAATTCCTCTCGATATTTAGTAAGTTGCTATACCACCTCTAGTTCTTCGCTCCTCTCTCATCAGGTTTATTTCATTAATCTCTCATTATAGGACATAATCCTCAGCTCTGGGACTAGTCTCGCTGCAAGTCTTTCCACTTTCTTTAATTTCGTAACATGCTTCAACAGGTGCCGCTGCTCCAATATGGGCCAAAGGTACGTCGTATACAATGTCGTGAATGACTTCTTGCTTTGATTTCTGGAAGCTAGTGTTAGGTTTGCTATACGAGTAACTTCTGCAGCAGTTATTCGGCCGATATAAGCCTCAGGCGATATGATCGGTTCATTACTCACCCCGAGGTCCTACTTGTGTGGTTTGCATCGTTTTTCCCCAACCATGTACTCCGTCTATGGTCTTCTTTGCTCATCCTCTATCTTCATAACTTTGTTCTTGCTGAGGTTAAATGCCAGCAGCCTACAGCCTGTCCAGGCTCATTTGTAGTCATTCCTGGTCTTAACATCAGAACATAAGATAGAGGGAACACTGCAGCAGGCCTACTGGCCCATGCGAGGCATGTCCAAGTCACCTCCCGGCTTAAACCAATGACCCACCTAGTCGGGTTAGGTCACATACACTTAAGGAAGGAGCACGGCATAAAACCTAGTAGCACAAGCTAGTCAAGTCCAACTCATACTCACCCACACCCACTCATGTATTTATCCAACCTATTTTTAAAACTACACAACGTCTTAGCTTCAATTACGGTATTCGGGAGTTTGTTCCGCTCATCCACAACTCTATTACCAAAGCAGTGCTTTCCTATATCCTTCCTGAATCAAAATTTTTCCAACAAGATTAGCCGCCTCCATCGCAGTTGCCACTGAATGGTCTAATAATAACTCCCGAGTCTCTGGTCCATCTGACTCAAGAAGGTTATCAGTTCCACTAACTAAATTATCAGTTCCACTAACTAAATTAGCAATGGTTTTAAGTTAAAACCATTGCTGCGAGTCCTGTCTTGGCTAGATATTTTTAGCATGCTGTTTATATTCCCTTTATTTATTCCTGTTTTCCATTTATACACCTCAATCATATCTTTACCTTTTTTTGTAACATTAAGGGTGACCAGGGATACCTCTAACATTCTGTCATACCCTTCACGTATGCAAGTAATAATAACAGTCCTAGTACTGATCCTTGTGGAACCCCACTCGTTACATACTTATTCCGGCACCTCTTCTCGCACAAGCACTTGTTTCCTTCCTGTTAGGTATTTCTTGGTCCATTGCAGTTGCTTCTTCACTTTTATCTTTCGTCACAGTCTCTTGCACGGCACTTTGTCAAGAGTTTTCCTACAGTCCAAAGATATACAATCTACCCATCCCTCTCGCTCTTGCCTTCAGTTATCTTGTTGTAGAAACCTGTCTGTTGATATTTATGAGCCCACTCTTCTGTAGGTGCTGCACCACCGCTCATCCTCCTGATAATCTCTATAATCTTGCATACAATATATGTCGGTAACACCGCTCTATATGTTAATGTTGCTGTCTCAAATATTGGGACTATATTTGTCATCTTTGTCCAAGAGTCGACTCATGGACAAAGATGGCAAATATAGGCCTCACGCAATACTTGTGCTCACTCTCTCATAACCCTCGGAGAGAGATTTTCCGAGCCCACAGCCTTCAAGGTATCTCGTTCACACAGTAGCTTCTTCATCTCTTCTGTCGTATGTACTATCACCTGCAGGTACACTCTACCGCTTAAATTCTCTGGCAACCTTTTTGTTTCCTGTAGTTTCCTCTGTACTCACCTAGTTGGGGCTGTAGGGGTCGATTCACAGCTCCTGACCCCGCCTCTTCACTGGTCGCTACTAGGGTTCACTTGTGTGTGTGTTTGTGGTAGGTGTTAGTGGCGACACTCGTTCTTATCCAGCATGGAAGTAACTTGTACAGCTCCATCTGCACTGATCAATACCTAGCACCACCACCACCACCACAACCAACAGCCCACTCAGCACTACCATCACCACTACCACAACCAACAGCCCACTCAGCACTACCACCACCAGCACAGCCAACAGCACCACCATCACCACCACCACCATCACAACTATCACCACCATCATCACAACCATCACCACCACAACCATCACCACCATCACCAACACCAAAAGCAGCAACAGCAGCAGCAGCAGCAACACCACCCCCACCACCACACCTACCACCACCCCCACCACCTCCACCCCCACCACCTCCACCACAAACCACCGCCACCAACACCCCCACCAGCTCCCCACCACCAGCACTCCCACCACCAACCACCACCACCACCAACAACCACTAGTACATGGGCATCAAAACTATCCCAGCATAAACACGAACACACCAACACCACTACTTTAGCAACACCGCCATCCCAGCACCACCACCACTCCAACAATATCCCAGCATCCTCACCACTCTAGCAACAATATCCCAGCACCCTCACCGCTACAGCAACAATATCCCAGCATTCTCACCACTTCAGCAACAATATCCCAGCATCCCCACCACTCCAGCAACAATATCCCAGCATCACCACCATTCCAGCAACAATATCCCAGCACCACTACCATTCTAGCAACAATATCCCAGCATCACCACCATTCCAGCAACAATATCCCAGCATCACCACCATTCCAGCAACAATATCCCAGCATCACCACCATTCCAGCAACAATATCCCAGCATCACCACCAATCCAGCAACAATATCCCAGCATCACCACCAATCCAGCAACAATATCCCAGCATCACCACCATTCCAGCAACAGTATCCCAGCATCACCACCATTCCAGCAACAATATCCCAGCATCACCACCATTCCAGCAACAATATCCCAGCATCACCACCATTCCAGCAACAATATCCCAGCATCACCACCAATCCAGCAACAATATCCCAGCATCACCACCAATCCAGCAACAATATCCCAGCATCACCACCATTCCAGCAACAGTATCCAAGCATCACCACCATTCTAGCAACAATATCCCAGCATCACCATCATTCCAGCAACAATATCCTAGCACCACCACCATTCTAGCAACAATATCCCAGCATCACCACCATTCCAGCAACAATATCCCAGCATCACCACCATTCTAGCAACAATATCCCAGCATCACCACCATTCCAGTAACACTATCCCAGCATCACCACCATTCCAGCAACAATATCCCAGCATCACCACCATTCCAGCAACAATATCCCAGCATCACCACCATTCCAGCAACAATATCCCAGCACCACCACCATTCCAGCAACAATATCCCAGCATCCCTACCGCTCTAGCAACAATATTCCAGCATCACCACTATTCCAGCAACAATATCCCAGCATCACCACTATTCCAGCAACAATATCCCAGCATCACCACCATTCCAGGAACAATATCCCAGCATCACCACCACTCCAGCAACAATATCCCAGCATCCTTACCACTCTAGCAACAATATCCCAGCATCACCACCATTCCAGCAACAATATCCCAACACCACCACCACTCCAGCAAAAATATCCCAACACCACCACCACTCCAGCAACCATATCCCAGCATCACCACCATTCCAGCAACAATATCCCAGCATCACCACCATTCCAGCAACAATATCCCAGCATCCCCACCACTCTAGCAACAATATTCCAGCATCCCCACCACTCTAGCAACAATATCCCAGCACCACCACCATTCCAGCAACAATATCCCAGCACCATCATCATCGTTACCTCAGCATCACCCTCAGCACATCCAGCGGCCCCCTACACTTCCACACAAGCATATCATCGGCATATGGATGCCGTATCATGTCTAATGACTTGATGCTGCAAGGGATGGCCTTTCATTATACTCCATGTATAAATTAGAGAATACAAAATACAAGTGAAGGTGACTTCCCGTACTGCAGCTTAATTTTTGTTTTGAGGAATTTATTATTGAGAGAAAAAACATTAGCATTTACACATAATTTGCGAGAGCTAAAATTTTCTGCGTGGAAAGCTTGGAAAAGTATGGAAAACCAATCAAAGTTAAACATAAAATAAATAGAAACCTTCTGAATTCAATTATTAAAACTACGATACTCTGATTTATCCAACCAGGCTGAAGGAAACCCAAGACCAATTAGTGGACCCCCGGAAATCGAACGCCTCCCAACTCGACCTATTATGTAAGTTTATTATTGTAAGTGCTTTTGTAAGTGTATTTTTGGGGGTCTGAAATGGACTAATCTAATTTACATTATTCCTTATGGGGGATAAATTCGTTCGGTAACAGCACTTGAACAGCATTCTGGAACGAAGAATGTTCGATTTCCGGGGGTCCACTGTATTGTAAAGTTCTAACATGAAAGTAATCAATCCACTCCACAATTCACAGCACTCTTCCATCAAGGACTCAACAAAGTGACTAAAATTATCACATTTTAACTCCCAAAATAGGAAATTACTTTTCCAAGAACACAAACAACTCGTCAAACATACACAAGATTATCAGATTCCTTGTAAGGTTTGGAATCAGATATACATCGGTCAAACTGCAGGGGCATCAGCTACTAGGATCATGGAAGACAAACTGCAAATCATTATCAGCAAAAGAGATCGGACAACAAGTTTGTTATAATAAACCACAATATTTTGGGAGAAAGGTGTTGCTATCACATACAAATTAAACTTCACTTACAAAACAGAAAATTATACTCTCAGATTTCATTGACATTACACCTAGATACAATATCTCATAATAACAGTGGAAGCCAAATGCAGTTCAAAAATTTCTACTTAAGAAGTGTATACCAACATTCAGCATTGATCAGAACGCCAGTACAGGTTCAAACAACAACAGTGGACCTGGAATAACGTAGTACAGAGACTCACTACAGTGGGCCTCCTGGTCGATGCTCAACTACCCACACTCCTCTCCAACTGTTTTACAGCCTTCACGAGCTGCGTGAGAGTTGCTTCACTCACCTGCTCTTCAGACAGGAAACTCAACATCAACCTGTACTCCTGACCTGACGCTCAACCTGAGTTTCTCCCCTTTTGTCCCTCTATATATGTTATACGTTACTATACGGTGGTGAGGGTTTCAGTTAGGAATCAAAGTATACAGACCAGCATTATTGTATTTTTTCGAGGTTCAGGCGCTATCTTGGTTATTAACTATCATCGTCGAGTGTTCTTTACACTATTATTAACTCTGTCTCTCTCTCTCTTTATATATATATGTCGTGCCGAATTGGCAAAACTTGCGATTTTGACTTAAATAGCAACGCACTTCTTGGCAAATAGGGCAAGCAAAAATTTGTGTATAATAATCTCGCAAAAATGATAATGAATCTAACGAAAAAAATATATTTCATTGTGTTTGTTTATTTAAATTATTGTAAACTTATGTAAAATATATTTAGTTTGATTAGACTAAATTAAATGGCGCTTATTATAATAAGGTTAGGTAAGTTTTCTAAGGTTCTTTTGGTACAAAAGTATTAATTTTTACATTAACATAAAAAAATATGTATATTTAAACGAATAAGAGAAAATTTTAGAAAGGACTTAATTTTAAATGAGTTTTTGCAAAATGACCGGTTTTACCTATTCGGCACGACATATATATATATATATATATATATATATATATATGAGAGAGAGAAAGAGAGAGGGATCGCAGTCAGCAGGACTCGATACTGCTTACTGGGCCATCACAAATGCCACATAAGCTGGGCAGCCTGGTACACAAGCAATGTTTCTTTCCCAGCCCGGGAACGTCAGTGAGCCTCAAGCATGGATTCAAGCTATTTCAATCTCCTCCTGTATATTCTGACCTCTCAAGTGATTTGTATATCAATGCACCACGCAGAAACAAGCGCGTATATACAGAGAAAGATCGCAGTCAGCAGGACTCGATACTGCTTACTGGATCGGACAAGATTCCCAGGCAGCGCTCTTAACCACTCGGCCACATTCTATTTCATAAATCTTCAATATTTCCTCAGATATGAATTCTAGTCTGTAAATGCATAGAACTCTCAATAATATGAAGGAGAACACAAAACGTTTAACTGTTCTCGATGTAATGAATACAAGTGTACAAAAGAACTTTTTGGTTTTCTGAATACTAATTTGAATTTTAATTCTTGGTTTCTTTTAATAATTAAAACATATTAAAATGGCAATGAGTTATATTGTTCAAAGTTAACAATAAACTTTATGGAGGGGACTAATTAATTAAGTAGGAATTGGTTTATATATCTATAGTTGACCGTTAAGCATAAAACTACGTCCACAGTAAGAATTCGGTAAACAATTTGGTTTTAAAAAAAAATACGTACAAATTGCTAAGGACTGGTGAGGGAAGATTTATCTTGGCAATACCATTGTTTTTTTGGTGTAAAAAACTCGCCATTAAGCACAAACATTGCATCAACAATGCAAAGTTTAATAATCCCAGTGATTTTTGGCACAGACGATGGTACAGAGGTCTTCAGATAGGTTACTTAACAAGTCATCAACTGGTAGTTTTGTGAACAAGGATATGACATCAAAACTCACCATATTGTAATCAAATATTTATGTTAACCAAATCAATATTAATCTTAACATTAAGGTTAGAAACTTTACTAAGAGTTAAGCTCAATATATTATCAATCTATACAAGAATGGTATACAATACCGACAATGTGAAATTAAGAAACATATGCAACATCTTGGTATCTTTATAGTAGACGTTTTATTTATATTATGTCCTAGAATTTTGTATTGATAAAGCCACTGGAGGGCGAAACGTCTACTATAAAGATACCCAGATGTTGCACATGTGTCTAATTTCATATTATCAATCTGCATAATCCGTAGACAACTGAACGTATATAGGTAATTATGGGTCTGGTTGGATTACCTGGTTTATGTATGTGTTTATTAATGCATACATATATGGTAAATATGCGGTGGTGGTCATGATTTTTTTTAATTAGTTCATATTTACCTTTTAATTAGTTCATATTTATTCTTTTGAGAAATACGATTGGCTGAATCTAAGGTATTTTAAGTGTGGAATAAGTATCAGTATCAATCAACAGATTATTATCTTATCTAGGTGATCAGTTTTATTCAAATTTACTTCTGCATTTGTTTTGTGTAGGATATTATTTTTTTCAGATTTTTATATGACGTAAATCTGAGGGCAATTGGGAATCTTTTGTTTTATCCTGGAACTATAAAACATCCCATTACTGATACTGATTACATCAGTGAATCAATCTGTAGATTTTTTCCAAGTTGCGAGAAGCTTTTCCAATTTAAACATTATTGTCTGTTTTTAAGGGGCTGCGGTTGTGCTCTTATCTAATGCTACATTTAACATGTTAATTACAAAATTGCTATTAGCATGTTTACCAATTAGATTTTCCAACTTAAAATTTAAGTTTATTTTTGATCTCATTACCAACGCTCCTAAGTTTGTTTTAACAATGGAATAAACTGATTAAAACAATACTTTTTTTTAATGGAATAACCTGATTAAAACAATACTTTTTTAATGGAATAACCTGATTAAAACAATATTTTTTAATGGAATAACCTGATAAAAACAATACTTTTTTAATGGAATAACCTGATTAAAACAATACTTTTTCCATCTCAATATTTTAAATGCCTCTTGTTCTTGAATTTTATCTCAATATATATAATATTTATCACGAAATTTTCAAATTGAGAGATCTTTTGTTTCAAGAAGTCTATTTTGCAAAACGAATTCATTTTGACTTAAAAAAAGAAACATATAATGCCGAATTTTAAGCTTATAAGACTTGGTCAGTGCTGAAGAAAATGGGGGAGAAAAAGCATTAAGATTAGGCAAACATTCCGAGAATATTCTGAAGGGTCGTATGGTACCACTGATGCGATAGCGTTACAGGAAAGAGGTGGTTCCTTGATATGCAATTTAGGTAGATTGAAAAATAGTAGTGTTCCAGCGCATTTGTGATTTATCAGTTCATCGAAGAACAGCATCAATTATAAGACAACAGAAGACTTTTAAAGCTGAGATGCGACCTCACATATGACCCAGCTCATTGAACGTGGGAATGTTGCGAAGGTTTGGTAAGGTCACAGGTCAGATAACATTTATGATTAACATGTTGGGCAGACAATTTTGATTTCAGTGCTCATATTGCAATGATACTATTTTTGTAATGATTCTGATTTACTTTGTTTCACAATGGTTTAGTTTGATAGAACTTTCTCGGTCTTTACAGAATCAATTGAGCTTAAAATCTGTCGCATGATTAAAGAGAGTATTAGACTCTTGCCCAACACTAATGTTATATTTATGTTGGAATCTTAGTTAAGACTTCTAGTTTTCCCAATTAAATTTATTGTAATTAGAACAGGTAATTTCAGTAACATTGCCATTGCCCTGATCCACTGGGAGGCCTGGTCGAGGACCGGGCAAAGGGGGCGTTTACCCTCGGAATAATCTCCAGATGGACTCTAGGTAGGTAGGTTTTAACTCAAGGGGTTACTTGAGTGAAAACCTATCTACTGTCACGCTCTATTGGTAGATTATCTGTGACTTGCAAGTGTTTTAGTAACATTGACTGGCAAGTGGTGTTGCTACTTTAACACTCAACTAGTGTTACAGCACTCCCCTAGTGTTACAGCACTCACCTAGTGTTACAGCACTCAGCTAGTGCTGTAACTTTGACGGTGGGGTGGTACTGTAACTTAACACTCAATTTGTCTGGTAATTGACACTCTCACGTGGTGTTGTAACTTTGACACGCAAAGTTACGACACTCAAGTTACATTGTAACTTGTCATTGGTAAGTTAATATGCTGCTGAGTTAACTAATATGGAGCAAATATGAGGGCAAATATGTTTTTCATAATTATAAATTACGTATATAGAAAACAGATTCGATACTACATGTAAACAACTGTCTACCTGGAGGGTGTTCCGGGGGTCAACGCCCCCACTGACCCAGTCCTTGACCAGGCATCCCGGTGGATCATAGCCTAATCAACCAGGCTGTTACTACTGTCCACACGTAGTCCAACATACGAACCACTGTCCGGCTCATCGGGCACTATAGGAATCTGTCCAGTTCCCTCTTGAAGACAGGGGTCTGTTGGTAATCCTCCTTATGCATGATGAGAGGCTGTTGAACAGTCTTGGGCCCCGGACACTTACTGTACCCCCAAGAAACGAATGTGTTTTTAGATGTTAGGAAAAAGGACACATTTGGAAATAATATTACATTTTATTGTGTCAATGTTTCGCTCTCCAGAAGAGAAACAGCCTGGAGAGCGAAACGTTGCCACAATAAAATGTCTCATTAGTTGCACTTGTGTCCTTCTATCTAACATATTGTCGGTAATTCTACCGACAATGTTTTTAGCTGCTTAAATACATGGCGAGAGAAGCAAAACTTAAGCCTCTTTTTATTTTTACATCAACAAGTTTTTTTTGGGGGATGCTACGTGTCCTTTGTAATTGGATTTGGGATTCGCCATGTCTCGAAAAATTAGAGTCCAAGAATTTCTTGTCTCGTATAATTGGTGTTCCTTGTACAAGGATTCCAGGTGATAATTTTGTGAAATATTCAGGTGACTAATTTAAAATTCTCTTCAAACAGGCCCTTCGTGTGCGCCTTGGTGCTGGTGAAGGGCTCTTGATTGAAAACTGGAGAAAGTATATCGCTCTGTGTACAACACGATAATACTCTCCGCAAAGTGAAACGTTGTTCCAGTGCAATCCTCTGCTTCTGCAAAGTTTGTTTTTTTCTTTACAGTTTTTGGCAGGAATCCAGAATCCAGTCTGAACGTAAAGAAATTACTTGACTTCATTGATCTTAATTATTTTGATTTCATTCACAAAATGTACTCAGCCCGAAAGGGTCACAAAGGGCTAAATTAAATAGTGCATCAGAGGAACTTATAAGAACTTATAAGCCAATAGGGAAAACTAGAGTAGGTCTAGTAAATCCATTTCTGCAAAGAAATGTAGTGTAACGAAAGAGGAGATTTTCAAAAGAAGAGCAGACAATGTGAGACACTCAGACGCTGGAAAACAAACCGAAAACGAATGCTACGTGTTCGTTGGCTGTGGAACCATTAAGTATCAACGAACCTTGACACGTTGCACAGAGAGGTAATGAGTGCCTCTCCCTCTTGATAACTGTGTGTCAGTCTTGTATGGTAGATATGAGGTCGTTCAAGACCTGTTTCCCAAGTGTACCCATGATGAAAAGAAGTATACCAAGAATCAAACTGGTTTAATTAATTAAGAAACAACATACTCTCCGTTAACCCGAATTAACAAATTTGCCACTGATCCCGGATGCTCCTAGTCAAAAGTGGAAAATAGTCAGCTTAAGTTACAGTAAATCCCAGTGAGAGAGAGGGACTGGTTCTGGGAAGCCGAACATGCATAACAGTCTTCAAGTTTCCCTGACACCAGAATGACGAGGGACCTAGCAAAAGACGATGTCTTTATTTGCTAAAGAGGAAACACATCCAGCATTGGATGTGAAGGACAATGGGATGCGAGGTGTGGAAGCTCTGAATATCTCGCACTCCCCTACGAGTGTTAGAGACTGTGACAAATGAAAAAAGTAGAAAGAAAAAAAGTGTGGTTACTTCTGTTGCGCACCAAATAAAAGTGACAAATTTGGCACTCCCTACCCCCTCTCAGAGCGTTGTTACAACTGGGGTGTGTCAGCGTCCATCAGATTATTCGAGTGCCATTATGACAGAAAAAAAGAAGGCAAGATATCTAAACAGTAGCAGTAGAAAGCATATAAAAGGCCATCAACATTAAATATTTAGTAATGACCTAACGACCACAACATTAGTGACATGTTAGATATCACCAACAGGTCGTCGGACTATACATTGTATTAAAGTCTTTCATAATGATACCTGTGGTTTAGCGCTTCTATTTGATTATAATAATAATCATAATGATACGATATGGAGTCTGATGGCATGTTGATGATATCTGACATGCCACTAATGTTGTGATCCCTAGGTCATTACTAAATATTTAATGTTGATGGGCTTCCATATGCTTTCTACTGCTAGTATTTCAATATATTGCCTTCATTTTACTTTCACCTGGCACTGATCTGCTTGATACCATCTCATTCTAGCCAGAGTCGTCCCCTTGAACGAATTAACCTGGAATTAATTTCTGCAACATTGCAAGCTCCTGAAAATATTTTGATTGCAATACGAAAGACCTAGAGCTATCATTCAATGTCCCCGTGGTTATTTTGCATATATCAGTAAGAGAAATCGACCAATTCGGTTTATTAGGCACGACAGAGGCGCATAGTTATTCACTCACAGCATCGCACTGTACCACCAGCAAAGACCTTTCCATCAGTGCCCTCTATCACCAGAGTGCCATAATGAGCTACCTCAGACAAATTGCAGTTTGTCTACGATGTGTATGCGACCTTATCTGCTTCTATTACAGATCTTAATTACAATCTCTTCAAGGAACACCCGTACATCGGAAAACTATTCAACTGGACAAACTTCACCAAAACACTAGTGTAAGTAACACTCGCTGACTCGTACCACTGTGTAAAGTTTACACTGCACTCTACTGGAATTCATGTAGACCTGCGCAGGTTAGTGTCTTACACAAATAACTCACACATTGGAGAAAGAAACTTTATGACGATGTTTCGGTCCGACTTGGATCATTAACTAGTCATACTAAACACACACAACCCGCACATATAAAAAGAGAGGATAGGCAGGCAGACAGGGAAGGGCACTAGAAAGTGGATAATAATGGAGGTAATAGTGGTAGTAGTAGTAGTGGAGTCAGTCATATTCTAGGAAAGGAGCACTGCAATGAAGCAGGCGGCCCGCATGGGTTAGGAAAAGAACACAGAGGGGGTAAAAATAAAATAAAATAAGGTAAGGGAGCCAGTATATATACGATAGGAGGGTAGGGACGACACAAATAGAGGAGGGAGCAAGAAGGAAGTACTAGTGGTAGAGGTAATGCTGGTAGTGGATGTAATAGTAGTAGTGGTAGTAGCAGGTAGGGGTAGGTATTGTGTCTTTGCGTTCTTTCAAGTTAGTTTAAACTCAGGTCTATATTTCGCCAGTATAAACTGATGTATACCAAGGACAGTAGACCTCACAATGCTGTAATTTACAAAATCCTCATCATGCATGCTAGAGGTGTATTCTTGGGCTTTCGTGTACAACGCTGCGTGAACAAGTGACGTCCAATGCTCTATCGGCCACAGCAGAGCTCGAACGATTCGAAGAACTGCTCAGGCTCGGCTTCAGAGAAACCTGGTACTTACAACACAGATTTCTGCAGTAAAACGCTCGTCAAAAGTACGACCATATTGGCTCCTCTCCTTCTCTATATATTCCTCCTTAGGAAAAGCACGCCGTTCATTATTCTTTTCTAAAGCCTAAGTAACTTGATCGAAACCTAGCTTGCTGCCGTTTGCCGCTTCGCTTGGAGAATTATCAGGTAAATGCTAAGGAGTTTGGTCGATACCATCACGAGAAAGGAAACTGAGAGGGAGGCAGGGACTAACTCAAGCTTCCTGTACAACAGATACTCCAGATGGAGAAGCCATGGTTGACGGATTAGCCCTTAGCATGTTGTGCTTTAATTAGCGAAGTTGCACTGCAGTTATATGACCATAATATTCAATGCAAATAAAGCAATGCCCCCGTGAGCTTGTAGAGATACCCTTCGCAACGCATACAGTGTATATACCATTACCAAAAGCCTGATACCCCGACGGTAGCCTTACTAGCCAGCAATGAAACAATGTAACTAGCAGCAGGTAATACACTCACATCGCCAGGCAGCACAATCAAGGCAACTAGCAGTGTAAGGCAAGAATAAAGTTACACAATCAAATGATTTTCACCCCATGTTACGAACGCAGGTACTGTTCAAAGGCCTATTGAACCTGTCCCTAAAAGAAGAATGTCAGTGACAACGCAGTCAATAAAGCAGTCAATTTTTTTTATGAATAAATATATACCACGTGTTTGCTTTTTGCATTCCCGTATATTCTGACCACTATTTTTATTTTCAGTATGTACAAATGAGTTTGCTATACCGTTATATACGAAAATTACGATTGAGAGCATGATTGAGTACTTTTCTTGAGTACAGTTTATACACTCGTACAAAGTCACAGTACAGTGGCTGGAACAATATGCAAATAACCTTCACTGACGAGAGGGGAAAGTAATTGCTTATCGGTCTGACGTGGGACTGAGTGCGGGTTATTCGTGTACCCGTTCAGAGATCGGATGAAAATGAGTGCGGGACTGACCTACAAAGTTGTCTCTAGGTACAGGGTAAGACAGCTAGAGGCTTTTCCCTCCTCCCCACTTTGATCGGTTGACGTTTAAAAGTGATATTTATCTTTAAAAGTGGAATGGGATCTTCAACATTCACCTTAGCAATAAGCTACTATGCTTTAAGATGATTATTGATGGTATGTGTGGATTCATTTGATTCACGACGAATGGAAATGACACTCTCGGAGCACGTCACAATGACAAATATTTCGTTTGTCAGCCTCGCAGGTGTGACAAAATTATTTATACATTCAGTCTGCTAAGACATCACTTTTAGGGCTATTACGTAAAATTTCGAAAACAGTTTGCAATCAAATGAACCTTTAGTACACATATTGTGAGTGTACGAATCAAGTAGAATTAGAGTTTCTGTGTTAGAACGGTCTCTTATGTATCCGAAAGGTAGTAGAGATCAATGTTTATGTATCTCCAAGTACCACATTAGCTTGTGTTAACTTACTTTTCATTAATTTACAAAGTAAGAGTTATTGGTCAATAATTGAGGGATCGAGTCCCTACTGCATTGATACTACAGCAAGCCAAACACGATTGAAGAGGGATAATAATAGGTCGAATGCTGAAGAATGTAACTGCTAAAGCAAGAAAACAAATATCAGGCCCAGTTCTTGTTGGTTGACATTTTGATAGCGCCGATACTAGCACGAGACCGGTAAACGGGATGTTAAAACGTTTGTCTTCATAAGTAGTGAAGACTAAAACAACAGATTCTCGAATGGATTTAAACTGAAGGAATCAAGAAACCTGTACAGAGTGACGTCTATTGCGTTTGCGATTTCAGTGGAATCTGCCAATTCCTTACCAACAATGTTAAAGCCAGGAGCTGCTTCAGGGGAGTATTCATTTGCAAACTTTTTCATCTTGTTTTTTCTAGTCTAAATTCACAGGAACAGTTCCAATAAAAATGGAGACATAATCACGCCTACCAGCATGTTTGGCCTCTCGTATTTCATGTCAGGTATGTGCACGAGCTTGTCTAAAGTCCACGTAGCGAGCATTGATGTGATTGTGCCTATATAAACCCCATGCAGCTCGTTTTAAGCAGATTGCCTTACCTCAATCTGATACCCACTAGGGCATTATGAAATATTTATTAAAATATTTACCGAAGGTTCGTGGAACTGCGATTCTTAGGTATCTCCTCCACTAATGATACCTCATTAGTAGAGGAGGTACCTTTGAGGAGAAAAAAAAGGACATAAAACGTATAGAGAGACCAATTCGCACGTTCAAACTGCTACTGAGATCAACGATAAGGACGAGAGTAGGAACGAGAACTAAAAATAATGGGAACGTGGTCGTTATCATGAAGCTCGCTTACCACTTTGCTCCAGTAGCAGTGGTAAGCGAGCTTCATGATGACACGTTCCCAATTGTTCTCGTTCCTACTCGTCCTTATCGTTGATCTCAGTGCGTTTGACGTGCGAATTCTCTTCGTTTATGCCTTTTCTCTCAAAGGTACCTCCTCTCTAATGGGTATCATTAGTGGAGGAGATACCAAGATCGAGTTCCACGAACCTTCGAAATATTTTAATAAATATTTCATAATGCCTAGTGGGTATCAGATGAGGTAAGGCAATCTGCTAAAACGAGCTGCATGGGGATATAGGCACATCATCAATGCTCGCTACGTGGACTTAGACAAGCTCGTGCACATACCTGACATGAATACGGAGGCAAACATGCTGGAGGCGTGATTGTCTCCATTATTGGAACTGTTCCTGTGAATTTAGACTAGAAAAAACAAGATGAAAAAGTTTGCAAATGAATACTCCCCTGAAGCAGCTCCTGGCTTTAACATTGTTGGTAAGGAATTGGCAGATTCCACTGAAATCGCAAACGCAATAGACGTCACTCTGTACAGGTTTCTTGATTCCTTCAGTTTAAATCCATTCGAGAATCTGTTGTTTTAGTCTTCACTACTTATGAAGACAAACGTTTTAACATCCCGTTTACCGGTCTCGTGCTAGTATCGGCGCTATCAAAATGTCAACCAACAAGAACTGGGCCTGATATTTGTTTTCTTGCTTTAGCAGTTACATTCTTCAGCATTCGACCTATTATTATCCCTCTTCAATCGTGTTTGGCTTGCTGTAGTATCAATGCAGTAGGGACTCGATCCCTCAATTATTGACCAATAACTCTTACTTTGTAAATTAATGAAAAGTAAGTTAACAACAAGCTAATGTGGTACTTGGAGATACATAAACATTGATCTCTACTACCTTTCGGATACATAAGAGACCGTTCTAACACAGAAACTCTAATTCTACTTGATTCGTACACTCACAATATGTGTACTAAAGGTTCATTTTGATTGCAAACTGTTTTCGAAATTTTACGTAATAGCCCTAAAAGTGATGTCTTAGCAGACTGAATGTATAAATAATTTTTGTCACACCTGCGAGGCTGACAAACGAAATATTTGTCATTGTGACGTGCTCCGAGAGTGTCATTTCCATTCGTCGTGAATCAAATGAATCCACACATACCATCAATAATCATCTTAAAGCATAGTAGCTTATTGCTAAGGTGAATGTTGAAGATCCCATTCCACTTTTAAAGATAAATATCACTTTTAAACGTCAACCGATCAAAGTGGGGAGGAGGGAAAAGCCTCTAGCTGTCTTACCCTGTACCTAGAGACAACTTTGTAGGTCAGTCCCGCACTCATTTTCATCCGATCTCTGAACGGGTACACGAATAACCCGCACTCAGTCCCACGTCAAGCCGAAAAGCAATTACTTTACCCTCTCGTCAGTCGAGGTTATTTGCATATTGTTCCAGCCACTGTACTGTGACTTTGTACGAGTGTATAAACTGTACTCAAGAAAAGTACTCAATCATGCTCTCAATCGTAATTTTCGTATATAACGGTATAGCAAACTCATTTGTACATACTGAAAATAAAAATAGTGGTCAGAATATACGGGAATGCAAAAAGCAAACACGTGGTATATATTTATTCATAAAAAAAATTGACTGCTTTATTGACTGCGTTGTCACTGACATTCTTCTTTTAGGGACAGGTTCAATAGGCCTTTGAACAGTACCTGCGTTCGTAACATGGGGTGAAAATCATGAATCATTTTATTGTGTAACTTTATTCCTGCCTTACACTGCTAGTTGCCTTGATTGTGCTGCCTGGCGATGTGAGTGTATTACCTGCTGCTAGTTACATTGTTTCATTGCTGGCTAGTAATGCCACCGTCGGGGTATCAGGCTTTTGGTGATGGTATATACACTGCATGCTTTGCGAAGGGTATCTCTACAAGCTCACGGGGGCATTGCTTTATTTGCATTGAATATTATGGTCATATAACTGCAGTGCAGCTCCGCTAATTAAAGCACAACATGCTAAGGGCTAATCCGTCAACCATGGCTTCTCCATCTGGAGTATCTGTTGTACAGGAACAGTGAAAGTGGGTGTCATCCACAGTTTGTGGTTTCGCCAAGTTATTCGCTGCTGTAGCATCACTAACCAGCAACACGTACTCCGTTATGCTCAGTATGAAAAGTGACCTGTGGGTATATCGTTCTTATGAACGCTTGGCTGACTCCGTAGTCATCCAGTTTCTTAAAACGTTCTCAGGGTTGTAGCATAAAAATATTTCGACCAGATCTGTGGGCCAAATGTTGAGTAGTGAATTCCCCTGTGAAGATTTCTTATGATTATGTTTGGTAAGAGGCCAAGAAGCTTCAGGCATAGTAGTCAATATTGTGAAAGTTGTCTTGCATCTATCATACCTTGTATGGTAGATGATGTAGAAGAGTTGCGAAAAAAATAAACTCATAACTAAGTAAATTACCTTTAGCTCTTTATTCTTCCCACCCACCATTCAATCCAACAAGGGAAGGCTTACCTAGTTAAACAAAGAACCCCAGGGCTAATAGAGAAATATACGCGAGCGACCAACAGTGAGCTAAACGGAAGGTATAGGACCTAAATGGTGAAGGTGAACTGCTTTTCTCTTGACCCTAGGCAGATACACCAGTCTACCTGGAAGTGAAGAGAAGCAAGACCAGCAGATTGGTTACACAGGGACCAGCACTGAGCCTCACGGCTACCCTTTATCCCCTTATCAAAGAAGTGTGTTGCAGACTTCCAGGCTAAAGTAGTTCTGTCAGCCCTCTCATCCTCCTGGCATGGAACAAGGCATTTACGATTCACAGTGAACGGTAAATGCACACGGCAGTGTTTAGTATGGTCCCTACATGTCATGGTCATCATGAGGGAGCCAAAGCCCAGCCAGTACGGTCATGACAGTGAACACTTCAATCCCCCCATCCAACATAAAGGATCTGCCATGATACTAATCGTATATGAACTGAATTAAGATAGTCTGGGTATAATTAATTTAAGTAAGGTTAAATAAGATTCCTAATTAGTTTTGGTCAAAATAAAAAACAAATATAATATATATATATATATATATATATATATATATATATATATATATATATATATATATATATACACCTCTCCGTGTATACACACAAAAAGAGATGCACTTCGCGGTGCTTTCACACTTAGAAGTATGTATACCGATAAATGCAACGTATGTAAACTATATATATACACTGAAAGATTTACACATCTCGGTGTGAAGGCACTATGAATGTGGGAAGATGTATATAATTATGAATGAATAAAAACAATGTTCTTTTTAAGGAAATATCTGATTATCAAGATCTGTGCTTTAAACTTAAAAAATCTATTACAGTTACTGGGACAACATTTCGCTCTGTGTTCAGCTTCATCAATTGCTAATACGCTTGAAAAGGCTCTGTTTAGAGCGAAATGTTGCATGTAAATAAAAGCTTGCTGTACAAACTTTTTTTATCCAGTTAGACTGAGGAAACTTGTGTCAGTAATCACCTTCTTAGGAAATTGTCTGGATTATTTATTCAATTTCGACGCATTTTGGCGTTTTGGTGTGCTGTATAAAAATTGTGCAGTGCATTGTCAGAGAATTTCATACAATGTGTAGAAGTATTTTGGTAGGGTGAATACAAATGAATTGGAAAGCAATGAATATGTAGAGTTTGTAGTTTCACCACTACGACCAATTTCTCCACCAGCACTACCAGCTACACCCCACTCTCACACCACCACCACTACGAGCTACACCCCTCTCACACCACCAGCACTACGAGCTACACCCCTCTCACACCACCAGCACTACGAGCTACACCCCTCTCACACCAGCACTACGAGCTACACCCCTCTCACACCACCACCACTACGAGCTACACCCCTCTCACACCACCAGCGCTACCCGCTACACCCCTCTCACACCACCAGCGCTACCCGCTACACCCCTCTCACACCACCAGCGCTACCCGCTACACCCCTCTCACACCACCAGCACTACGAGCTACACCCCTCTCACACCACCAGCACTACGAGCTACACCCCTCTCACACCACCAGCACTACGAGCTACACCCTCTCACACCAGCGCTACCCGCTACACCCTCTCACACCACCAGCACTACCAGCTACACCCTCTCACACCACCAGCACTACCAGCTACACCCTCTCACACCACCAGCGCTACCTGCTACACCCCTCTCACACCACCAGTACTACGAGCTACACCCCTCTCACACCACCAGCACTACGAGCTACACCCCTCTCACACCACCAGCACTACCAGCTACACCCCTCTCACACCACCAGCACTACCAGCTACACCCCTCTCCCACCACCAGCACTACGAGCTACACCCCTCTCACACCACCAGCACTACGAGCTACACCCCTCTCACACCACCAGCACTACGAGCTACACCCCTCTCACACCACCAGCACTACCAGCTACACCCCTCTCACACCACCAGCGCTACCCGCTACACCCCTCGCACACCACCAGCACTACCAGCTACACCCCTATCACACCACCAGCTACACCCCTCTCACACTACCAGCTACACCCCTCTCACACCACCAGCACTACGACACCTCACCATTACCAACACTACGACCCCTCACCTCCCCACTACTAGTACTACAACCGCTCATCACTTCCCTTCACTATCAGAACTACGACCTCTCACCACTATCACTACAACCACCACCAATACTGACATACCACCCTTCACCACCACCGTCAGTCACCAACTCTGTTCTTCTCCAGCATTGCCTCTAATTACCTCCAAAAAATATTCGAACTGGTAAAGACCCATAATCCAAAATATTATTCACTAATTCCAATAGCACTGGTGGACTAAAATTGGTGACTACTACGCATTTATACCACTTGTTAAAACACTGATTCTTCAGTCAAGCTCCTTGTTAGTCTGGCCATCATTTACTTAGTTCTAATGTAGTGTACCCAAGGGTTGTGCCCCTCACCGGTACCTACCTGGTATGGAGATAAATGGTATAAAATACCGACACGATGGAAAAATAAACACAAATGCAGTATATAATAATATTGGTAGAATTACCGACAATTTGTTAAGTAAAAGGACACAAATGCAACTAATGTGACATTTTATTGTGGCAAAGTTTCGCTCTCCAGGAGCTTTGTCAAGCTGTTACAAACAATACATGGACACAGACATTTCTAAAGTACTTGCTAAAGCTAACACCAGAGTCGCCATCGCTTCCAGCACTTCTATAAAGGATCTAACCAGTACAAAATCCAAGCACCATGAACCAATCAACGCAGGGGTTTACACTATACCCTGTGGAGGCTGCGACAGGATTTATGTAGGTGAAACAGCAAGAAACCTCGAAACACGCATCAATGAACACATTGATGCATGTAGGAACGATAACCTGAACAACGCCTGCGTACAACACCGGAATTCCACCAATCATCTCATGAAATTCAGAGAAACCCGATTAGCAATCAAAGAAACTAATTTCTGCAGACGCAAGTGCCTGAATCAGCACTTATCGCTGTTTCTAACACAGTTAAACAAAACAAAGGCAGCTTTACCATCTCTGAAGTCTTAGCAAGAATCCTCCTGAAAACAGTGAACCCTACCATCACATAGTCTCTCCTGCTAATACTACACAAATAACTTAGCAGAGGTGGAACACTGATACAGGTCTTCTCTAATACAACCTCCAACAGAAATATTTGTCTAACCTATATTTTTGTGCTACCCAAATAATTGCTTTCACCTTTTCCTCGTGTGCAAGTTGATTATTCTACCTTATTGTATTACTACTACTACTACTACTACAACTTATGTCTCTACTACGACCACCACTAGTATTACACCTCACTCTGAGCATATATATACCTCTGTGTCCATGTATTGTTTGTAACGGCTTGACAAAGCTCCTGGAGAACGAAACGTTGCCACAATAAAATGTCACATTAGTTGCATTTGTGTCCTTTTACTTAACAAATGCAGTATAATGTGATCCTTTATTGGCAACGTTTCGCCCACACAGTGGGCTTTATCAAGTCACAAACAGATTCAGTCAGTTTGACAACATAATTAATGTAACAGTCATTTGACATACAAGTTGTAGATGAATGGTTCAGATAACCGACAAGTTGATATATCAGACCCATATGCAAAACTTGGGTATCTTTATTGAGGAAACTGTGGGGCGAAACGTTTCCTCAATAAAGATACCCAAGTGTTGCATATGTGTCTGATATATCGACATATAAGTTGTACCATGCTCTGCTGTATAAAACAGTGCAGTCTAATTGTTATGAAATTAAGACACATGTGCAACATCTGGGTATCTTTATAGTAGACGTTTCGCCATCCAGTGGCTTTATCAATACACAATCCTAGGACATAATATGAAGAGAGTAGAACTATATACAAAAGATGAGGTAATCAGTTCCTCGGCCTTGGAGTTGGTGTGTTCAGCACCGTAGGTCTGGAGATTATGAAGATCAGGTTAGGAGGCTTGGCCTTTTGTATTGATTTTGTATTGATAAAGCCACTGGATGGCGAAACGTTTACTATAAAGATATCCAGATGTTGCACATGTGTCTTAATTTCATATTGTCGGTATTGTATACCTTTCTTGTACAGCCTAAATGTTCTTTTGACCCCACTAAGGCTTGAATGGGAGCTTCAACTACTTCGAAAAATTGCTCAGGTTTGACTTCAGTAAAGCGTAGGAGTAATGACACAGTTTTGTAAGATGACTCGTTCACCAAATTCATTGTGAAACTTTCCACTCCACCTCCCAGTCATATTCCTCAGTAGTTGGGTACTCTGTTATTTGAAAGTGTCTAAGCTAATCTTCTCTAATTCAAATGGCAAACTCATTGCTGTGGTATTTTCACACAAGGATTTTCTACAAGGGATAACGATCACTGGTACTACCACAAGTACAGTGCACATTGTTAGCTATCAGAAGAGCCTGAGTCTTAGTTGCTCAATCGGAAGGTAACTGGTTGATCATGGCTCATAAAATCATAATGACACGATTGCAAACAAACCATACCACGGGCGGGGATAGAACCCGCGATCAGAGAGTCTATGAACGAACCCAATAGCACGTACCACTAGCAAACATCGCTGAAGCAATGAATTAAGCAGGATATTCTAAGTCAAGAATAGTTACCAATCCTATAAATTTCACCGGTGGCATCAGTATATTGGTCAACAAAAAGAAATTCGTTGCCAAAGATATTTGAAGGTATTTAGGGAGTCTTAGGATTACTGAATTCTAAAATGTCAGAAGGTTTTTCAAATTAGCTCTAGCTTCTGAAATATTGCACACCTACCCTCAATTAACAGGGAAGTTAACCACAACGAATGTATATAATATATATATATATATATATATATATATATATATATATATATATATATATATATATATATATATATATACTGTCCTGCCAGGTGACTGTGAAACAGAAACCTGAAACTGTTTTACATGATGGTAGGATTGCTGGTGTCTTTTTCTGTCTCATAAACACGCTGGAAAACAGGTATATCTAGCTACTTCTACTTACACTTTAGGTCACACTACACTGGCATACACATGCATATATATACATACACACATCTAGGTTTTTCTTCTTTTTCTTAATAGCTCTTGTTCTTTTTATTTTCTCTATTGTCCATGGGGAAGTGGAAAAGAATCTTTCCTCCGTAAGCCATGCGTGTCGTATGAGGCGACTAAGATGCCGGGAGCAATGGGCTAGTAACCCCTTCTCCTGTACAAATCTACTAAAAACGAGAAGAAGAAAAACTTTATAAAATTGGGTTGTCTGAATGTGCGTGGATGTAGTGCGGATGATAAGAAAGAGATGATTGCCGATGTTATGAATGAAAAGAAGTTGGATGTCCTGGCCCTAAGCGAAACAAAGCTGAAGGGGGTAGGCGAGTTTCATTGGGGAGAAATAAATGGGATTAAGTCGGGAGTATCTGAGAGAGTTAGAGCTAAGGAAGGGGTAGCAATAATGTTGAAGGATCAGTTATGGAAGGAAAAGAGGGAATATAAATGTGTAAATTCAAGGATTATGTGGATTAAAATAAGGGTCGGATGCGAAAAGTGGGTCATAATAAGCGTGTATGCACCTGGAGAAGAGAGGAGTGTAGAGGAGAGAGAGATTTTGGGAGATGTTAAGCGAATGTATAGGAACTTTTGAACCAAATGAGAGAGTAATTGTGGTAGGGGACCTAAATGCTAAAGTGGGAGAAACATGCAGAGAGGGTGTAGTAGGTAAGTTTGGGGTGCCAGGTGTAAATGATAATGGGAGCCCTTTGATTGAACTTTGTATAGAAAGGGGTTTAGTTATAGGTAATACATATTTTAAGAAAAAGAGGATAAATAAGTATACAAGATATGATGTAGAGCGTAATGACAGTAGTTTGTTGGACTATGTATTGGTAGATAAAAGACTGTTGAGTAGACTTCAGGATGTACATGTTTATAGAGGGCTACAGATATATCAGATCACTTTTAGTTATAGCTACAGTGGGAGTAAAAGGTAGATGGGATACAAGGAAAATAGAATCAGTAAGTAAAAGAGAGGTGAAGGTTTATAAACTAAAAGAGGAGGCAGTTAGGGTAAGATATAAACAACTATTGGAGGATAGATGGGCTAGTGAGAGTGTAGGAAATGGGGTCGAAAATGTATGGGGTAGATTTAAAATGTAGTGTTAGAGTGTTCAGCAGAAGTTTGTGGTTACAGGCGAGTGGGTGCGGAGGGAAGAGGAGCGATTGGTGGAATGATGATGTAAAGAGAGTAGTAAGGAGAAAAAGTTAGCATATGAGAGGTTTTTACAAAGTAGAAGTGATGCAAGGAGGGAAGAGTATATGGAGAGAAAAAGAGAGGTTA
This sequence comes from Cherax destructor, assembly GCA_009830355.1. Classification (NCBI taxonomy): domain Eukaryota; kingdom Metazoa; phylum Arthropoda; class Malacostraca; order Decapoda; family Parastacidae; genus Cherax; species Cherax destructor. The sequence goes on along the minus strand of WNWK01001765.1, from coordinate 116,219 downwards.
AAAGAGTGGTGAAGAAATGTAAAAGAGAGCAGATGAGAGAGTGGGTGAGATGTTATCAGCAAATTTTGTTGAAAATAAGAAAAAGTTTTGGAATGAGATTAATAAGTTGAGGAAGCCTAGAGAACAAATGGATTTGACAGTTAAAAATAGGAGAGGAGAGTTATTAAATGGAGAGTTAGAGGTATCGGGAAGATGGAGAGAATATTTTGAGGAGTTGTTAAATGTTGATGAAGACAGGGAAGCTGTGATTTCGTGTGTAGGGCAAGGAGGAATAACATCTTGTAGGAGTGTGGAAGAGCCAGTTGTGGGTGTAGGAAGTTCGTGAAGCAGTGGGTAGAATGAAAGGGGTAAGGCAGCTGGGATTGATGGGATAAAGATAGAAATGTTAAAAGCAGGTGGGGATATAATTTGGAGTGGTTGGTGCTATTATTTAATAAATGTATGGAAGAGGGTAAGGTACCTAGGATTGGCAGAGAGCGTGTATTGTTCCTTTGTATAAAGGCAAAGGGGACAAAAGAGAGTGCAAAAATTATAGGGAATAAGTCTGTTGAGTGTACCTGGTAAAGTGTATGGTAGAGTTATTATTGAAAGAATTAAGAGTAAAACAGAAAGCGGATAGCAGATGAACAAGGGGGCTTTAGGAAGGGTAGGGGTGTGTAGACCAAGTGTTTACAGTGAAACATATAGGTGAACAGTATTTGGATAAGGGTAAAGATGTTTTTGTGGCATTTATGGATTTGGAAAAGGCGTATGATAGGGTAGATAGGGGGGCAATGTGGCAGATGTTGCAGGTGTATGGAATAGGAGGAAGGTTACTGAAAGCAGTGAAGAGTTTTTATGAGGATAGTGAGGCTCAGGTTAGAGTGTGTAGGAGGGAAGGGGACTATTTCCCAGTAAAAGTGGGCCTTAGACAAGGATGTGTGATGTCACCGTGGTTGTTCAATATATTTATAGATGGGGTTGTAAGAGAAGTGAATGCAAGGGTCTTGGCAAAAGGTGTTGGTCTAAAAGATAAAGAAGCAAATACAAAGTGGAGTTGTCACAGTTGCTTTTTGCTGATGACACTGTGCTTTTGGGAGATTCTGAAGAGAAGCTGCAGAGGTTGGTGGATGAATTTGGTAGGGTGTGTAAAAGAAGAAAATTGAAAGTGAATATAGGAAAGAGTAAGGTGATGAGGATAACAAAAGAATAGGTGACGAAAGATTGGATATCAGATTGGAGGGAGAGAGTATGGAGGAGGTGAATGTATTCAGATATTTGGGAGTGGACATGTCGGCGGATGGGTCTATGAAGGATGAGGTGAATCATAGAATTGATGAGGGGAAAAGGGTGAGTGGAGCACTTCAGAGTCTGTGGAGACAAAGAACCTTGTCCATGGAAGTAAAGAGGGGAATGTATGAGAGTATAGTTATACCAACGCTCTTATATGGGTGTGAAGCATGGGTGATGAATGTTGCAACGAGGAGAAGGCTGGAGGCAGTGGAGATGTCATGTCTGAGGTCAATGTGTGGTGTGAATATAATGCAGAGAATTCGGAGTTTGGAAATTAGGAGGAGGTGCGGGATTACCAAAACGATTGTCCAGAGAGCTGAGGAGGGGTTGTTGAGGTGGTTTGGACATGTAGAGAGAATGGAACGAGACAGAGTGACTTCGAGAGTGTATAAATCTGTAGTGGAGGGAAGGCGGGGTAGGGGTCGGCCTAGGAAAGGTTGGAGGGAGGGGTAAAGGAAGTTTTGTGTGCGAGGGGCTTGGACTTCCAGCAAGCATGTGTGAGCGTATTTGATAGGAGTGAATGGAGGCATATGGTTTTTAATACTTGACGTGCTGTTGGAGTGTGAGCAAAGTAACATTTATGAAGGGATTCAGGAAACCGGCAGGCCGGACTTGAGTTCTGGAGATGGGAAGTACAGTGCCGGCACTCTGAAGGAGGGGTGTTAATGTTGCAGTTTTATAACTGTAGTGTAAAGCACCCTTCTGGCAAGACAGTGATGGAGTGAATGATGATGAAAGTTTTTCTTTTCGGGCCACCCTGCCTTGGTGGGAATCGGCCGATGTGTTAATAAAAAAAAAAAAATATATATGCAAAACAACCACTATGAAAAAATAGAAGAATTCCAAGCGCTTTCGTGACTACTCTACTGGTTGTTTTGCATATTTTGATATCACCTGTTTACTGTGATTTATATATATATATATATATATATATATATATATATATATATATATATATATATATATATATATATATATATATATATATATATATATATAATAAGAGAGAGAGAGACAGTTTGAATATAAATATAGTTTGAATTAAGATTAGAATTTTATTTTTAAATTATTTAATATTTATCGAAAGGAGTTGTATCAACAACAATCACGTGACGTTACTGTAACATTTCTTTTTTTCTAGATAAACATGAGTCGTTCGCGAAGAGCCTGCTTAAATATTCTCAATGCAATTTTCTATATATATGGCGAATAATCTTTGCGAAAACAAAAAATTCTCACAGATTTTGTAAAAAGATTATCTCGCCTATTTTTGAGTGGCGCTTTGAGAACGAAACAAGTCTTGGGCTCCCATATGGTTTACAAAACATGTGTAGAATGCTTACGACAATGCAAAAATAGATCAAGTAAAAGTTTTAACTTGGATGTGCCTATGGTGTGGAGAGAACCGAGAAACCACTACGACGATTGTTATTTTTGTATGGTGATTGCGAAAGGTTTCAGTCGATACAAGAAAGTCAAGTGGGAATATCCAGACTTGGAGTCAGCAAGGAGACCTGTGCCACACAGTGAAGACGTTACCATACCAGTGTTTACAAAGTGCCTGACCTTCCCTTTTAAATGTTGAAGAAATTCAGGGTTTAGGATGTAACACAGGTGACAGCACAGGAAGTGAATATGAAGAAAGCATTTCAACAGCCCAGCAGTTCTCCCAGGAAGAACTCAGTGATCTGATATGTGACATCAGTCTTTCAAGGCAAGCATCAGAACTTTTAGCATCTATACTTGAAGAAAATAACTGTCTACAACAAGAAGTTAAAATAACAGCTTATAGAACAAGAGAGGTTGAACTCCTTGCTTATGTTAGCTAAGATAAACTTGTATACTGGAATCACATCCCTGGACGACTACTTCGTCCCTGGACGACTACTTCGTATGGGACTCGAATATCGACCAGGAGATTAGCGGCTGTTTATAAGAAGCTTAAAATGTGTCTTATTACACAATGATGATCAATATGCATATCTTCATATTGCTCACTCAACAAAACTGTGCTGATGACTAACATTGAAGAAAATCGTACAATGTTTTCATATGCAGTAATTAGTGGTATCTGAATTATCTTACTGTGTTAATCTGTTATTATATGAAATTAAGTGCTAATATATATTACATAATTTGACTTTTGCATAATCTAAAACAAATAATATTAATGCGATTTGTAAGTTAGCCCTGCTGATCAATATATTTTTCACATTATTTATGTTTTTCAATGAGATACCGAAGTTATCAAAAACTGGATCCAGTCAAGCAAAACCGATGACATATTCAGAATCAGCAACACAAACTTACCCAAAAATCGGTGTAATATTAATGGCTAGAAAAGGAGTGATGATCAGTCTTATCATTTCTGAAATGCTGAGCATAATCTAAATGTTGCCTAAAAAATGATATATATATAGTGTTGAAGAATAACCTGAGGACTCTTGTTATTTATACTTCTTGATATGAAGCCAACAGGGAGATAAATGGTACAAAATACCGACACAATGGAAAAATACACAAATGAAGTATAATGCAATCCTTTATTGACTACAGTTCGCCCACAAAGTGGACTATACCAAGTAACAGATCTACCTGAGCAGAGAATACATGAGTATATATAGGAAGTATAGTAATATGAAGTGTCAGTTGAGGAATACTGAAGTTGATTGCTGAGAAAGGGTTGGATTTGAGAAGGACCTGCCTGGTAATGGCCAGTAAGTTTGTTGCTATGTAGGGTAGCAGTGAAGAAGTTTTCTGGCAGAGGGTTCAGCTATGTTGTTATTGTTCTTGTTTTTTTTTTTTGGATATACGGATGAGTGATGATTCCAAGATCCTGTGACATTGAGTGTCTTTTTCTCAGGCGATTAGTCTTGCGTCTCTGTAGTTGATTAAATTGTTGTGAGAGTTTAGGTGTAAAACACAGGCATTCCTCAAGACGTTCATTCTGTTGGCTTATTGGTGTTCTGAAATACGGTGTCTGGAGGTCTCTGGATATCACGCCCACGTATAATTGGTTGCAATCATTGCAAGGGGATTATGTATACCCCTGAAGAGGATTGAACCATTTGGTGGTGAATGTGGTGGTAGATACTTGGAATGATCTATTGGAAAAGAAGTTTGGAGAACTGTTTGTCAATGAAGTTAGTGGGAAAGTTTTTCTGCAAGCTAATACATAAGTCACGGCACTCAGAGGTAATATAAACAGATGTACCACCGAGATTAAACGCAGCAGTCACCACAGCTAATGTTCAACAAAAAATCAGGATCATTAGGAAACTCCAATCTCTCTAAGAAAACAGTCATTGGAAAAAAAATTGAAGACCCAAAATTATTTAAAATATTTAATCTCGTCCACTGTCGAGTACAGAAACTGAAGCCCTCAGCCTAGGCCTCAAATTTGCTAAGGAATCGTAATACAATAACTACGACTTTTAAAAAAAGGCTATTTTCAAGGCATAATTTCAGCGGCCATCTCAACACACAGCTGCACAGTTCTACATCGACGTTGCATTACTGTACTTCAAGTTTTAGCAGAAGACACGAACATCATAGTCGCCACACCTAACGACTACAGGAACAAAATGTTTAGTCTCTAAATGACCCAGACACCTACCATCATCTCACAATAAACCAAGATTCGCCTCATACTAGGGGACTCAGAACTAATGAAGAAACATCTGCACACAATTCCCAGCAACCCCAGACCCGCCAGAATGTACGGCCTGCCGAAAACTCACAAGCCAGGAATTTCATTCAGACCCATCTCCGAGGTAGTGCCTCCCCCCACCCAACTCTCAGGGATTCTTCCTAAACACCGACCTAAACTCTTGGTCACAATCAGTCGAACACATCTTAAACACTCTGGTGACCTCAGTCGCATCCACAACATTAACATCAGGAACAGGAAACTCTCCAGCTTAGACTTGACTTCCTTATTTACCAAGGTATACAGTACAAAAGTCTTTATAGATCTACGCCAGAAAACTAACGACTCCCTCGACCTTCCTGTTCCAGCCAGCGATTTCATCAACCTTATTGAACTGTGTTGGTTTCTCATCTATACTTTTTTGAAAATTATTATTTTCAACAGACTTTTGGACTGTCCATTGGTTTCCTACAAAGACAAAAAAGAGAATAACCACTATTTTTTATGTATACTTTAGAGTTCCATATACCGTCACATGTCAGTACATTACTAAGGGACTGACCACCACAAAACTACTTCAAGGTTGTTGGACTGATAACATCATCTTCACCTCTCCACTGCTTCTGCCTATTACTCATGTGTCTTACTCATCTACTTGTCTGTACTCTATACCATTATCATAATACAGAAAAACCTGAAATTACACAAAAAAATAGGTGAACATTCATTCACTATAAGCAAATACAAACCTGATTATATAAGTAGTATTTGCTGTTTTGAATAAGAGGTGCATGAAAAAAAAAAAACAGTAAGAGAAATATATGGAAATTTACTTGCTTACTAGAAAATGCCGAGACACCTTTTAATATAGGCAAGAAAATAGACATTAGAAGTAATATCATCCTGCCTGCTAGTTAAAACTTCTTGAATAATAGCAGTGAGAATCCTCTCTAGCTACATATTGAAACACATCAGAAACCTTAGCCTTTTACCTAAGCCTCCTTCTTTTTGTGGAGGAGGAAAGATTTTGAAAGATATAACTCGGTTAGTCCTCAAGAACACCAATCAGACAATGTGTTTTTGATAGATTAGACACTAAGAAGAATGTGCAAACATTGCTGCAGCATAGTGAAACACAGAAAATAAACACAATTTTCTGACCCCCGGCTAGCACACTGGCTCTGGATCACTTGGCTCAGAATGTGTTTAGAAGCGCTCTCAGGGACTCAGATAAAGTCATTCCTAAAAATAACCCTTTCAAAACACTCACGAAATTCTACCCAATTCTGAACCTGACTAACAAAGAGTGAGGAATTATACAGTGTATTATACAGTGTATAATTCCATGATAATGTTATCTAATAATGAACTAGAAAAAAGTACCCCCAGCTAAACATTGTTACAATGATGGAGTCTTCTTGCCCAGCTGACTCAATATAAACAAACCAAGTGGTTCCGGTAAGTCAGAAACAAAATCATAAAGAAAATCATACTGTGTAAATAATATCCTTCATAACAGTATTCCTGGATCATGAATATGTTAACGGTATAAAATACCGACAAGTTGATAAATAAGACACATGTGTCACAGTTAGTTATCTTTATTCCGAAACGTTTGGCCTATACAGTAGGCTACCGGAGTAGGCCTAATGTGTAGGCCAAACGTTTCGGAATAAAGATGTCTATCTATTGCACATGTGTCTTAATTATCCTTCCTGGATCACATTACTATTACCATACAAAGATCCTCTATCTATTTTTCCTCTCTTGAATAGAGATATTATAATCATCAAAATTACCCTGGAGTCTCGATATTATATAATGCTTCATCAGTGACATAAATCAGATCTAACATTTTAGCACATGGATACACAAAATAATTATTAAGGGGCACATAATCAATCCCTAATTTCGCAACTGCTGAGTTGGCTAACTTGGAGCAACAGAGGCTCTCCTAGGCGAACTGAATATCACATATTATACATTAAATTATTTAGGGTTAATCCTTGTCGCATTATCTGTCCTAATACATATTTTACTAACATCGTTCCTTAGAAAAAATTACACATTGTAATTAACCCCATCAGAGAGAAATGGGGAAACATAAATATTATAAACGAAGGACGATAACAGATGAGAGTAAAGCACGATTTTTCCGTGGACAATTATCACATCTGCCTCACAAATTATCAACGGAGTGAAAGGCTACTAAAATTCAGAGCTGCTGCTGCTGCTGCTGTTATTAAAAATGTGTTGATCTGCAACAAAATGCTGAACGAGGTTGAATATATCCACATAATTTATAATTGTAATATGCGTTTGCAGAAAAGGAGCGCTTCCTTGACTGAATTAATATCCACATATCACAAAAGCTAATGAATGTATTGACCTACATGAGAGGTCTTTACCAACTCTGTGCTGTATAAGAGAGAGGTGGATATGGAGTCCCCGATCTCCAGTTAAGTGTTGGAGTGTGTACACTTGAGTTGCTGCAGTGGTGATACTAGATTCTCTTTGATATTCATCGATCCAGGTTAAAAAGGTAAACCAGCATGGGGTAGAGGTCGGTACTCTATGGTTAACGTCGGGATGACTGACGGAAATGACCTAGAAAGGTGACATCTAGCCTAAATGTTTATATATTTTGTGTACATATTAACGGTCAGGGCTTCCGTGTACAGTGTTCTAGGATTACAGGCTTAACACGATAATAAATAAACACTGAATTTGAGAGCTTATGGTACAGAGTTCCAGAGGTGTTATTTGAAAGTAAATTGTGCTTTAAAGATTCTGTTGACACTTATTCATAGAAGCAAATGTGAAAGATGGTATTAAATTTGTTCCTAACAGAAAAATAAGCAGACAAAGTGCCATCAACATATTTGGTACCAGTTTCTTCAAGACTGGTACTCTCCTCCACAGTATTACTGTCAATATACTCACAGTACAAAAATCTCTGCACTCTTTCACAGTATTACCACCACCAGGACACTTTACAGTATCACCACAACCTCCAGTACACTCTTTACAGTTTCACAACCAGTACGTCCGTAAGCACTTGTAATTATAAACTAAGTCCACAGCACAGAATCTGAGTGACCTTTGCGGTGGTCTGCAACTCTGCAACACAGAGAAGTGTGATGGGTCACGTAACATGCAACAAGTGTTATTCATAACCAATCTGTTCTCAAGGGAGGTTCCTTGACTCTGGTGAGGAGCTCTTGATCTAGGGAATTGGATCAGTGCTCCAGTTTCCTGAATTCCCCCCATTCCTTTCCAATAACCCCCCTCCCCCGCAGTATAATCCCTACGAGTTTAGCGCTGCCCCATAATAATAATCCAGTTGGGACGTATTTTTCCCTTAATCTTTATCAACATAATTGAATTTCCTATAGTTAATGTATAATGAAAAGAATGGTGTGTTCTGCAAAATTTAAATTATCAGTGTAAGCAATGGCTTGAGGCTCACCTGCTCTTCCTATGCAATAACTGAGTTATATTAATCTTTCTTCTTTCAACGCACTGGCCGTATCCCACCGAGGCGAGGTGTCCCAAAAGAAAAAGCGAAAGTTTCTCCTTCTAAATTTAGTAATTTATGCAGGAGGAGGGGTTACTAGTGTCCTGCTCCCGGCATTTTAGCCGCCTCTTACGACACGCATGGCTTACGGAGGATGAATTCTGTTCCACTTCCCCATGGAGATAAGAGGAAATAAACAAGAACAAGAACAAGTAAGAAAATAGAAGAAAACACAGAGGGGTGTGTATATTAACCTGTATCATTTTAACTCCCATTTTCCCCCAAAATATTAATATACATATTTCCTTCGTATAGTTCAGAACACTTTCTTAAATACTCAGCACCTTTAACTTTTAAGTAAGGACACTTGGCTTAAAGATATTTTCGACATTTTTAAATTAGTCAGATGCCCGTTACTCTGCACTATTTTATATTCAACATAAAATCCACTTGGTTTGTCTATATGTATTAACAGTCCATTTAAAAACAAAAAGTTTGTCAGTAACACAACAAAAAACCTTCATCATAATTTCTTCACTGATGCTTAAAGTGCCAAAACGTAGGCCATTTGCATTGCGTTCTCCAGTTTGCATGTTCCCATATAACGAAGCTGAAATAGGAGAAACATCTGTGGCAAAACAATTCTTCTTGATTTACTGTTTTTATCGTGATTTTCGGTTCTCATCTTAGTTTTACCTGTATGCAGTAAGAAAACCATAGGAAGGAGAGAGGATAAGTTTTCTGTAACTGTTTGTCCAAATATTACTGAAGCGAATATCAGAACAGACTATCAACAGTAGATTGAAATTAAAACACCCTCTCATTTGCAACTAAATGAACATGTATTTTATAAAATATCTTTCGTCATTTGCATAGTTCATTATACATTTATAATATAATCTTAATGAAGGACAGACAGGGTGAAAGGGACTTATTTTCGTATACCCTATCAGTGACAAATCTTTACGAAACATCATGTTTGTTAAATTACTTGGAATTAACGTCAAAACATTTAAAATACTTTTCGTAATATTAAAACGGCCATAAGTCTCGTGCATCTAGAGAACTAAACTTAGAAACAATGATAACATAGTCTAATAAACTAGAGTGAGCAGTGTTTGATTTTCAGCCATGTACTGATAAGAGATGCTCCTGTGTCTTGATGTGACTACGTGGAGGCAGATACTTTTTATCTAGAGATAAATGGTATAAAATATTAACAGGTTTGGAAGAAGGTAAAGGCAGTATAATGAGACGCTTTATTGAAAAGATGACTCGAAAAAGACCATTGCGTGTGCTAAAGTATGTCAGTAAAGAATTCATTACATCGCAATTGTGTCTGTTTCCTGCCATTGTTTCTCTTGACAGTACTTAGTCTTCATTATACATAATTCTCATTAAAATATTATAAATGCATATCAACGACCCCTCAGACCAGACGTCTTTCTGCATTCTCAGTCACACTTTCGTTAAAAATTATACAGATTAAAGAACATAAATCATCTCAGTACTCTCTTCCAGCGACTTTCAAAATATTTCATGAAGCTTCAACGAGCTTGAAAAATTCTGCCATTGAGAAATGGCATCCGACGCTGCCTGTTAAAATTGAAGATTGGCTGGTATATAAGGTCCGTAACAGCAGTGTATAACAGTGTGACTTGTAAATGGTTCAAGTCAGACCGAAAAGTCGTCATAAGCTAGTTTCTTCTGTGTGTTTCTTCTATTGTCCAAGATCTTGTCAACACTTGCACATTCTTTAACTGCTTAAGGTCCTTTAAACACCTTAACAGTTGCCAGATATCAATATTTAGAATGTTAAGCTTTTTACATCATATCGAAGTTGACAGAATTCGTGATGACTGTCGTGTCACTAATTGTTACACTGGTCGGGCTGCCACGACAATATCAGTGCTTGTGGGTTAGTGGCCTTACAATGAATTAAAAAATAATCAACCTTCCAGGCACCAGGCACTGGCATAGGTGACACGCCTGGGCTCTTAATCTCTGCTTCCCTCCTCCCTCATTCTAGCAAAAACGCTCACTCTGTTTGCTCGGATTTTATCCTCTTTCCTGCAACATTGAAAATTCCTGATGTGTTGATTGCAACACGAAAGGCCTAGAACTATCTTTCAACTCCCTCCGTGATTGTTTTGTATCTTGTATCGCTTGCTTGCGATTTTTTGCATATATATAGAGAAAGATCGCAGTCAGCATGATTCGAACCTACTACAGGAGGACTGGCATGGTTTCCCAAGTAACGCTCTAGACCACTCAGCCACAAATGCCTCAAGAGGTGGGCAGCCTGGTTTACAAGCCATGTTTCTTCACAGCCCGGCCACATCAGTGAGCCTCAAGAATGGTTTCAAGCTATTTCATTCTCCTCCTGTATGTTCTGACCTCACAAGCGATTTATATATCAATGCACGACACAGAAACAAGTAACCACTTGTTTCTGAGTGGTTAACTTCTGCCGAATATGCAGAGTAAAAATGTATTTATGCAATAAGTCTGCGAGAATTATGTCTTCACCAGCCGACTCTGGTCACATACAATTGTGGCTTGCTCAGGCGCAGTAGTTCTTTTTGATTCGCTGGTACTCTCCCTGTCTTGGGAGTGTCTGAGACCTATGTCTGAAATGGGAGAAGGTACAAGTACCTCCTCGCACGCGCAGTATATGTGAGGTTATCTGAGGCCTTGGCGTTTATAACATCTTTCAGGAAAGGATAGACCTACTTAAGCCATCTTCAAAGAGTATGCTGAGGTGTAAACTATGGTGAGCTGTAATGAGCGGAGGGTGTTGAGGTGAGGGTATTGGTATCGGCTTAAAAGCAGCCGATACCAGCCGATATTTCTTAAAATATTAATAATGCATGAGTGCTTGAAAATATTACCATTAATAATCTACCTCACGATTGTGAGAGTTGCTCTTACACAAACACACACACACACACACACACACACACACACACACACACACACACACACACACACACACACACACCCGGTGGCCTGGTGGCTAAATCTCTCGCTTCACGCACGGAGGGCCCGGGTTCAATTCCCGGCGGGGCGGAAACATTTCGAAGTGTTTCCTTACACACACACACACACACACACACACACACACACACACACACATACAACAGGCCTAGTGTCTAATCGACATGTGCCTAGGACAAAATGGTAACTAACTAACACACACACACATACACACACACAGTGTGTATGTGTAAAGAGGCGGGGCCGGGAGATGAGTCTCGACCCCTGCAACCACAAATAGGTGAGTACACACACACACAGCATTCCGACATCTTAATAAGGAGTCATTCAGGACCCTGTACACTGTGTACGTTAGGCCCATAATGGAGTATGAAGCGCCAGTTTGGAACCCTCACCTAGCCAAGCATGTAAGGAAACTAGATAAAGGGCAAAGGTTTGCAACAAGACTAGTCCCGGAGCTAAGGGGTATGTCCTACGAGGAGAGGTTAGGGAAAATCAACCTGGCGACACTGGAAGACATGAGAGATAGAGGGGATATGATAATGGCATAAAATACTGAGAGGAATAGACAAGGTGGACAGGGATAGGATGTTCCAGAGATGGGACACATCAACAAGGGGTCACAGTTGGAAGTTGAAGACTTAGATGAACCACAGGGATGTTAGGAAGTATTTCTTCAGTCACAGAGTTGTCAGGAAGTGGAATAGTCTGGGAAGGGATGTAGTGGAGGCAGGATCCATACATAGCTTCAAGAAGAGGTATGATAAAGCTCATGGAGCGGGTAGAGTGACCGAGTAGCGGCCAGTGAAGAGGCGGAGCCAGGAGCTGTGAATCGACCCCTTCAACCACAACTAGGTGAGTACAACTAGGTGAGTACACACACACACACACACACACACACACACACACACACACACACACACACACACACCTGTGTTTCTGTCTGTATGTTGGTTATTACTGAACATTGACAAGAGTTCATTACACTTTAATTATTCATGTATACATAAACATTATCATCTCAGAGAAATTAAGATTTTAATATCTAACCTTCCTGAAATTTAATACCTATTGTGCAATAAACTTTCCATTATATTATGAATATAATCATTATAATTTTAAAAATATAAAATACAGGAAAAATATCGGTATCATCCTAGAACTGGGTATCGGTATCGCCAAAAACTAGGTATCGGTATCGTCCAAAATCTTGGTATAGTCCCATGACTTATAGGAACCTGATAAAGTGCTTTTCGTCGAATGACTTAGAGACACCTTCCTTGGATCAAACCTACTTGCCTCCCATCCAGCAGATTTGTAATCCGTACAGGTTTGACGGTTCCCAGTGAATATAATAACTATATACCTTGTGTGTTGCCTTCCATACCTTGTGTGTTGCCTTCCATACCTTGTGTGTTGCCTTCCATACCTTGTGTGTTGCCTTCCATACTGTGTGCTCCATACTTGTGTGTTGCCTTCCATACCTTGTGTGTTGCCTTCCATACCTTGTGTGTTGCCTTCCACTGTGTTCTCATACCTTGTGTGTTGCCTTCCATACCTTGTGTGTTGCCTTCCATACCTTGTGTGTTGCCTTCCATACATTGTGTGTTGCCAACTTCCATACACTTGTGTGTTCATACTTGTTCCATACCTTGTGTGTTCTTCCATACCTTGGTGTTGCCTTCCATACCTTGTGTGTTGCCTTCAGCCTTTGGTTTCCTTCAAGAGTGATTTTTGCATCGTTCATCACATGTGTGTTTTCAAAAGTAATTTGAAGTTACATACACACAAACATGTGAGTTAATAGTTAACATCAACAGATTGCTTTAATTATTCAAAAAAAAAGCCATGTTAAAATAACTTTTCCTTGGCAACAATTTTAAATAAATTATACATTTTGCATTATATGAAATGTTGCATTGTATACACATGTTTGGCTTTTGTGTTGTTATCAGTAATGTTCAGTTTGCATAGAAACATTGTGTTGCTGGTATGAGGGGCTGGTGAGCGCTAAATGCACCCGAGTCACCTTTCCCCAGAACTTACATATGAAATAACTACACAAGAACGCTGTTGATACCTAAAATACTGAAACAAAGTATATACTAATATACTGAAACAAAGTATATACTAAGTGTATATACTTACACTTAGGTCACACTACACATACATGTACAGGGCATATATATATACACACCCCTCTAGGTTTTCTTCTATTTTGTACTAATTCTTGTTCTTGTCGTAAGAGGCGACTAAAGTGCCGGGAGCAAGGGGCTAGTAACCCCTTCTCCTTTATAAATTACAAAAACTGGGATGTTTGAATGTGCGTGGATGTAGTGCGGATGATAAGAAAGAAAGAAATGATTGCTAATGTTACGAACGAAAAGAAGTTGGATGTCCTGGCTCTAAGCGAAACAAAGCTGAAGGGAGTAGGCGAGTTTCAGTGGGGAGAAATATATGGGATTAAGTCAGGAGTATCTGAGAGAGTTAGAGCTAAGAAAGGGGTAGCAATAATGTTGAAGGATCATTTATGAAGAGAGAAGAGGGAACATAAATGTATAAATTCAAGGATTATGTGGATTAAAATAAGGGTCGGATGCAAAAAGTGGGTCATAATAAGTGTGTATGAACCTGGAGAAGAGAGGAGTGTAGAGGAGAGAGAGAGATTTTGGGAAATGTTAAGCGAGTGTGTAGGAACTTTTGAACCAAGTGAGAGAGTAATTGTGGTAGGGGACCTACATGCTAAAGTAGGAGAAACGTTTAGAGAGGGTGTGGTAGGTAAGTTTGGGGTGCCAGGTGTAAATAATAATGGGGAGCATTTGATTGAACTTTGTATAGAAAGAGGTTTGGTTATAGGTAACACATATTTTAAGAAAAAGAGGTAAAATAAGTAAACAAGATATGATATAGGGGGTAATGACAGCAGTTTGTTGGACAACGTATTGATAGATAATAGACTGTTAGGTAAACTTTAGGCTGTACATGTTTATAGAGGGGCCACAGATATATCAGATCACTTTTTAATTGTAGCTACAGTGGGAGTAAAAGGTAGATGGGATACAAGGAAAATGGAAGCAGCAAATAAGAGAGAAGATATAAACAACTGTTGGAGGAAAGATGGGCTAGTCAGAGTATAGGCAATGGGGTAGAAGATGTACGGGAAAACTTTAAGAATATAGTGTTAGTGTGATCAGCAGAAGTTTGTGGTTACAGGAAAGTGGGTGCTGGAGGGAAGAAGAGCGATTGGTGGAATGATGATGTAAAGAGAGAAGTAAGAGAGAAAAGGTTAGCATATGAGAGGTTTTTACAAAGTAGAAGTGATGAAAGGAGGCAGAAGTATATGGAGAGAAAAAGAGATGTTAAGGGAGTGGTGAAGCAGTGTAAAAATAAAGCAAATGAGAGTGGGTGAGATTTTATCAACAAATTTTGTTGAAAATAAGAAAAAGTTTTGGAGGTGAGATTAATAAGCTGAGAAAGCCTAGGGAACGAATGGATTTGATAGTTAAAAATAGGAAAGGAGAGTTATTAAATGGAGAGTTAGGGTTATCGGGAAGATGGAGGGAATATTTTGAGAAATTGTTAAATGTGGATGAAGACAGGGAATCTGTGATTTCGTGTATAGGGCAAGGAGGAATAACATCTTGTAGGAGTGAGGAAGAGCCAGGTGTGAGTGTGGGGTAAGTGCGTGAGGCAGTGGGAAGATGGAAAGGGGGTAAAGCAGCTGGGATTGATGGGATAAAGACATAAATGTTAAAAGCAGGTGGAGATATAGTTTTGGAGTGGTTAGTGTTTTTATTTAATAGATGTATGGAAGAGGGTAAGGTACCTAGGGATTGGCAGAGAGCGTGCATAGTTCCTTTGTATAAAGGCAAAGGAGACAAAAGAGAGTGTAAAAATTGTAGGGGAATAAGTCTGTTGAGTATACCTGGTAAAGTGTATGATAGTTATTATTGAAAGAATTAAGAGTAAGACGGAGAGTAGGATAGCAGATGAACAACGAGGCTTTAGGAAAGGTAGGGGGTGTGTAGACCAAGTGTTTACAGTGAAACATAAATGTTGACAGTATTTAGGTAAGGGTAAAGAAGTTTTTGTGGCATTTATGGATTTGGAAAAGGCGTATCATAGGGTGGAAAGGGGGGCAATGTGACAGATGTTGCAGGTGTATGGAATAGGAGGTAGGTTACTGAAAGCTGTGAAAAGTTTTTACGAGGATAGTGAGGCTCAGGTTAGAGTATGTAGACGAAAGGGATATTATTTCCCAGTAAAAGTAGGCCTTAGACAGGGATGTGATGTTACCATGGATGTTCAATATATTTATAGATGGAGTTGTAAGAGAAGTGAATGCTCGGGTGTTGGCAAGAGGTGTAGGGTTAAAAGATAAAGAATCTAACACAAAGTGGGAGTTGTCACAGTTGCTCTTTGCTGAAGTTGCAGAGGTTGGTTGATGAGTTTGGTAGGGTATGTAAAAGAAGGAAATTAAAGGTGAATATAGGAAAGAGTAAGGTGATGAGGATAAAAGAATAGGTAACGGAAGACTGGATATCAGATTGAAGGAAGAGTATCGAGGAGGTGAATGTATACAGATATCTTGGAGTGGATGTGTCAGCAGATGGGTCTATGAAGTATGAGGAGAATCATAGAATTGACGAGGGAAAAAAGGTGAGTGGTGCACTGAGGAGCTTGTGGAGACTAAGAACTTTGTCCATGAAAGCAAAGAGGGAATGTATTAGTGTATAGTTATACCAACGCTTTTATATGGGTCTGAAACATGGGTGGTGAATTTTGTAACAAGGAGAAGGCTGGAGGCAGTGATGTCGTGTCTGAGGGTAATGTGTGGTGTGAATATAATGCAGAGAATCCGTAGTTTGGTGATGAGGAGGTGCGGGATTACCAAAACTATTATCCAGAGGGGTGAGGAGGGGTTACTGAGATGGTTCGGACATGTAGAGAGGATGGAACAAAATCGAATGATTTTGAGAGTGTATAAATCTGTAGTGGAGGGAAGGCGGGGTAGGGGTCGGACTAGGAAAGGTTGGAAGGAGGGTTTAAAAGAGGTTTTGTGTGCAAGAGGCTTTGACTTCCAGCTAGCATGCGTGAGCGTGTTAGAAGCGAATGGAGACAAATGGTTTTTAGGACTTGACGTGCTGTTGGAGTGTGAGCAAGGTAACATTTATGAAGGGATTCAGGAAAACCGGCAGGCCGGACTTGAGTCTTGGAGATGGGAAGTACAGTGTCTGCACTCTGAAGGAGGGGTATTAATGTTGCAGTTTTATAACTGTAATGTAAGCACGCCTCTGGGAAGACAGTGATGGAGTGAATGATGATGAAAGCTTTTCTTTTTCGGGCCACCCTGCCTTGGTGGGAATCGGCCGATGTGTTAATAAAAAAAAAAATACGGTGAGAGAAATACACCCCTCATTGTATTTATCCTGCACCATAGCGCCTGTTATAGAAATTTGTATAGAAATTATTAGGTAAAAGTTAACGAAGCCATAGAAGTTATTATAGAATTAATTACACTAGGATTTCACTTAACTGCAGAAAGACTTTATATTTGTATTTGTAATTTAAAATATCGAACAGGAGTTTTTTAACGACTCGTACAAATAATTAGCATAAACTGGGTATTAATGTTATAGTTATTTTGTCTAGTTCGTATATGTTATCTTGTCTAGTTTGTATGTGTTATCTTGTCTAGTTTTATGTGTTATCTCGTCTAGTTTGTATGTATTATATTGTCTAGTTTGTATGTATTATATTGTCTAGTTTGTATGTATTATATTGTCTAGTTTGTATGTATTATATTGTCTAGTTTGTATGTATTAAATTGTCTATTTTGTATGTGTTATCTTGTCTAGTTTGTATGTGATACCTTTTTTTTTTAGTCTGTGTTATCTTCTGTAGTTTGTGAGTGTTATCTTCTCTAGTTTGTGTTATGTAGTTTACGGTCTATCCTTTCTTGATTTGTTCTTACTACCACACGTGGGGTCTCTCCCTCGCCCTCTCCCTCTCCCTCTCCCTCTCCCTCTCCCTCTCCTCTCCCTCTCTCTCTCTCTCTCTCTCTCTCTCTCTCTCTCTCTCTCTTCTCTGTTATTTACACAGGGCTCTACAAGGTTAAGTTTAGAGTTCCAAACTTCATTTACAAGCTTGGAGCTATTCCCTACATCAGCTCATTTGAAAGCCTTTTTATTGTTAAGATACATACAGTAAGTGAATAGTCTGAAGTTGTAGCTAGCTATGGTCCAGCAATTTCATTTGGTCAACTGATTATTTCGTTGATGTCATTCTGCTGTACGAACATATTCCAGACTCGATTAATCCTAGGAATAAATGATCTCTGATGAAGTGACGTTCTCTAGAAGAGTACAGTCAGAATGTAGTTGCTGTTTGCTGCCCGTCTTGTTGTGTAGAAGATACCTTCTCACTGTGCTTGGAGTGGAGCCAGCTGTTGTACTTTGACAATATTAACCTTGTACATAACAGTAAGGCCACTCGCATCCCTCCGGTGTTGAAGGCTCTCATGAGTTGACAGATTAGTCCAGGTTCCGTCCAGGCGAGAGATGAGCCGTCTTGATCTGCTATATATTCTAAGAAAAGGTAGCAGATTAGACAGAAGCGGGGGGGGGGGAAGGAATAGGCAGGCAATCCAAGAAAGTGGAACATACTCAAGGTGTGACCAGATGCGGGATTCGTCTAATTGCTGTAAGCTTAATGGCCGCTTTGTTTGCAAGATTTACAATGTGGTTTTTCATAGTCAGTTAGGAGTTAAATTTCACCCCAAGGACATCATCATCGTCCCCTGGTACCAACGCTCTCCCTATCATTGTTACCGCTCTCCAGCATTACCATCATGGTGCCTAGAAACCATAATCATTTGTTATTTCTTAAGAGCAAATGTGACCTGCCATCGTTTTCCCCAGGCTATCGCTGTAAGTTTGTGATTGATGTAACTTAGAGCAGCTGGTATCTACTCTTTTGGATAAGTAAATGTCAGAGAACAGTCGTCTGCATATGCATGGGATTCAGAGATGAGATAAAGGTCGTTGAAGTAGACATTCCATAACAATGTCCAAAGCACATTTCCTTGTACAACACTTTCACCAATAGTGTCTTGTTGATTGTCCCGTTTCGAATTACTCTTAGAGATCTACTTTGAAGATAATCACTGAGGAGGCATAGTACAGAGCCGGCGACTCTAGTGCTTGCAGTTTTGCCAAGAGTCTCTGGTGCCATACTCGGTCGAAAGTACTCGCAATTTCCAGGGCTACCATACAGTTGACTTTGAATTCATCCAGTGACTGGTGCCACTTAGTGGAGAGGTTCAACAGCAGACCAGCATATTGACGGTTACACAGAAGCGAGTATTGTCTCAAGAATCTTACCAGTGATTGACAGGAGTGACACTGGTCTGTAGTTGCTGATGTGCGCTCTGCTCTTCTTTTGTGAACAAGGACTCTCTCTCGCCTCTCTCTCTCTCTCTCTCTCTCTCTCTTCTCTCTCTCTCTCTCTCTCTCTCTCTCTCTCTCTCTCTCTCTCTGTCTCTCTCTCTCTTTATCTCTTCCTGGCGTTGTTTATCTTTCATTATCTTCTTCCTTATCTCTGCTCCTCTTACCTTTCCCTCTCCCATTTATCCATTCCTGCTTTGTTTCCTCCCTTCATCTGCTTCCTCCTCCTATAGCTTCCCTCTCTTTAATTTCCTCCTCTTCCCTTCTTCTTTTTCCTCTTCCTTCTTTCCTCCTACCTCCTTCACCTTCTAATCCTACCTCCTCCTCCTCTCCCCCTCCTCCATTCCCTCCTTCACCTTCTAATCTATCTCCTCCTCCCTTCTTCCCTCCTCCATTCTTCCTCCTCCCTTCTTCTCTCTCTCCCTTCTCTCTCCTTTCCACTTCTTCCTCCCTCTTCCTGGTTTTTCTTCTCTTTCATGTTCCTATATTTCCTTTGTTAGTTTTCTCTCACACTACACCGTTTGTTCTATTGTTTCTGCTGCTTGTTTATTCTGGTCTTACCTCACACTATCCACTCTTCCTCTCCCTCTCTTATATAACCTTTCTGGTTATCTCACCGCTTTAACCACAATCTCACTCTCTCTCTCTCTCTCTCTCTCTCTCTCTCTCTCTCTCTCTCTCTCTCTCTCTCTCTTTCTCTCTCCCTCTTTTTCTCTCTCCCTCTCTTTCTTTCTCCCTCTTTCTTTCTCCCTCTTTCTCTCTCCCTCTTTCTCTCTCTCTCTCTCTCTCTCTCTCTCCCTCCCTCTTTCTCCCCCTTTTTTTTTTACACAGGGTTTGACAAGGTTAGGTTAAGGATTCCTAACTTTATTGACAAGCTAAGAGCTGTTACCTACATCAGCTCATTTGAAAGCATTTTTATTGTTATGAAACATACAAGTTGGGAACAGGATGAAGTTGGAGCCATCTGTCGGTCAGCATTTTCATTTGATCAACTGACTTTATCTCGTTGACATCATAATGCTGTACGAATGTGTTCCAGACTCGAGTCATCCTGGGGATAAATGATCTCAGATGAAGTGATGTTCTGGAGAAGGGTACAGCCAGAGTGAAGTTGCTGCTTTCTGCCCGTCTTGTGGTATAGAAGCTTGTTTCTGGCTGTCCTCGAAGTGGAGCCAAGTGTGGTACTTTGACAATGTTGACCTTGTACATAACAGTAAGGCCACCCACATCCCTCCTGTGTTGAAGGCTCTGCTGAAATGACAGATCTATCCAGGATGGGTCCAGGCGAGAGATGAGACGTCTTGCTCTGTTAAGCAGTCGCAGATGAGAGGTGGGGGGGTGGGAAGGCAAACCAAGAAAGTGGAGCATACTCAAGGTGTGAGCGTACAAAATCTTGCAACCCCTACTGTTAAGCAGATGCGAGATACGTCGAAGTGCTGTAAGCTTCCTGGCTGCCTTGTTTGCAATATTTACAACGTGGTTCTTTATGGTCAGTTTGGAGTCAAATTTCACCTCAAGGATATCAACTTCTTCCCCAGGTACCAACACTCTCCCATTCATACTTACTACTGCTCCGGCATTGCAATCATGGTGCCTAGAGACCATCATCATTTGCATTTTCTCAGGTGCAAATGTTAACTGCCATCGGTTTCCCCAAACTGATATAGCTCTTAGCTGGTGATTGATGTAGCTTAGAGCAGCTGGCATTTCTTCTATTGGATAAGTAAATGTCAGAGCACAGTCGTCTGCATAAGCATGGAATTCTGGGATGATATGAAGAAGGTCATTGAAGTAGACATTCCATAACAATGGTCCCAGCACACTTCCTTGTGGAACACTTGCCCCAATAGGATGTCTTGCTGATTCTGTTCCATTGAGAACTACCCTTAGAGATTTACCATGAAGGTAATCACTGTGGAGACATAGCGTAGAACCTGCAATTCTTAGTGCTTGCAGTTTTGCCAAGAGGCCCTGGTGCCACACTCGGTCAAAAGTACCAGCAATGTCCAGTGCTACCACACAGCTGACTTTGGATTCATCCAATTACTGGTGCCATTTAGTGGAGAGGTTTAACAACAGATCAGCAACAGAGTAACTTTTTCTGAAGCCATATTGACGGTCACAAAGTAGTGAATGGTAGTCAAAAAACTCTGTCATTTGTCTTTAGATTATTGTCTCAAGGATCTTGCCAGTGATTGACAGGAGTGACACTGCTCTGTACTTGCTGATTTCTGCTCTGCTTTTTTTGTGAACAGGGACTACATATGCCTCTTTCCACAAAGAAGGTCATTTACACTGTACTAGGCAGTGTTGAAAGATGCGAGTTAGAAGTGCTGCTAGCTGTTCTGCACATCGTCTCAGCAATTTTGGGTTTAACTTGTCTGGGCCCACAACCTTGTCTTGGTCATGCGATTTAAAAACGAAATGCACCTCCTCCAGCCTTATTTTCACCACTAACAGTTTTGACACAGTTCTTGCAACCTGCCATGGAGGGTCCCTTGCTGGATCAGGAACTTGCATTTTGGTAGCAAAGTGTTCGGCAAAGAGGTCCGCTTTCTCTTGACTACTAGTAGAGGTGGTCCCATCCTGTCGATTTAGAGGTGAAATGAGTTCATCAGGCAGATAACCTTGTCTGTCCTTGACTATGGACCACCAGGTTTTGTACCTCACTCTACTTGATGTTAGCTTTCTTGTGTCCACCTCCCAGTTAGCGATGGTCCACTTTTGAACATCACCCATATTCCTACAGGCTTGCCTGTGCAAGTTCCTGTTATAGGTAGTGGGATGTCTTTTATACCTTCGCCAAGTCTTGTACTTAGCAGTAGCAGCCTCTCTACAACAAAAGCCAAACCAAGGCTTCGTCACATGCTGCCGGTGAGGGCAGTATGTGACGAAGGTGTTCTTGTCGTAGATTAAGGATGTGTCCAGTGAAGGCTTTCACTGGACACCTCTTTCTCTCTCTTTCTCTCTCCTTTCTCTCTCTACCTCTTTATCTCTCACTCCCCAAACTATTTTTTTCTTCACTATTTATCAAGTTCCTCTATTTTTCCAAATCACTCTCCCGTATATTTCTCAGTTACGCGCACTAACTCAGGGCTGGTTGATGAACTGTCCGTAACACACAACAACCTAACAATTACCTCTTAATGATATAATTGTTTTAATTATGGCCTGGCATCACACATCCTATTTTGAGGTGCTTACCTGCGCACACGATTTTAGCTGCAAATACACACTCCTCTAACCTCACACCCACACACTGCTCTAGTTATACACACTTCTCTAGCTATACACACTGCTCTAGTTATACACACTGCTCTAGTTATATACACTGCTCTAGTTATACACACTGCTCTAGTTATACACACTGCTCTAGTTATACACACTGATCTAGCTATACACACTGCTCTAGCTATACACACTGCTCTAACTATACACACTGTTCTAGCTATACACACTGCTCTAGCTATACACACTATCCCAGATATACACACTGCAGCTATACACACTACAGCTATACACACTACTCCAGCTATATGCACTACTACACCTATACACACTACTCCAGCTATACACACTACTCCAGCTATACACACTACCCCAGCTATACACACTACCCCAGCTATACACACTACAGCTATACACACTGTTGCAGCTATACACACTGTTCCAGTTATACACACTGTCAGCTATACACACTGTTCCAGTTATACACACTGTTCTCGATATATACACTGCTTTAGCTAAGAACACTACTCCAGCTATACACACTACTCCAGCTATGCACATTACTCCAGCTATATACACTACAGCTATACATACTGCTCCTGGTATGCACACTACTCCAGGTATGCACACTACTCCAGCTATATGCACTACAGTTATACACACTGATCCTTCTATACACTGCTTTAGCTATACACACACTTCTCCAATTATACATACTGCTCCAGCTAAACACACTGCTTAAGCTATACACACTGATCTACGTATATACACTGCTCCAGCTGCTGCATCTACGTATATACGCTGCTCCAGTTATACATCTTCCTACAGCTATACACACTGCTCCATCACACACCCAAACACCACCCCCCCCACACACACATACATACACACAAAAACCTAAGAATAGAGTTTCGATACTTGAACTGTAAGGAATCATTCTAGACTTTGAACACCGTGTACTTCAGGCTCATATTGGAGTACGCAGCACCAGTTTGGAACCCACACTTGGTCAGGCACGTCAAAGAATTAGAGACAGTGCAAAGGTTTGCTACAAGACTAGTCCCGGAGCTAAGGTAGGGGCGAACGAAATCACACTTTTTTTTTTATTTTGGTAAAATTTCAAT
Source organism: Cherax destructor (assembly GCA_009830355.1). Lineage (NCBI taxonomy): Eukaryota > Metazoa > Arthropoda > Malacostraca > Decapoda > Parastacidae > Cherax > Cherax destructor. The sequence goes on along the minus strand of WNWK01001765.1, from coordinate 92,987 downwards.
GAGATTTCCACAGTGATTTATACAGCTTTTAAAAGCCTATACACTGTGTTTGTTGTGACCTTTTGCCTTTAATTTAGATAGAAAAAAATAAATTGTGCCAAATATTATGGGTCACAAAACTTTCCTTTTTCTACAAAATTGATAAGATATACAATGCTCTAGTTAACATCATTTGAAAGATAAAGGCTATATAATTGTTAACCCAGGCCTTTTAAGCGAAAATGTCGGAAGATTCCGTAATAAAAAATGTTGAATTTAGTGATTTTTTTTTTTTTTTTGCGAGGGGGGTGAAAATATCATTAAAAACAAAGCTGTAAAAGATATCGGAAATCCACCCAGGGTGTTTGTAGAGTTGTCATTACTCAATAATGTGTGCAAAAATCATGACAATCCTATTAACACTTTTCGGAAAAAATGGAACACAATGTCAATAACTTATTTCTGAGTTATCCATATATTTTTTTCTGTGAAACTCTATGGTTACGGCGCGCCAAATCTCAGCGTGTTGCTCACGTCAATCAACACTTGTTGAGACCCCAGAGGCGACTGAGGTGTCATGAGTCCCTGCACTTGAATGGAGGCGTCAGAGCTGTTGCTATGTAGTGTATTTTGAATGAAACAATCATAAAAAAAATAATTTTTGGAGAGAGAAAAAAAAAACACTAATTGCCAACATGTATTATTTATGACAGCAAAAAAAAAATACATTTAAGGAAAAACATACTTAGAAATATGATAGGAACAAGCTGATTACACCAAAATATTGCCAGAATGATGTACTATTTTTTGATAAGAAACATTTTTTTTCCATAATTTTTTAATCTTCCTTTCCTAATCACTCGAAAAGGCTCTCCCCTCCCTAAGGGGCATGTCCTACAAGGAGAGGTTAAGGGAAATCAACCTGACGACACTGGAGGACAGGAGAGATAGGGGGGACATAATAAAGATATATAAAATACTGAGAGGAATACGTAGAAAAGGTGGATAGGGACAGAATATTTCGGAGATGGCACACAGCAACAAGGGGTCACAATTGGAATTTGAAAACACAGATAAGCCACAGGGATGTTAGGAAGTATTTCTTCAGTCATAGAGTTGTCAGGAAGTGAAACAATCTGGAGAGAAATGTAGTGGAGGCAGGATCCATACATAGCTTTAAGAAGAGATACGATAAAGCTTATGGAGCAGGGATAGAGTGAACCTAGTAGGGACCCCTGCAACCACAGATAGGTGTCTACAAATAGGTGAGTACACATAGTTTTTTATAGAAGGTATGTAATGTTTTCAAACGTCTATGGGGTCTACAAATATCTATAATATACACCATAATACACAATAGTGCATATAGATTTTTTTGGCGAATTAATTTTATTAAAGAATTTGAAGTATACAGCCACATGCACAATAATACAAAGATATCGGTACCATAAAAATTCATATGGAATACACATAAGTATACTAATTTGTATAAAGCATTCAAAGCTATGTAAAGCATACCAATGCAAGCCAAGGTATATGAGGTATATGAAGGAACATCAAGTATATTTTTTTCTGGAATCTGCTATATTTTAAACTCTTATATCAAGTATTCATTTTTACGAAGGTGTATACGACGCATGCTATCAATACAAAGTTATAAATGTCATACAAATTATTATTTTTGTTATTAACACATCGGCCGATTCCCACCAAGGCAGGGTGGCCCGAAAAAGAAAAACTTTCATCATCATTCACTCCATCACTGTCTTGCCAGAAGGGTGCTTTACACTACAGTTATAAAACTGCAACATTAACACCCCTCCTTCAGAGTGCAGACACTGTACTTCCCATCTCCAGGACTCAAGTCCGGCCTGCCGGTTTCCCTGAATTACTTCATAAATATTACTTTGCTCACACTCCAACACCACGTCAAGTATTAAAAACCATTTATCTCCATTCACTCCTATCAAATACGCTCACACATGCTTGCTGGAAGTCCAAGCCCCTCGCACACAAAACCTTCATTACCCCCTCCCTCCAACCTTACCTAGGCCGACCCCTACCCCGCCTTCCCTCCACTACAGATTTATACACGCTCGAAGTTATTCTGTCTCGTTCCATCCTCTCTACATGTCCAAACCACCTCAACAACCCCTCCTCAGCTCTCTGGATAATAGTTTTGGTAATCCCGCACCTCCTCCTAATTTCCAAACTCCAAAAATATATGAATTAACCACAAACATGAAGCATACAAAAGTGCATGAAGCAGTCAAAGGTGCATGAAGTATACAAAAGTATATAAAACGTACAAAGGCACATGAAATATACTGTACAAAAGGTATATGAATGGAAATGTATTGGAACTATACACAAATATATCAAGTTGATAAAGTATGGAAATGATTACGATGTAAATAACTTTTGCAAAGTTTTTCCTTCACAACGAAACACAAAGATGCAAAAATAAATGGAAAATATGAACAAATTTTACAAATGTATGAAGTATACAAAGGTACATGATGCATATAAATATATACGAATGCGAATAAATATAAACTCTACTAATATACATTAACTATACAATAGATGGAAAGTTATATGACGGTCTATAGCTAATACAATGTTATACAAAGTATGGTATACAAAAAATACAAGTGTACATAAAGTATGCGAATGTTAACAGAGTTTACAGACCATTCAAATATATACCAAGTTTTGCGAAGTTATACAAACAACAACGGGCCATTGGGAACAAACAACGCGAAGCAAACACTTCAAGTCACCGGTTCAAAACAAATTTTTTAACGTATATTATTCAGTTTACATTATGTATTATCCTATATTATTTTTGACTTATATTATACTATAAGTTATATATATATATATATATATATATATATATATATATATATATATATATAACGTGCCGAATAGGTTAAAGTTGGGATTTTGGTTTAAATAGCAACGGTCTTCTTGCCGAATAGGGCAAGCGAAAATTTGTGTATGGAATAATTTCGCCAAAATCGTTCTAAACCTAACGAAAAAAATATATTTCATTGTGTTTGTTTATTATTAAAATATTGTAAACTTATCTAAAATATATTTAGTTGCATTAGGCTAAATTAAATTTCGCTTCTTATAATAAGGTTAGGTAAGTTTTCTAAGGGTCTCTCGGTACAAAATTATTAATTTTTGCATCAACATAAATGAAAAAAATATATATCTTTAAACGTATAAAAGAAAATTTTAGAAAGGGCTTAATTTTAAATGAGTTTTTGCTAAATGTCCAGTTTTACCTATTCGAAATATACAGATCTCTTAATCTTCCGTGTTTGCCTTCATGTGGGTTATAATTGAGCATAACCTTCCTAATATGAATCTTAGCAATGACTTCCTTTCTTATCACATTCGTCAAATGCTCCTTACTTCGGAATACTCGTGACTTGACCTGATCTTCATTTCCTTCTCACCTTACCTCTTCTCCTTTCCTATATTTGCCTTGCCTTTTCTTTCTTCTGTATGGGTGAATTCTGTCCTGTGAGTGTTACCCCCTGAGGTTTTGGTCCCACCCTCGTGGATCAGTAGCTCTCCTGCAGTGCTCCTTCTTGTCCTTAGACTTCCATCACTACAACTTTTACGTCTTATACTACTACTGCCTCGCTATACTCTATACTACTACTGTCTCTCTATACTATCTATATTAATAGTAGTGACACTCTTTTGTCACTACTATTACTCCTGCCTATTACTATTATTACTACTACCATTACAGTCTCTACTTCCTTCATATTATTATTACTTCTTCCTCATCTCTCTCTCCCGTCTCCACCAAACTCTCGTACATATTTACTGGCTCTCTCCCCTTCGTGCTTCTGTGTGACTAATTAATGTTCCAAGTAGGACCGAAAACGGAGTCATAAGTTTCAGTCTTCTATGGGCGGATTATTTGTGTATTGTTCCAGTCACAGTACTGTGTCTTCTTACTTTTGATGAATTAGCTGTAGGATACATGTAATATGTCTAATATAACGCACATAGTAGAGCAGGGTGACAGTATTTCTGACACATATATCATGCAAGATAATGGAAGCGACAATAATAAGTAGAGTGGTGGACACCAAAACTATGCGAACTCCCTACTACAAGCACAGATACACGAAGAAACCTGTTAAACCTGGTCGTAAATCAAGTCTCTAGACAAGGCACAATCCTCCAGCAAATTGGGGCAAAGACCAACACAAAGGGTAGTTTTTGAGTAGCCGTATATTCCTTCAAAACTATTTACAATATATACAAAATGCAACAGAGCAACAAGATGGTAATGAGATAGAGCAATGTGAGTTAACTCACTGCAATTGGCTATTTACCTTGTAAGATAGACCAGTATAAATATTCGCTGCTAGCCTCTGTCTTTCCCAGCGAGGTGTGGATACAATATCAGTTCGCCTGGGGGAACCTCTTACCCAATTAATTAACTTATATACTTGACAGTGAATCAGCGTGGCTGGGGCCTTTTGAGCCACGCCTGACCTAACTACCAGTTTGGCTGATACAGGGGAATGCAAGAAGCGGTTGTGTAATGAAAATTGGATCAATTTTAAGGTACTCTGCTCACATCACACTTCCTCACTAAGCATTACTATAAGTTTTCGGGTAATATATCTTACACTGCAAACCCGACAGAAGCGTACGACAGGTTGACAGTGAAGAAATAAGAGGTATAGATGGCTAGACGGTATTTTCCTAGAGTTCTCGATGGTCTTCCTCCCTTTTTATATGGAAAAGACATGTTAGGTTTAGTTATACAATGAAGACTGAAGACAATCTCAGCCACAGAAGAAATATAAGTTTGATCTTCTAACCAATAGAGAATCTCAGGAGTCAGTCTTCCCAGACTGTTCCTGGTGCATCTTAACATTTCATAGGCAAAACAAAAACATATGAGGATGCGAAAAAAAGGGGGGAAGTAATTGGGAAACCTGGGCTGATTGAAGGATTGGCCAAGCAAATATCATATATTTTCCGTCATATAAGGCGCACAACATATAAGACATATAAGACGATGTTTCCAAGCAGTTGTAACGTAATGTTAATAAACAACTACTAAAGACTAACCCAAAGATTACCCTTGACTCTGAACTTGAGCATATAAGGCGCAGCATGATTTTTCATGACTATTGAAGAAAACTCACCTTATATGCTGTAAAATACGGTAGTTACCTCAGTTCAATTCCACGAGTAAAGTATTGAAACTGGGCGGTGGGAAATAAAATTGGTACCAGAGACTGAGTAACATTTAGGAGAGTAGCAGCTCTTGGACTCTGACCTAGAAGTAGAAAATAGACACCATGCCAGTCCTGTTAACTGAAGAAAATGATGAATTACACCAGCGACGTATGCAAGGTTTATTTAACCTAATACCTGACTTCAGAAACTAGAAGAGAAACTCAGTCAAACCGCACCAGTGTGGAAATCGTATCAGGCCAAAACTCAAAACGAAGCTCAAGAGTTCAGAGGTTTGTCACCAGACACAAAAAATCTCATTATTGTGAGAGTAAAGGGCTACGAGACACAAATAAAAGCTGTGCACATTACCTAGCTATAAAAATAGAAAAAATAGCTTTACATCATAAAAGAGAAGTGCGAGTGAGTTATGTCACATAATTAAGGCAGATTCCTTACGTGGACTAGTAAAATTATGCGAGCAGACTTAGTCGTTGGCCAGAGAATATAAGCTTACTTCTTTACACTTTAATATGTTACTTGAAATGATTACACACATAGGCAGGACCTATACATAGCTTTAAGAAGAGGTATGATAAAGCTCATGGAGCAGGGAGGGTGACCTAGTAGCGACCAGTGAAGAGGCGGGGCCAGGAGCTGTGACTTGACCCCTGCAACCACAATTAGGTGAGTACAGTTAGGTGAGTACACACACACACACACACACACACACACACACACACACACACACACACACACACACACACACACACACACACACACACACCTCTTAATGCAACAGGTGCTGGACCGGAGATCAATACAAACACACACAAACTCCTCTTGTGTCCACAAAACCTACATGCTTTTATCCTGTGTTTTTTACTTTCTACCTCTTTTCATTGCAGTTGCATTATTTCTTGTTTTTTTCTTTTACAAATTCAGGTTCAAGGTAATCGGGGACGATGAAGCTTTAGTGGAGTCCCTGAGGGTCGTTTGTTACCCCTTTGTAAAATACGATGTTGTTGCCTTTGTTAAATAGGGACTTAGAGCGCCACGTTACCTTGGGGAGCATTCTACCCCCGATTTGTATAGCACTGTTGCTTGCTCTAATTTATAGCTGTGCTCCGTGCAAGAGTGTATAGCTGTACTGCGTATTCTTGTGTAGAGCTGTGTTTCTTCACCTAATGTATAGCTGTGTTGTCTTATTTTTTTTTTTGGATGTATAGCTGTGCTTTTTGCTCGAGTGAATGACTTCATTGTTTACTCTGCTACCTTGTATAGCTGTGTTGCTGCTCTGTTGCATATGTGTGTTGCTATGTTGCTTGTTTTAGTTTATAGGTCTTGTACAGCTATGTTGACTGCCCTCTTGTACAGCTATGTTGACTGCCCTCTTGTACAGCTATGTTGCCTGCTCTCTTATACAGCTATGTTGCCTGCTCTCTTATACAGCTATGTTGCCTGCTCTCTTATACAGCTATGTTGCCTGCTCTCTTATACAGCTATGTTGCCTGCTCTCTTATACAGCTATGTTGCCTGTTCCCTTGTACAGCTATGTTGACTGTTGTTTACGGTTATGTTGCCTGCTCTTATGTATAGCTCTTAGCTTCCACTAGTGTATATTGCTGTATTGTTTTGTTCCTTTGTTTAACACTGAGCTGTGTGGCTCACTCCTAGTCCGTAAGTTTCCTGGCTGCTAGAGTTTATTGCTTTTGTTGCTGTTCTATTGTGTAATTCTGGCTTTTGCTCTTGCTTATAGCTGTTACTTCGTCTAGTGTACAGCTGTGTTGCGTCTTGTGTACAGCTGTGTTGCGTCTAGTGTACAACTGTGTTGAACGACTAGATCAAGCAATATTTACATGTGTAAATGTTGCTTGATCTAGTGGTGCGGCTCTAGTATACAAGTCTGTGGTATACACCAGTATTGCTTGCTCTAACTATTGCTCTGTTGTCTGCTCTATTAAATAGCACCGTTGCCTTCTCTGGTATTTTACTGTTTTGACCGTTCTCACTCTGTTCTTTGCTCTGATATAATGTAATTTTGCCTGTTGCAATATGTTGCTTTATTGTTTAGTTAGGTATCCCCTAAAAAAACGATGACTATCGTTTACTTTAGTTAGGTATCCGCCGAGATGCTGCGCCTGTTATTTACTCTAGTTAGGAATCCTTTGGAATACTGTGCCTGTTACTGTCTCTAGTTACGTAGCCTTTGAAATGCTCACCATATAGTAATTGTCATTTCATTTCCCTCTTTCTTTTCTGCCTCTAGTTTGTCAGTGCGATAATTTGAACAATTTCTCTTCTAATTTGCTTCAGACTTTGTGTTAGTGTATCTGGATGGAAGACTGGCACAACCCTTGGACTGTGTAGATCACGATTTGTTAACTTTGTAGATGTCAGTAGCTTGTAACACCCGTGCGATAACTTAAATCTGCCTCATGTGATCAGTTTCAAACGCTTATTGCTACTGTGTCCTCCTTTGAGGATAGTTTGGGTTTTTACTGCTCTTCAAACCACGGTACGGCTGGGAATCGAACTCATGGCAAGCGAGTCGTAAACTCCAGGCCAGTGTGTAAGCCACTGGACCAGCTGGCTACGTATGATTCATCCAATTAGGCATATTTATACACCATAAAGAGGTTAGCATGGGCCACCACTGTGACCACAAATGCGTTTTTACAGATAAATATCCCGCCAGCGTGGCCGCGCTGGCGGAGATTATTTCATTACTGAACAATAACTTGAGGCTACCACGTTTGAACGACTTCATAATTACCACGCTAATGTATTTAATCCAAAAAGAAGATTGATGTTTAGGCGCTGTTGGTGCAAATTTGCTAATTATGCATCGCAGTTAATAAAGTAAGGCTGTTTGTGTGTGATAAATGGAGAATGCCTATTGATTGATTTATCCGCGGAAGCAGCTAGTTTATTGTGTACCCCATATCCATCCTGTACAGGGTAGCGCATGAGCATATGGATACACAAAAGGCCTTGGAACTCGGCCCCAAAGAGGTTTGTTGAAGTACATCTGGGTTTATACCTGCAGTTCACTTATATATTTAAATAAAATTTAGGTAATATGCTTATATCTTGTATCTTATTTTTATTAATAATATATCTTGACATGTCACATAGGTTATTCTACTCTTTATCTCTATATGCTTCTATCAGTGGAAAATAAAGCACATAGTGGTCAAGATAGTGACCACAGGGCTGGCCACATTCCTTGAATTTGGTTTGATCTCCATTTGTTTATCTCCTGATCAGCTTCAAACTCTTAAGAGGTGTATCGTAATTAGTTGCTGACACTGATATCAAAAGTGACATTAACAATATACTCCACTAACAACACCACTATACACACAAAGGACACAGTTGTACACTACAACACAAATAAAAACATCACAACACACAACTCCAACACACACACACACACACAACATCACAGGGATCTTAGGAAGTATTTCTTCAGTCATAGAGTGGTCGGGAAGTGGAATAGCTTGGGAAGCGATGTAGTGGAAGCAGGTTCCATACATAGCTTTAAGGAGAGGTATGATAAAGCTCATGGAGCAGGGAGCGTGAAACAGTAGCGGCCAGTGAAGAAGCGGGACCACGAGCTATGACTCAACCCCTGCAACCACAACTAGGTGAGTACACACACACACACACTCTCTCTCTCTCTCTTGAAGTGAAATAGTATGGAGAATGATGTAGTGGAGGCAGGATAATTACATAGCTTTAAGAAGAGATACGATACAGCTCATGAAGCAGGGAGACAGTGGACTTAGTAGCGACCAGTGAAGAGGCGGGGCCAGGGGCTGTCACTCGACTCCTGTAACCCTAACTGTGTGAGTACTCATACACAACAACAACATTACATTTAGCAAGTACACTAGTACACATACACGAGCACTGTACATACACCAGCAACACTACCCACCAACGCCACCACACTCACCAAAACTACTACATACATGGACACCATTAATCTGTCCAAAAACACTAAACACAAGACTCACTACACACAACAAGACTACTACTACACACTTAACACTACTACTACACACTTAACACTACTAAACACTCAAAACTATGATACATAACTCTAATACAATCTCCAACAACAATATACGCTACACCACAGTAATAATGTCCTCTCATCAACACTACTCAACACTAAACAAAAACAACACTACAAAACTACGACACACACCAACAACACTACAAAACTACGACACACTCCAACAACTCTACAAAACTACGACACACCAACAACACTAGATCCCAGGGATAAATACTCCAGCAACATTATACAGTAAATCTACACACATCACCAACACTGCACAACACTACTCGCATCAGGAACACTACACAGCAACAATAAACATCCAGCAACACTAGACTCGACTACCACACTTACTAACACCATCATACTTAAGCAACACTGCACAACACTGCTTCACTCTACAACAACTACACATCACTGTAATATTGTTCTCCCAAGCAACACCACATAACACTACACTACACTACTACAACAACACCGTACAACACTACACACCACTACTACAGACTAACAACACAACTGCACTTTTCACCATTGTAATATTGTATTGGTCAACAATTCTGCTAAACACTCCTCCAGCACTGCACAACACTACAGCTCACTTTAGCAACACAACTACACATTTAAATACGATAATATTGCCATGGCCATCAACACTGCACAACACTACCCAATACTACACAACACTGCAACACAACTTCACATTTCACAAAGGTAATATTGTCCTGGTCACCAACACTGCACAACACTACACAATACTACACAACACTGCAACATTACACATTTCACCAGGATATCATCAACAACACAATTACACCTTTCATCAGTGCAACGTTGCCCTGGCCAACAACACTGCATACCACTGCAACAACACAGCTACACATTTCACCAGAGTAATATTGCCCTGGCCAACAACACTGCACCAACACAGCTACACATTTCACCAGGGTAATATTGCCCTGGCCAACAACGCTACGCAACACTACAACAACACATTTCACAAAGGTAATAATGCCGTGGCCAACAACACTGCGGTCCTTACGAGACTCGCACCATTACCTCGAGAAACGGGCCATTGGCCACTCCAGCATAGTTCTCCTGCTCACTCAAACGTCCCTCAACTACCTACGCATAAAGCAACTCGCACTTTATTGCCGCACCCGAACTGCAACTTTATTGTGCTCCCTTACTGCTTATGATGTATAATATACAGCAGAGTTGCGTTCGTATAATTTTGGCAGTGTTGAGGGGGGTTGATTATAGGTGCTGTGTGTGCTGGAATGCTAATGTCTGCTTTGATGAGTTGCTCTCTGATGAGGTTTAATAATGATCCCTTTTTTTTAACCTGTGCTGATGAGTCGGTGTGAATTCCTGAATTCGTATGGTTATTTATCTGGTGAGGGTTCTTCATCCGCGGAAGTGATGTTACCCTTACTCTCCTTGGCTGGATCTTAACTAATTTCTTTCCATTCTCCTGTGGGTGTATGGCCCCGGTTTTACAGCTTCTCTGTAAATAAAGTAATGACGCGAGTTGGTGTTTGTTTACGTTCATTATGTTGAGTCATCTTCGCCGCAGCTGGATACGCTTTTTATTTGGGTAATATTTTTTTTTTTTAACCAATGTTGTTGTAGCTAAAGATCACGCAGGCGAAAACTGTTAACACTTTTCGGTGCGTTCTGTATTATTATTAGTATTATTATTATTATTAGTAGTAGTATTGTATTATTATTTATTATTATTATTATTATTATTATTATTCTATGAAAATTCTATGAACAACTGGAGTGCGTAGATGCCCTCTGACAAAACTTATAAATACCCTCTGGCAAGATCCTGGAATGGCTTCGATAGCTTCCAAAGCCCTCTGCGTAGTATATCTTCAAACTGACACTTCAGGGAAATGCTCGTAACAGCTTCGGGAAACGACCAACTGCAGGTGCAAGTTGACTTCGAACTGTTGTAAATTTGGGGATTGAGTGAAGGAGTAGTGTTGGTGGGGATGTTTCAACACTGCCACTGCTAACACAGTTGGTCACTGTGGACGCTTTGTGCTAGTCGAGCTGTTGTTGCGGAAAGTGAAGCTCTCTGTGGGCATCGCGTCATGCAGTGAGTTGTGGCTTCCGCGTTCCAGGCGTGTCATGACACAATTTCTAATCCTATGCCTCTGTTATTCAAGAAATTCCCGCAACATAGCTCGAAGCAGGTGGCTACGACCTCACTGCTAGTCCATCCTTATGACCAAATCAGTGAAGGGTTTCTGAATTTCTCGAAAGATAAAATCTAGAGGAAAAAAACATACCTACACGATTACAGGTAATTTTTTTTTAACTTTCTTCATTACGCCAAAGTGTGATGAATAATGCTCGCTGTATGTCCAAGGTCATGAATTAAGCTATTGAAATTCTAAAGGAATTAAAACATCTCACACTTGATGTTAAAATACGCTTGTAAGCAAAAGGAACATCGCTGTGACAATCGATCTTAACGCATAATTCACAGATTTAGTTGCCTCTTCAGCTCAAACCAAGAATGTTTTACACTAGGAATCATTGAGGTATTCACAGTCAGTCAACCAGCCGTAAGCAGCCAGTCAAGAGCTGCTAGGACAGCTTTGGTACGTCTATGAGTATGTCTATTGTTCTTACATGCTGATGGGTGTTCGTGGCTTGTTTTATAGCGCCCTCTGTTCACACACTGAGGGTCCGGGATCGATCTCAGTCACGGGTGAAAAGCTGGACGTATTTCCTTACACCTGCTGCCCCTGCTCACCTAGCAGTACGTAGGAACCTAGGTGTTAGCAGACTGTTATGAGCCGCATCCCGGGGAACAATATTAACCTAAGTTATCCGGATGTTCTACTTTACCAGGGAATGACAATGATATCAGCTAAATCTGCAATAGTTGTATAGTGTATTTGTAGAAATAAAGATTATTATTGTTATTATTACGTTCTAGCTGTAACAGAACCTTAGATGACCGCAGCCCTAAATGAGGAAGTGGGCGGAATGCAAATTCCAAATCGTGTCAATATACGTCTGAGTTTGTCTTTGGAGAGTCCAGTGATGAAGACTTTCATGAGGTTTGTCGACCGACTACATAAGTCTGTATATTTCTTTAGCAAACATCCAAAAGACTGCGAGAAGAAACTGAGAGTTTCTGGCAGCCCTTAAGGTTGTTAATACTACAGTGTGATAAATGATAACGCAGAGGGAATTGATGTCCTTGTTAACGCAGTAGAGGCTGAACACCCAAAGAGGGGTTTCAGTAACGACAAGTAGTGTTGGAGCGTCGTTGAAGCATCTGGGAACTAGAACAAAATCTATGGCAGGGCGACAATAAATGGCTGGCCAACCATGATATCCTCTACCGCCATATAATACCTCTTACAGTAGTAGAAGGATACTAATGAAACTCGTGAGTGACCTCTAAATATGAGATGATCGGAAGCAAAATGAACTTGAAAATATAAACTTTGTATATCTTATAAAGGGTGGGCCATAAGTAGGCTTACAGTTGTTTCACTATTTGTTCACGTTTTCGATTGAATTTATCCAAACCAGTATTCCAAACCAGTAATCCAAACCAGTATTCCAAACCATTATTCCAAACCATTATTCCAAACCATTATTCCAAACCATTATTCCAAACCAGTATTCCAAACCAGTATTCCAATCCATTATTCCAAACCAGTATTCCAAACCATTATTCCAAACCAGTATTCCAAACCAGTATTCCAAACCATTATTCCAAACCATTATTCCAAACCATTATTCCAAACCAGTATTCCAAACCAGTATTCCAAACCAGTATTCCAAACCATTATTCCAAACCATTATCCCAAACCAGTATTCCAAACCATTATTCCAAACCAGTATTCCAAACCAGTATTCCAAACCAGTATTCCAAACCAGTATTCCAAACCAGTATTCCAAACCATTATTCCAAACCAGTATTCCAAACCAGTATTCCAAACCAGTATTCCAAACCAGTATTCCAAACCAGTATTCCAAACCAGTATTCCAAACCAGTATTCCAAACCAGTATTCCAAACCAGTATTCCAAACCAGTATTCCAAACCAGTATTCCAAACCATTATTCCAAACCAGTATTCCAAACCAGTATTCCAAACCATTATTCCAAACCATTATTCCAAACCATTATTCCAAACCAGTATTCCAAACCATTATTCCAAACCATTATTCCAAACCAGTATTCCAAACCAGTATTCCAAACCAGTATTCCAAACCATTATTCCAAACCATTATTCCAAACCAGTATTCCAAACCAGTATTCCAAACCATTATTCCAAACCAGTATTCCAAACCATTATTCCAAACCAGTATTCCAAACCAGTATTCCAAACCATTATTCCAAACCAGTATTCCAAACCAGTATTCCAAACCATTATTCCAAACCAGTATTCCAAACCAGTATTCCAAACCATTATCCCAAACCAGTATTCCAAACCATTATTCCAAACCATTATTCCAAACCATTATCCCAAACCATTATTCCAAACCAGTATTCCAAACCATTATTCCAAACCATTATTCCAAACCATTATTCCAAACCATTATCCCAAACCATTATCCCAAACCAGTATTCCAAACCATTATCCCAAACCAGTATTCCAAACCATTATTCCAAACCAGTATTCCAAACCAGTATTCCAAACCAGTATTCCAAACCAGTATTCCAAACCAGTATTCCAAACCATTATTCCAAACCATTATTCCAAACCAGTATTCCAAACCATTATTCCAAACCATTATTCCAAACCATTATTCCAAACCATTATCCCAAACCAGTATTCCAAACCATTATTCCAAACCATTATTCCAAACCATTATTCCAAACCATTATTCCAAACCAGTATTCCAAACCAGTATTCCAAACCATTATTCCAAACCAGTATTCCAAACCATTATCCCAAACCAGTATTCCAAACCATTATTCCAAACCATTATTCCAAACCATTATTCCAAACCATTATCCCAAACCAGTATTCCAAACCATTATTCCAAACCATTATTCCAAACCAGTATTCCAAACCATTATCCCAAACCAGTATTCCAAACCATTATCCCAAACCAGTATTCCAAACCATTATTCCAAACCAGTATTCCAAACCATTATCCCAAACCAGTATTCCAAATCATTATTCCAAACCATTATTCCAAACCATTATCCCAAACCATTATCCCAAACCAGTATTCCAAACCATTATCCCAAACCAGTATTCCAAACCATTATTCCAAACCAGTATTCCAAACCATTATCCCAAACCAGTATTCCAAACCATTATTCCAAACCAGTATTCCAAACCATTATTCCAAACCAGTATTCCAAACCAGTATTCCAAATCAGTATTCCAAACCCTTATTCCAAACCAGTATTCCATATCCCTTATTTGGAAATGTTATTAAGCTATTTCCTCCAATTTCGGTTTCGACTTTTTTTTTTTTTTTTTTTTTTTTTTTTTTTTAGACATTGTGCCCAATGGTAAACAATTTAAATCAAGAGCATCTGTGTTATGGAGAGGTTCAAGGCCATTTAATGATACTACTTTATAATATATATATATATATATATATATATATATATATATATATATATATATATATATATATATATATATATATATATATATATTTCCTCCCCACGTCTATGTTGCATAATTTAGTGTCATTGCTTGTGTGCTCGTTCTTGTTTACGCTTCCACAAAGCGCAATGCAGGTATCCAGACTAATTGTGTTCATTTTGCGAGTTATTATCTGCGTAGCGTGTACGAAGTTAATCTGTTTTGTTATGAAAGGTTATGTTTAAGTCATCTCGATTACCCTTGAGAAATTATTATTTAATTATTTAATTATTATTTAATTATTATTTAATGAGAAAGCGCTAAATTCGTAATATTCAGAGCACTTTTTTATATCAACGGTTATCAGTTCTTTAGGATCAAGAGCCCTTACAAGCAACGAGACACCTCTAGGTGTTTCGTTGATTGTAAAGGCTCCTGCTTGATCACTGTAGGGACCCCTGCTTGGATCGCTGTAGGAACTTTGCTTGGATGTCTGTCGGGACCTTGCTTGGATGTCTGTCGGGACCTTGCTTGGATGTCTGTAGGAACCTTACTTGTATGTCTGTAGGGACCTTGCTTGGATGTCTGTAGGGACCTTGCTTGGATGTCTGTAGGGACCTTGCTTGGATGTCTGTAGGGACCTTGCTTGGATGTCTGTAGGAACCTTGCTTTGATGTCTGTAGGGACCTTGCTTGTATGTCTGTAGGTACCTTGTTTGAATGTCGGTATCGGCTAAAACAGTAAATACATTTTAAAATATTAATATTACTTGTTTGTTTAAAAATATAAACATTAACACACTCCTTCATAATTGAGGGGTTTACTCCTATACTAAAACACACACACACACACACACACACACACACACACACGCCCCGATGGCATGGTGGCTAGCGCTCTTGCTTCACGCACGGAGGGCCCGGGTTCAATTCCCGGCGGGGCCGAAACATTTCGAAGTGTTTCGTTACACACACACACATATACAACAGGCCTAGTGTCTAATCGACATGTGCCTAGGACAAAATAGTAACTAACTAACTAACACACACACACACACACACACACACACACACACAAAGAGATCAGGGTTATTATAATATCTTCGTGGTTTGTCTTCACTAATTTGCTGGTTTAATTTTATAATATCTGGTTGGTGCATGACTCGTCAGTGTGATGAACCATGTGTGCAGTCATGTAACTCTCGTATATTACTGAACAACAACCAACATTAACCAGGAACAACAACCAACATTAACCAGGAACAACAACCAGCATTAACCAGGAACAACAACCAGCATTAACCAGGAACAACAACCAGCATTAACCAGGTACAACAACCAGCATTAACCAGGAACAACAACCAGCATTAACCAGGAACTACAACCAGCATTAACCAGGAACAACAACCAGCATTAAGCAGGAACAAGAACCAGCATTAAGCAGGAACAAGAACCAGCATTAAGCAGGAACAACAACCAGCATTAAGCAGGAACAACAACCAGCATTAAGCAGAGAACAGCAATGAGCATTAATCAGACGACAACGACGACGAATAACTAGTAGAAGACGACTTAAAATAACCATAGACGATGGATGTATAATTAACATTGAACAGTGATGTAGAAAGTAGCCGTTGAACACCGACTTACAATAACCAGATAACAACGTCATATAACCAGAGCACAGCGACGTACAGTAACCAGACAACAAGGTCACATAACCAGAGCACAGCGACGTACAATAACTAGATAACAACGTCGTATTACCAGAGATCAGCGACGTACAATAACCAGATAACGTCACATAACCAGAGCACTACGACATACAATTACCAGATAACAACGTCACATAACCATAGCTCAACGACGTACAATAACGAACCAACAACGTCACATAACCAGATATCAGCGACGTATAATAATCGGTGACTAATGACGTACAATTTACATAGGTTTGCGACGTACAATAAAGAGAGAACAGCGACACATGAAAGCCAATGGGTAACGAGCTAAAATTGTTAGCTTGTTTCAGCTTTCATCTTGAAATGTTGAATAAGTTAAACTGATATAAAACAGCTATGATTAGACTATAGTTTATTAGCTTTAAATAACTAATGCTTTCTTTTGCCAAACTGGCCGTCTCCCACTGAGGTAGGGTGACCCAAAAAAGAAGAAATACTTTCACCATCACTCATTCCATTACTGTCTTGCCAGTAATGGAAATATCTCCACCCCTCCCTCAGAGTGCAGCTCCTGTACTTCCCAACTCTAGGACTCAAGTCCGGCTAACCAGTTCCCTGAATCCCTTTATAAGTCATACTTCACACACTCCAACAACACGTCAAGCCATAAAAAAACATTTGCCTCCACTCACTCCTAAGATACGCACACTTGCTGGAAGTCTAAGCCCCTCGCGCTTCTCCAACCTTTCCTAGGACGATCCCTACCCCGCCTTCCACTACAGATTTATACGCCCTCCAAGTCATTCTATTTCTTTCCATCGTCTCAGAATGTCCGCACCACCTCAACAACCCCTTCTCAGCCCTCTGAATAACACTAACCCCGCACCTCCTAGTCCCCAACCATTAAAACTATAATTTAACAAAGTGCAACACAAAAAATACCTCTCTATGGGTGCCGCTTCCCAAAATAAAATTTTTGAACGTAGTAAATGTTTTAAAAATCATTGTAAAAAAAATGGCATTTCCTCCCTGTTAAGAGTGCTTATTTTTAAAGAAGCCTGAAGGGGTATTTATATATAGGTAGGCTTTATAGTTTTTAATTAAAGTTTAATAGAAACTATCAAACTATTAAAATATTTAAATTTATTACATATTTTTTTAAATTTATAAACACCAGTAGGACAAGTTAATATAATACCTAATTTAGTAATGGCAATACTCCTAAACTTGTAATTACTACTATCCTATTTTATCATCCTAACTTAAAAAAAAACATGGGAACTTAGCTTTTATGTCAGTTCAAATGTTCCACTTCTGACCATTAATCAGACAGAGCAACTATATCCATTAGCAGAAGGAAATACAACTATTTGTTGACAGGTTAGAGGAGGAGGAGCCTTCGTGGTATCCAAAGCCAGAGTCATTCAGTTATCAAGGTCCTCACGTCACCCAGCTGATGACTGGATGACAATAACAATGGGGGTCGTGCAGTGTAACCACGCCAGCACAAGATCAGGAATCACATAACAAAAATAAACTTCCCACTCAAATTTTTTACTTCACCACAGGACCTGCCATCTCGCCCACTCACTACTTCACTAGTCCCCCTCGTGCCATTCCCTCGTACGAGAAAAGGCACAACTTTCCCTACTGGGTTTAAAAGTTTTATTTTGTACAAATTACATTGGAGTTGGCATTCATGAAACACTCCAAGCAATCAAAAGCCAATTCCCTCGTGCTGTACTTCAGCCACACGGCGCCAAGCTCTTGCAGGAGGGTAGAAGTTACATATGTATATTCCCAGTAAGCAGGAACCACATGATAAGGTATCCGTCAACACATGGGAGAGCATAGATCACCTGTGACATGACCCAATGTTCATGACAAGTCACACCCAGAAACAGAAGGAACTCAGAAAGGGTCAGAGGTCTTAAATCCTAATTACGATGAGTACCAAACAAAAAACTTTACATCACATGCCCCGGAACATTCAGCGCATAAAAGAAATCCAGTAAAAAAATTATGGTATGGATCGCCTAAACAAAACTCAGGCATTTTATAAATTATGACTGAAAAAAAGAGGATGCTGCAAGAAAATATATAATTTTATAAAAATAATAGACCAGGAATGACTTTAGTTTCCTTGTAATGGAAGAGTTATGAGAGAGATATTTCAGTAATATATGTTGGAGAGCTGTATAATATGGTACCTTTGTAGCATTCAGATATATTAGCTGGAGCCAGTACCAATAAACTACATCTACTATACACACAAATAATCCGCACTTAGACTTGTGTTTATGACGATGTTTCAGTTCTACTTGGACCATTAGCTTTCACACTGAAATGAGGAAGGAAGGTTAGAATGTAGGCAAGAGGGGCAGAGGAAGGGAGTGGTAGAATGAGAGAAGGAGTAGTAGTACCAGTAGTAGCATTTCCGTTCTACCACTCCCTTCCCCTCTCATTGATATTCAGGCCTCTTCTTCTCCTTGTTTCATTGAGACTGGTTAATGATCCGAGACAGTGTTGGTTATTTCTTATTGTTCCAGCCAAGATATTGTGACATTTTATTCATCTAAACAGAAAAAATTATGAAAATATATACTAATATAGGGTCAAAAATACAAAAAGTGAAGTAAATGCAGTCAGAACTTCGATTAAAAAAATCTATGTGTATAAATTTCTTCCTCCACCACCACGATCGACCCAGAAAAATTAGGTGACCATAATTTGGAGTTACATGCATTGTTGTCAACCAAAAAACAATAATGAACTAATAGCACGATCGAAACTCGTGGTAGACTTTATCTCTACTAACTACGCCAAGAAAAGATAAAATTCCTGTAGATATAAACATCAGTGTTCCAAAATAATGCTTGATGTTTGCTTAATGAAAGTTTGTCAGCTTAACAAATTGTATTAAATATTGATATTTATATCCGTTAAATAATTAAATAATGCCTCTTCCGATCTGATTCAAACTATGAATGCTGAAGCATTTGATAGAAAGGATAATGACCTATAAGTTCCGTCTGATATTGTTAACTTAACTTGGAATCGTAAGACTGACGGCAATTAATGGAGTAGGCCTTTTTTTGATAGGCTTCAAAAGTTTACTGGTAGGCTTTATTAAAACGAAGTTTGGCATCTGAGTTGTGTAAATTGTAGAGTTAAAAAACACAAATCTTAGACTATTTATCATTGTTAGTTAGTGATTAGTAGATCTACAAACACACAAAAATTTAATGGACATTGTTCTACGTCATGAAAATACATTTAACGTCATATAACAAAAATATTTACTACAAGGTGATGCATATTAAAATTAATAATTAACATTTGCAAGTCACCTGGAAAGTGAATGTGCTAGAATGTTATCTTCTCTGTGCTAGAATGTTATCTTCTCTGTGCTAGAATGTTATCTTCTCTGTGCTAGAATGTTATCTTCTCTGTGCTAGAATGTTATCTTCTCTGTGCTAGAATGTTATCTTCTCTGTGCTAGAATGTTATCTTCTCCGATCATGTGCTGGATATCAGTGAGAAACAGCTGGATATACAGAGCCCAGGGCTTCAGGTAGGCATTTTTATTTTTCATCGTAAGAATGGAAATGAGAACCAACTCCCGAAATCGTAATGACATGATCGCAAACAAACCACGGTACGGGTGGGGATTGAACTCGCGGCAAGTGAGTCTTAAAACTCCAGGACAGCGCGTAAGTCACTGGACCAGCTGGCTACAAAAAGTGAGAAGGTTGTGGTCCGAGGGGACCAAGACTAAGAGGTTATGCCTCCTAGATACACCTCGAAAAGTTCAAGAGTCAGTACTAGGGTGATTGCCTCTTTCTCAATGGCACTGTAAGCTTTCTGATACTCCTTCAGTTTTGCAGAGTAAAAGTTCACATGATGGAACAACTCTTCCTCTGATTTTTGCAGAAACACCGAACCGGTTTTCACCTCGCATGTATCTGCTTGAATAACAAATGGTGCATTGAAATATGGGTTCAGCAGTCAGAGCTATGGAGTGTATGCGTTTCAAATGCTCAAAAGCTCTCTGGCAAACTTCATCACAGTCAGACTCATACTTTGCGCCGATAAATGAGGTTAAAGGATGAGCCACATGTGAGTAATGTGGACAAAAATGCCTGTAAAATACGATCATTTCAAGGAAATACAGTGTTTTCCTGTTATTAGGGACTTCAATGTTAACAATAGCCTTCACTTTGTTTTTGATAGGTGAAACTTCACATTAAGCAATGACATGACCCATAAAAATTACTTTGACTTGTCAAGATTCACTTTTTACCAGCTTGACTTTCAAGTGCAGTTGGCAGAGCTTAACAAATGAAGCCTTAAGCTATTCCGAGTTCTTGCCCCACGAACTATAGAGAATCAAAGTCATCTAGATATGCATCAGCTCCTTGCAAACCATTCTTCACTTCAGAGCAAAAGTTCTGATAGATAGCAAGAACATTCCGCGTTCCAGACGCCATTTAACAGATCCAGCCAAGACAAACACACTTAACTTGGTCAATAATGACAACTATCCTAGGTAAAGGATATCCATCAGACCTAGTAACAACATTCACCTTATAGTAATCTGTGTACATGAGTGTCTTTCCACCTGGCTTAGGAACGAGAATACTGGATGCAACCCATGGAATATTATTGACGAATCAGACACTTTTACAGCGCTTGGGTATCTCTGAAAAATATGAAGGCGCAATTCAGAGGATACATTTCACCAATCAGTGGTTTCCTCAGTCCAATACAGAGAAGAAAAGTTGAAGATCGGAAGAATTTGGAAATAATCAGTCCCTGAGCCTGCAGTTGATGTGATCATTCCATCAATATTGATATGAGTACAGCATTTGCACTCAGGCAGGTGAGCGAAGCAGTCGTAGACTGTGTCACCATGGAAAAATCCACGGGTGGATGTACGCAAGTCTCCAGTTCCCTGTATCAAGATCCCAATATGTTGTGTCCGACAGGAAATGTAGATAAACGGTTGAGAAAATCGACATGATGACTGAGACACCCAAGTGTTGATGCAAGTATCTCATTTATCAACTTGTCGGTTTTCTGGACCATTTATCTACAACTGTTATTGACTTCCATTAAATGGGCCTCAGCCTTTAACGTATCAATCTCATCTGGGTTTGCGTGAAACAGCTGATGTCATCGTTGTAGTGTCACCCATCCATTTTCTTAAAACCCAGTGAGCACAGTCATTTCACATCTCCAAATATGCATAGACACGATCAGTTTCAACACCTGATTTGTTCTGATAGAAAAAAAACAGACAGAAGTAGTCTGGATTACGAAATATATCAAAGTTGTTCAGAGACATTTTAACTCTATAAGACATAGCAATCAATTCATCACAGTCGGTTATACAGGATTCATAACAGATACTCTCATTGGATCATTGTTTGCTTTATGTTGATTTATGTGGAAAATGGCCTCAGGAAAACGTGTTTGTGTCATTTGCCTTGATTTTATAAGGACCCATGAACCTAGCCTGCAGCACATTACCCAGCTTTGTTTGATAAGGACCAGGTCGCCCACTCTAAAGGATTGTGGCATGATTAACTTCTTATACTGGTCCTTCATCGTCTCTGTGTGACTAAGGTTTGCTGGGGCCAATTCATGAATCTGACGAAGTTTATCCCGAAGACTTCCAATAATGGGTGAGGGAGCTGGTCTAGCACCGCTTGAAAAGAGCAAATGGCTTTCTAACAGTATAACCGTAAATGATTTCAAAGTGACTAAAACCAAGAGACTCTTTTACATACTCCCTCATTACAAAAAGCAACAAGGATATCCCCTCGTCTCAGTCATTTTTATTTTTGAATATATATGATCGTAACTTAGTAGTTTGGTGGTAACTCTGAAGGGGACCTTGACTCTCACTGCGGCAAGCAGAAGAGATCCTATGATGGATCTCCAACTGGAAAAGAACCTTCTTAAACACCTTGGATGTGAAGTTCGAGCCCTGATAAGATGGGATCTCCCGTGGCACTCCTACTCGTGTAAAAAAAAAAACTTACCAGAGCTCTTGTTGTGGCCTGAGCTGTAATCCGACGTAAAGGTATTGCTTCAGAAGATGTAGTGGAATATGTAGTGGAATATTCTCCAGATGTGTTCGAGGCAGTGCCTCACACACTCAACAGTCAGTCTAGAGCAGGTCAAAGGGATTGCCCAAGCTTTCAAAATCTACTGCCATGCTAGGCCCATTAAAGCTTTTGCCTATTTTTTTGCCATTGTCTTTTTTTCACACATAAATGGCCACCCATGGGATTGTTATATACCACTATCATAATTTGGCGTCTTCAAGCGAACGGTAGATCCATGTTTAACGTTTCACTGAAAAAGCCCTAGTACCAAGTGGCTTAAACCAGAGTGAGTTGTATAATAATAGGTATTCTCACCTATTATTATACAAGATTAATATTCCTGTAGTAGGAATATTAATATCTTGTATAATAATAGGTGAGAATACCTATTATAGGAATATTAATCTTGCTCTGTGACACCATGTGCACGAGCAGACGTTAGGGAATCATTCTGCCATTGTTCTGTCTCTAATGTAAACAACAGTCCCTGGAGAACTGAGAGAGAATACTTCAAATTGTTCAGAAAGTGGGACTTTCAGGCTGGATTCATTATCAATCAGCCCATGGTGAGTTGACCGTCTTCACTAGCATCTTCGGTATCGTGTCCCAGTGACTGCGGACGACGCACTGACCGTGTCACAGCCGCCAATGAAAAAAAGAACTGGTATTAAGAGCTTTGCTCGACCCAGAACCTTTTTTTTTTTTGTGAGGACTAATGGTTCCTCATAATTTGTTCTCAACATGCACCCATCATTTGCGACCAACAGTTGCGAATAATGGATGGGAAATTCAGCAGCAAGACCCATGTACATGGAAAATATTAGGTCAAATAACCCCAATATAATGTAAACTCTAGTAAAGAGGGTAGATGGCACCTTTAACACTGAGGACTGGAGTAAAGTGCCATTCGTACCTGAGTCCCTGATGTAAATACCTCTGTAAGGTTGACTGCTGTTGTTGCAGTGCCATAAAATTCCCACATTACACATCACAAGCTTGCCAGCACATCGCTTGGCAGTGTGTAAGGAGATCGTCAGAATCAAGAATTTTGGACACAATCCATAGGGGGCCCTCAGACTTGTTTAGGTCGGGTGATTCTTGTGTCGCATGATTGATATAAACACATGTCAACAAAGTAATTAAGAGTGGTTGCTGGTTTGTGACCAGCAACCACTGGCGACCATGTCCAGGCTTATTACAACAAGTGTAGAAGAAATATTTTGAGCTTCCTCTTTTGGTTGAATTTCTTGCTAAGGTTGCCAAGTAACTGGTACCACAGCAACCTGTGCCTATGAAGCAAGGCAGGCAAAGGTACATTAGAATTAACCAATTTGGGCTTCAACTGCTGATTACCTCCCTGAATGAGAGATTGACGCAGATTGTTATGCACCTCATAGGTGTCAGTTAACTCAGTGGCCTCCTCTTCAAAATATACTTGAAGCTCGTCACTTGTGTTAGTCCTTGATTAGGATCAATGAAAGTAACCAGTGAAGGTCGCAGTTCACCTTAGCTGCCTCGCACCACCATAGGAATGCAGCCTCCTTAGTCAAGGCAAAATTATAGTAAGAGTCACTGCTACTCCGACGAAGGTCACGGAATTTCTACTGATATTTAAGAGGTACCACTGCATAGGCGTTTTACCACTGCCGACGTAACAAAATCATAATCCGTGTACTCCTGAAAGGATATTATTGATGTCCTCTCCTGAATTTCTTCTGCCAACTGGAAATGAAGCCGTGTAGCCTAGTGCTGCCTCGGCCAGCTCAAGACAGCTGCCTAATTTTCGAAGATATCCAAATATTTATCCAGGTTTGCCTCATTGTATCTTGGCACAAGAACAGCAGCTTCACGGACTTTGATTCCTAGTGTCTTTGACCATTCAAAACATTCATATTCCATCCCTAATCATCTGACCATGCTAACCATTAGCATTCATATTTGTCTTTTGGCGCAATTAGTCCCGCTGTTATTGATTAGCAGCAAATGTTCGCTGCTATGTGAGAAACGCCCACTGTTATTTCACCAATAAAAATACTTGAGCACAATCCCCAGCTAGGTGGAAGGGTCTAAACTGCTGCTGTGGATCCCGCTGGTCATCACCAGAATCACACCAGTGTTATGTTTATCAAGGTCACCTGCAGCAGCAGCACCAATATCTTGCATCCTTGGGTTTGAGTCTGCACTAAAGGATAAAACGTTACAAATATCTTGTCTCCATTCACTGGGCTGAGTCAAACCCACTGCTCCCTCATTCTCAGTATTATTCATCTCTTTCCAAACTTAAGTTACTAGTTTGACACTGATTACTCCATGCTTCGAATTTAGTTACCTTATGACTGTATAGAATACCTAAAATACCTGCTAAGCCCCAATGCTCTTGCAAGAACACTGCTAAGAGGGTCAATAAATTTATTTGGCTTAGTACCTGCATTCTAAAAGTAGTTCTGTTAAGTTAATATTGAACGAGGCCTCCCTGTTAAGAGCCTATTTTCAAAGACGCATAAAATGGCATTTATAAATAGAACGCTCAACAATTTTAATTAAGTTTTAAAGAAATTACCAAACTACTAAAAATAAATTTATCATATTTTAAAATTTATAAACAGCAGAACGGCAAATTAGTAAAATAATACCTAATCTAACTTGTAATTATTAATAACACGGCTGAGTTGCCGTGTTATTAATATTTGTTCATATATGAAGCATTAATCGAACAGAGCAGCCATAGTCAGTAATAGAAGCAAAGAACCGTTTTTGCTGACGTAATAATGGATGACGTTAGCGAAAGGGGCCATGCAATGTTGTCCTCAATTCTCTGACGAAAAATGTATCAACAAGAAATTTCTAGTTATACAAATTCAAAAAACGTCTTTGTAAGTGACTTTTAAAGAAGCTTAATCTTATATCATATAAATGGAAGTTCGCATATATTAAACAACTCTAGTAAAAATAACTCAAACTCATTGGCGCAGATAGGCAAAATACCTACTAGCCCATAATTAAAATTTTGGTGCCTCGTGGGTATCAGTATTGAAGCTAAATCTTGGGAAGCTTAGGGAAAAGGTTGGCCAAGTGGGTGATTGAGGATGGTTGATTCTGAAAAGGAACTACCTTGTATGGGCCAGTAGGCCTGCTGCAGTGTTCTCCATTCTTATGTTCTTATATGACAAAGTTTGACTGAACTGACTTTAATGGGGACTGAGTTACGAAAACATGAACAAACCAACACTCACAAGTAAGATGTAGAAATGGTAATAATTCTTGGTATCATCTCCGTGAATCTGCCACAGACTTGAGCCCCTAAAATGAAAAGGAAAAAATGCAGGAAATATAACTATTCTTAAACACACAGGAAATTTAAGGGTTATTGTTTTCTTATAAATTCTGTAAGATGAAGCAAATACCAGCAATCCTGTCACTGCATGAAACAATTAAGTCAGTGTATATTTATACACATTTTAATTCATTGTAGCTGGATTAAGAATTAGACACATGTGCGACATCTGAGTATCTTTATTCGTAGACTTTTCGCCCTCCAGTGGTTTTTTATCAATGCAATATAAAGACATAATGCGAATATTGAAGAACTATATTCAAAAGATGAGGTAATCAGTCCCTCAACCTTGGAGGTGGTGAAGACTACCGTATTTAAACTTTAGAACAAAGAGGGATCTAATAGATCTATCTTTGTTCTATTTGTCTTTGTTCTATTTGTCTGTTTGTGTGTGTGTGTGTGGTAGCTGAGGTAGTGTAACAGCTTTTAACCTGTAAAACCGATTTGTGTAAAAATAGAGTGTGTGAGAGAGAGAGAGTGAGAGAGAGTGAATGAATAATATGAAGGAGATGAAAGATATACAAAGCTATTTCACCGGAACTAGTCAGTTAGCATGTTCGTATTGATTATTAATTTAACCTGCTAATGACTTCCCCTTCCATACATTTTAATTTGGAAGACGTGAAGGTGTGTCCTCGACTGGGTGTTTCCTGAATAAGACTAGATTTTCGGCTTTTATTTAATATTACGAAATTTAGCATTTAAATATCCCCGATGAGGGGATACCTAACATATTTCTTCCTCCATGATTTTCATTATTTTTTTATCGTGGGAACACCTTACCTAAGCGGCATCTAATTTTTAGTGCTGGTGTATTATAAAATCTGTCAGTTTTCAGATTTTTGACTTCAACCACTCGGCTGTCTTGGCTAAAATATCGTAGGATGTATGCAAATTCCACATTCATTACAAATCAAATTTTCTCTTTTAGAATAATAGAGGGATTGAATTAGATTATAAATAAGAAAACTGAGACTATCGACATCCTCTGTTTTTTAAGGTGTTTTTGATTCTCATAAGTTTAGTAAGTCCTAAAAATGTCATATTTTGGAATGGCTCAATAACAGAGCCCCTCATACACAAATAACCCGCACATAGAAGAGAGGAGCTTATGTCGATGTTTCGGTCCAAGTCGGACCGAAACGTCGTCGTAAGCTCCTCTCTTCTATGTGCGGGTTATTTGTGTATTGTTCCAGTCACGGTATTGTGCCTTTTTTTGTTATTTAGAGCCCCTCATATGCTCAGGTGTAGTGTTGCTTTCATGCCGCAAGATTTTCATTTATAACTCGAAAATGCCTCGTCCGACTGGCTTCAACTTTTCAAAGCTATCGA
The DNA here is from genome assembly GCA_009830355.1 of Cherax destructor. Lineage (NCBI taxonomy): Eukaryota > Metazoa > Arthropoda > Malacostraca > Decapoda > Parastacidae > Cherax > Cherax destructor. Next base: position 65,674 of record WNWK01001765.1, on the reverse strand, counting down.
ACTTAACTAAAGAAACGTTTATGCAACGATTGGAATGAGTAGGTACTCTTTTCCTTTTTTAATTTTATAAGTTCTGATTTTGATAAGCTATATATTAACGTCAGAGAGCCTTTTATAGGAAGCCTCAAACTTTCAACACTGGTGAATCCTGCTAATAAAAAAAACTGAGATTCTTATTGGATGTGTCAATGACATCTTTGTCAAATTTGTTTTAAAATGGTATGGTATTTTTTTTTATGTGGAATAAGTATGCGTCCTTTTCACGAGGAGCTTCGGCCATTAAAAGTTCAAGCCTCGGGTGGGCTTGAACTTTTAATGGCCAAAGTTCCTTATGAAAAGGACGATATCATTTTTTGACTTGTGGTTGTATCGGTGTAAATTTGCCAGTTTACTAACTTTTGAACCTGGATTTGCTGAATTATATGCAGTGACTGTATCTTGCATCTTCTTGTCACCTTTAAACGTCTAGCTTTGATGAGGGTTTTTTTCCTGGAAAGTTTTAAACCTTAAAGAATTAAATTGATTTTGAACTTTGTAGATGTCAATTTTTCATTTCGTAAGAAATTCTGAAAATTTTTGAATGGCTCATTCGATGGACTCAAAATCTTCAACGACGGTAAGTTACGAATGAGACGATTTCAAACTTATATAACATGTGTATTTTGATATTTTGGTTCCTGTGCAGTAACTTGATAATGCATCTTCTGACTGGCTTTAAACTTTCAGAGCTGGTGTATGTTACTTAGCGGAAGGTTCGAATTGGTTTGGGTTGTGTAGCTGCAAATTTGTCATATTTATTGAAGCACTTGAGATATTAGTACCAATGTGATATCTTGAGAATGCTTCTCATGACTGGATTCAAATCTCAAGTGTTTACCTTTAACTGCATTACATACATATGCCGCACTCGGGATATACTCGTAACTTGAGCTAGATGGGTCTAGCCTAATGGGAAGTTGTGGATACCTTTCTTGGATCACTCAGAGACTGGAGCAATTCCGGTTTTCGAACGATTTAGGTCATTTTTAAATTGTTTCTCTAATACGAAACTGCAGTGCACCATTATCACCACATAACAATCTTCACTGCCACTGGCTCACGAAATCCAAATGACACGATTGCAAACAAATCATACCACGGGCGGGGCTTGAACTCTTGGCTAGTGAACAAGCTGGCTTATGCTCTGGCCTGGTGTTTCACGATTCACCCGCCACGAGTTCAATCTCCGCCCGTGGTATGGTTTCACTGCCATTCTTACAGTGTGAAATGCAACATACACACACACACACACACACACACACACACACACACACACACACACACACACACACACACACACACACAACACTCTTCTCGGTAGAGTTCGCTTCGTTATTTAATATAGAACAGTTTTGCAAGTCATGTTTTAATGCCTGTGTATTTCTTGCAGGCGTCAACACCATCACTGATGTCAGGTGCCGCGTATTGAACAGGTAATGTACCCTATAGTCTCTTGTATGTAAGATTGTCTATGATTGTGTATGTATTTTGCATGGTGTATATCCGCTGTGTATGACTGCGAATTTGTCATGGTTGTAGTCTCTGTTGTATGGCTGTGTGTGTGTGTGTGTGTGTGTGTGTGTGTGTGTGTGTGTGTGTTGTGTATGCTTATGTAAATTTTGTGTATTATTGAGTAACTTCGTCCAAAGTTAAGTGTGTGATTTGTATGGTTGTGTAAGTGTTGCGTATGGATATGGATATGTAAGTGTTGTGTCGAAGTGTATATGTGTTGTATATGTCTGAGTAAGTTCTGTATACAATTGCTCAAGTGTTGTGTATTTTGTTTTTTATACAATTAGCACTGAGTATAACTGTGTATAGAGTATGAATCTTGTGCATAATTGTAAGTTTCTTGTGAATAACTCTGAATATTGTGAACAGATTTATCAACCTTGAATATGATTGTATGTATTATGTGTTTGGTTATATGAAGCTGTATATATGAATATTAATATTGTGTATCGTTTATTGAATTTTGTATAATGTTGTATGAATCCTGTGAATGGTTAAATATATATTATAAATTTTTACATTACCGTAAATAAAAAAATATATATATCTTTAAACATATAAGAGAAAATTTTAGAATGTTCCCTTACACGTTTAAAGATATATTTTTTGTTAATTTATGTTGATGTAAAAATTAATAATTTTTAACCAAAAGAACCTTACAAAATTTATTTAACCGTATTTTAACAAGATCAATTTAATTTAACCTAATCCAACTAAATATATTTTAGATAAATTTACAATAATTTAATAAACACAATGAAATATATGTTTTTCGATAGGTTCAGAATGATTTTTGAGAAATTATTGCATACACGAATTTTCGCTTGCCTTATTCGGCAAGAAGAGCGTTGCTATTTAAGCCCAATTAGCAACTTTTACCTATTCGGCACGATATATATATATATATATATATATATATATATATATATATATATATATAATATATATATATATATATATATATATATATATATATATATAAATCACATGTCGTTCTCGATGTAAAACTTGAATTTTGAAGCTTAAATAACAAGGTCATCTTGCCTATACAGATCAAGCGAAATTTTGTGTATGCAATATTTCTGCAAAACTCTTCTGACTCTAACAAAAAAAATATATTTCATTGTGTTTGTATTATATATTAAATTATTGTATATACTATCTTAAAAAGTATATATAGATTGGAGCTAGAACTAAGGATTAAATTGAACGACTTAGTATAAAATTGCATAATAAGGTTAGGTAAGTTTTCTAAGTTTCTTTTTGTGCAAAATTATTAATTTTTACATTAACATAAATGAAAAATATATATATCTTTATACGTACAAGAGAAAATTTTAAAAAGGACTTAATTATAAATGAGTTCTTGCTAATTGACCAGTTTTACCTATCATGCACGACATATATATATAGGGAGGTACCACCTATGGAACTGTCTTGGGAACCCTCATCCTCAGAGAAAATAATAAACCGACTTCAGGGAAACCTCAAAGTTCTCCCTGAAGCTGTTTGAAACTTTTCTCCTACCACCCCCTATATTCTCTATATACTTTATTTAAAGACTAAATACATTAACAAAATACATTGACAAGAATACAGTAGGGAGTAAAACAACATAGATAACAACTCAGAGCTGCATCTCAAATACTTCGTCCAGCTCCCCGACAGTGGGCCACGTGCCCAGAATGCTGCAGGCATTTCCCCTCTGTATCGCAGCACTGAGTCTCTGAAAGAGGAAGCTGGCCGCCCTGTGGTCCTTGGTTTCTATGATGAGTTTTTCACTCAGCTCTTTGAGAAACTTTAGAGCACACTTGCCCCATGCTCCAAGGGTCTCCGACCCTATATATATATATATATATATATATATATATATATATATATATATATATATATATATATATATATATATATATATATATATATATGCTAGGAATTCGCAAGAGCAGCCGAAATATTCACAAACACTGATCTCTGGCTGTATGCCACCTGCCTGAAAGCTGGCTGCCTTGGATCAACGTCTAGCGAGAGAGAGCTGGACGCCAAGGTATTGGTCCAGTGTGGTACGGTCGGTTAAGCACTGCGTACCTTGTCACAAGGTTCGTAGGTTCGAGTCTCCTTCGGCAGAGATCAGTGTTTCTGAATATATATATATATATATATCTGTGTGTGTGTGTGTAATTATAAAAATCGCTGTTTTCTTTTTTTGCTTATACGAATCATGTGTATGACTGTATTAACACTGAGTGTGGTTGTACGAATCTCTGTATAGTTATATGAATCGTGTGTATAGTTGTAAGAATCTGTAAATAATTGTATCTTGTGTATGACTGAGTCTTGAGCACAATTATAAAAATCTTGTGTATGGCTGAACGAATCTTGTGTATGGAGTTGTATATTATTTAAACGATTGTATGACTCCAGTGTATGGGGGTATAAATCTTGAATACGGTTGTATGAATCTTGTTTATAATTGTAGTATGTGTATCGTCGTTGGTATAGTTGTATTTTTGGTTGTATAATTAGCATTGTGTTTGGTTTAATTCTTTACCACTTGGCAACTGGTAAGTAATGAGCGCTGATCCACGGTAAAGGATGTAGCTTCAGTACCATGGATCAAGAGCCCTTCAGCATCTCTGCGCCCTACCATTGTCGTTGTATGGTTTTAGGTTAGGTAAGATGTGTCACGAAGGAGGACAAGTGTTTCCTGACGCGGGTCTTAGTTATATGATGACCCGCAGCTGGAGCTTTTGGTCATCTGACTGAGACCTTCTGCTGGCTTACCCCTCCACCCCTCAAAAAAATAGGATTTTTTATTATAACCATTTCATATTTTACGTGTACTGCATTTATAGCAATTTTTTATACAGTATAAGTATTTGCAATCATTTAATAAATAATAATAACAATACTGTAAGGTTGGTGTTGTGAAGGGAGTGTGAAGGTCCTGGAAGAAGGTTGGTGTTGTGAAGGGAGTGTGAAGGTCCTGGAAGAAGGTTGGTGTTGTGAAGGGAGTGTGGAGGTCCTGGAAGAAGGTTGGTGTTGTGAAGGGAGTGTGTAGGTCCTGGAAGAAGGTTGGTGTTGTGAAGGGAGTGTGAAGGTCCTGGAAGAAGGTTGGTGTTATGAAGGGAGTGTGTAGGTCCTGGAAGAAGGTTGGTGTTGTGAAGGGAGTGTGAAGGTCCTGGAAGAAGGTTGGTGTTGTGAAGGGAGTGTGAAGGTCCTGGAAGAAGGTTGGTGTTGTGAAGGGAGTGTGTAGGTCCTGGAAGATGGTTGGTGTTGTGAAGGGAGTGTGTAGGTCCTGGAAGATGGTTGGTGTTGTGAAGGGAGTGTGAAGGTCCTGGAAGAAGGTTGGTGTTGTGAAGGGAGTGTGTAGGTCCAGGAAAAAGGTTGGTGTTGTGAAGGGAGTGTGAAGGTCCTGGAAGAAGGTTGATGTTGTGAAGGAAGTGTGAAGGTCCTGGAAGAAGGTTGGTGTTGTGAAGGGAGTGTGAAGGTCCTGGAAGAAGGTTGGTGTTGTGAATACTAGTAAATTTGTCTAAATTTAAATATAGTTACCCTCTAAAAAATTAAACAGAATAAGCGTGAACCTTACGTCTGGCAGCGCAGGATAAATGGCCGCATATAAAGCTGGTAACCTGACGCTCTTTAAGTTTGAAAATGACACCAGTGGTGCCATGGTCTGCACTCGTGTCAGTGGGAGTGCCAGTGTTGTAAGTGTGTCGTGGGAGAAATTTCCACTAGCCACTTTCCTCCTCTGCATCCTCGTGGGCATAAAATTTGCTTAAGAAAGCAGTCTGCAACAAACAGTATATTTGTTTGAGAGGAGTCTGCTGTAAATAAGGTATACATGAGAGGAACTTGCTGCAAATAAGACATGAATGAGAGGAACTTGTTATAAATAAGACATGAATGAGAGGAACTTGCTACAGATTAGCTATGTATGTTGTGTGTATTTCATCCAGCACTTGTTGGTGTAAAGCCCTATTCTGACTTCTTGGAGTCCTTCCTGTCTCTACTGTGAATACCTCTCTAAACCTCATGTTGAACTCCTCGCATACTTCTTGGTCGTTTCTTGTGAGTTCCCACTTTCCTTCCTCAGCCTTATTACCTGGGCCTTAACTGTTGTTTTCCTCTGATGAGCCTATACATCAATTTCGGGTCAGTCTTTGCTTTCTTTGCTATGTCATTTTCATGTTGTCGCTGGGCCTCTCTCCTTATCTGTTCATATTCGTTTCTGGCTGTTCTACTAATCTCTCTATTTTCCTGGGTTCTTTGTCTTATGTACTTTTTCCATTCTCTGGCGCACTTAGTTTTTGCCTTCCTACACTTTTGGGTGAACCAAGGGCTCATTCTGCTCTTTCCATTATTTATGTTGCCCTTGGAAACAAACCTGTCCTCAGCCTCCTTTTGGTTTGTTGTCACGTAGTCCATCATTTCATTTACTGATTTTCCTACCAATTCTCTTTCTCACTGAACATCTTGCAGGAAGTTCCTCATGCCTGTATAATCCTCCCTTTTGTAGTTTGGCTTTTCCCATCCTACTCCTGTTACCCTCTCCACTTGTAACTCTATGTATTGAAAGCTCAGAACCACGTGATCACTAGCTCCGAGAGGCCTTTCGTATGTGATTTCCTAGATGTCTGAACTACTCAAGGTGAATACGAGGTCCAGTCTTGCTGGTTCATCCTCACCTCTGGTAGTGTCCCTAACATGTTGATGCATGAGGTTTTCCAGTACCACATCCTCTATTTTGGCTCTCCATGTTTCAGGACCCCCATGTGGCTGCATGTTTTCCCAGTCAATCTCATTGTGAATGAAATCACCCATAACTAGTAACTTCAGTCTACCCATGTGAGCTCTTCTGGCCACCTCAGCTAGTGTGTCCACCATTGCTCTGTTTCTCTCATCATATTCTTCTCTTGGCCTCCTGCAGTTCTGTGGCGGGTTGTACGTCTCTGCAATTACCACCTTAGGGCCCCCAGACTGAATTGTTCCTATTATGTAGTCCCTTTCCCCATTCTGTCCATTCCTTCCATTTCCTCAAATCCCCACAGGTTTTTAATGAGCAGTGCAACTCCTTCCCCTCAGCTCTCTCTATCTTTCCTCAGGATCTGATATCCGGTTGGAAAGATTGCGTTTGTTATTATCTGTTACGAACTCCTACCATAGTGGTGGTTAGATAGTTAACCTGCCGGCCAGCAGTATCACTGGGTACGTCATCAAACCCAATGTGGACTGCTGAGCCGGCCTGTTTGACAATGTTCACCAGACTACCGGACAGAATACACCTACTGAAGAGTGTTACAAGACTCTCACAGAATACACCTGCTTGAGAGTGTACACTAGACTCTCATGGAATACACCTAGAGATTGTTGACCAGACCACGGATACAACGACTGGACTTTTCCTGCTGGCTTACATCGACTTCAGTTTCCTGCTGGCTTGGCATTAGCATGCTGGTCAGTACGTTCGTCGGAGATATGCTACGGAGTGTCGAAGTGTTATGACACGGAGGACAGGGTGTCGTGTGACACGGTAGAGATGGTGTGTCGTGTGACACAAAGAAAAGGGTGTCGTGTGACACGGACGAGAATGGTTTGTTATAACGCGGAGACAGGGGTGTCGTGTGACACGGAGCGTAGGTGTGTCATGACAAGGTGACACTGAGGTAGTGGTAAAGGTGTCGTGTGACACAAGAGAAGAGATGTCTAAGTCAGGGTGTTGTGTAATGTAACTCGGTGTGTGTCCGGTGACACGGGCACAAGTATTCAGTAACGTACAAGGTATGTTGTACCCGGAGTTGTTGTACCCGGAGTTGTAGTACCCGGTGAGCGTTGTGTGTCAGGTGATCGCGACACAAGTCTTAGTGAAGTGTGTCAGGTGACTGACCCCTTTTCAGTGAAGTTCAGGGTGTGAACCCGGTGAGTGTCAGGTGACGCGACGTTTTATTATATGATTTCTATTATGATGTGTGACTTTGTATATATAAAATGTGATATCGATACCAAAGATTATGTTTGGAAGGTATTAAGATAAAGACTATGTTTTTATACGAAGTATTTGACTGTTTTTTATACAAAGTATATGACTATGTTTTTATAGCAATAGATTTATATTAAATATTAGAAATTGTAGATTATTGCCATCCCGAACACTCCCTTATTACAACACTAGTAACAATCCCTTATTACAACACTAGTAACACTCCCTTCTTACAACACTAGTAGCAGGCTCATGAAATAAATGCACTCTACCTGTGTGCAGGTAATGGTGTTTAAGTGAAACTAGTGTTTTTGTAATATCATCCCAATGAGTTTTGTTTCTGTGAGTGCTATCATGTCTGGGGACGTCTTCTTGATTCTTCGATGTTACTCCTCACATTTATTTGTTATTCCGTCTGCATTCGTATACCAGCAGGTAGGTAAGTCTGTCAATACTTACCGCAAGTGAACCACGTTGCTTCAGCTTTGGCAGACTTGCCTGTGATAGTTCAATGAACCAAGGTACTGATTTAACGACGGGTACCCTATTGATCGTTAAACCCTTAGCACCCGGTTCACTGGTTGGGAGGCAGCCTATATGTGAGTGTGACATACAACAAATAAATTGTAACATACTCTTTGCATGCCACAAGCAGCGACAGCAGGAACAGCAGAAGCAAACGCAGCAGCAGCAGCCAGAAGAGGAGTGTAATAAGGAATTATGGCCAACCTAAGAGAAGCCATATTTTATTTATTTTCTATTCCACACCTCTTCTACTCATTTATTGTTTATTCTCACAAGTTTCCGGACCACCCTCACCACAACTACCCCTCACCATCTAAACTACCATCACTTCCTAAACCAAGAGATAAACCACCACAACCACGTAAACCATTACCATACAACACCACCACATAAACCACTGCCTTTTCATGAACTTTTACCTAAACCACAGCCACCATGTAAACCTCTACATTAGCTACCACTACCTAAACCACTACCTCAAACCTACAGAACTACCACCCTTGACAATTATCCAACACACATGAACACCAGCGACTCACCCCAACACCAGCTGACGTCACCAACACCAGCTGGTCACCCAACACCAGCTGACTCACCACACCAGCTGACGTCACCCCAACACCAGCTGACGTCACCCCAACACCAGCTGACGTCACCCCAACACCAGCTGACGTCACCCCAACACCAGCTGACGTCACCCCAACACCAGCTGACGTCACCCAACACCAGCTGACGTCACCCCAACACCAGCTGACGTCACCCCAACACCAGCTGACGTCACCCCAACACCAGCTGACGTCACCCCAACACCTCCATGAAGATAAATACTCACCTTACATTAAATAGAACTTTAAGTTCTAAACACTGAACTTCAGTTTAATTAAGTATCGGTGTGGCGCTTGATGTGTAGAGTGAACTTAGGAGGAGGAAGAGGAGGAGGAGGAAGAGGAGGAGGAGGAAGAGGAGGAGGAGGAAGAGGAGGAGGAAAGAGATGGAAGAAAGAGAAAATATAGGGGATCGTAGCTAAACGAGGAAGTGGTAGAGGAGGAGGAAGTAAAAGATCAGCAAGAAAGGAACGTAGGAACCAGAATGGGGAAGAACAATAGGAGGATTAGGTGTTGAAGCATTAGGAGGAGCAGCCAGTAAGAGAAGGTGGAAGTGTGAGAAGAAAAGAAGTAGACATAAATGGAGGAAGGAGGAAAAGAGGATAGAGAAAGGTGATGGAGATGTGGATGCGAAAAAGAAAGAACATGAGGGAGGAGATAACGTGAAGGAGGTGGTGGAAAGATGATGAGTGTAGGATAGAGGTAAGAGGATTAGGAGGAGTTTTAGTTCGAGTTCTACGAGAAAGAGGAGGAAGAGTAGGAGGAGGAAGAGTAGGAGAAGGAAGAGTAGGAGGAGGAAGAGTAGGAGGAGGAAGAGTAGGAGGAGGAAGAGTAGGTGGAGGAAGAGTAGGTGGAGGAAGAGTGGGAGGAGGAAGAGTAGGAGGAGGAAGAGTAGGTGGAGGAAGAGTAGGAGGAGGAAGAGTAGGAGGAGGAAGAGTAGGAGGAGGAAGAGTAGGTGGAGGAAGAGTAGGAGGAGGAAGAGTAGGAGGAGGAAGAGTAGGAGGAGGAAGAGTAGGAGGAGGAAGAGTAGGAGGAGGAAGAGTAGGTAGGAAGAGAGGAAGGAAGAGTAGGAGGAGGAAGAGTAGGAGGAGGAAGAGTAGGAGGAGGAAGAGTAGGAGGAGGAAGAGTAGGTGGAGGAAGAGTAGGAGGAGGAAGAGTAGGAGGAGGAAGAGTAGGAGGAGGAAGAGTAGGAGGAGGAAGAGTAGGAGGAGGAAGAGTAGGAGGAGGAAGAGTAGGAGGAGGAAGAGTAGGAGGAGGAAGAGTAGGAGGAGGAAGAGTAGGAGGAGGAAGAGTAGGAGGAGGAAGAGTAGGAGGAGGAAGAGTAGGAGGAGGAAGAGTAGGAGGAGGAAGAGTAGGAGGAGGAAGAGTAGGAGGAGGAAGAGTAGGAGGAGGAAGAGTAGGAGGAGGAAGAGTAGGTGGAGGAAGAGTAGGTGGAGGAAGAGTAGGTGGAGGAAGAGTAGGAGGAGGAAGAGTAGGTGGAGGAAGAGTAGGAGGAGGAAGAGTAGGAGGAGGAAGAGTAGGAGGAGGAAGAGTAGGAGGAGGAAGAGTAGGAGGAGGAAGAGTAGGAGGAGGAAGAGTAGGAGGAGGAAGAGTAGGAGGAGGAAGAGTAGGTGGAGGAAGAGTAGGAGGAGGAAGAGTAGGAGGAGGAAGAGTAGGAGGAGGAAGAGTAGGGGAGGAAGAGTAGGGGAGGAAGAGTAGGAGGAGGAAGAGTAGGTGGAGGAAGAGTAGGAGGAGGAAGAGTAGGTAGGAGGAAGAGTAGGAGGAGGAAGAGTAGGAGGAGGAAGAGTAGGAGGAGGAAGAGTAGGGGAGGAAGAGTAGGGGAGGAAGAGTAGGAGGAGGAAGAGTAGGAGGAGGAAGAGTAGGAGGAGGAAGAGTAGGAGGAGGAAGAGTAGGTGGAGGAAGAGTAGGAGGAGGAAGAGTAGGAGGAGGAAGAGTAGGAGGAGGAAGAGTAGGAGGAGGAAGAGTAGGTGGAGGAAGAGTAAGTGGAGGAAGAGTAGGAGGAGGAAGAGTAGGAGGAGGAAGAGTAGGGGAGGAAGAGTAGGAGGAGGAAGAGTAGAGTGGAGGAAGAGTAGGAGGAGGAAGAGTAGGTGGAGGAAGAGTAGGTGGAGGAAGAGTAGGTGGAGGAAGAGTAGGTGGAGGAAGAGTAGGATGGAGGAAGAGTAGGTGGAGGAAGAGTGGGTGGAGGAAGAGTGGGTGGAGGAAGAGTAGGAGGAGGAAGAGTAGGTGGAGGAAGAGTAGGTGGAGGAAGAGTAGGTGGAGGAAGAGTAGGTGGAGGAAGAGTAGGTGGAGGAAGAGTAGGTGGAGGAAGAGTAGGTGGAGGAAGAGTAGGAGTGAGAGGGGTAACATGAGTAGGGGCCAGGGAGTAGTGCAGGCGGCAGGGGAGGATAGGGAGTGGCAAGGTGGTGTTAAGGTAAGGAGCTGTTGGTAACAATAAGGTAGAGAGTGTGTGGGAAGAGATGGGGAGTCTGGTCTCTAACGTCTGACGTAATGATGGGGAATCAATAGAGAGACGGCAAGAGGCTGGCCAGACGGAAAAGTAGGGATGTGATGGAGATAATATAGTTCTTGTGTGGGCGTCTCCTGTGTCGCTTTCTCTGAACAAATGACATTCTTCGCAAGTGTAAATATTTCGAAGACAGTGATGTGTTTCCTTTAGAAATGTAATTTACAATTTTAAACTCAATTTATGGTGCTCAGTATTAACTCGCATGCAGACAGAAGCTCAGAAGATTAACTGGTCTGTATACTTCGATCCTCTTCTGGGATCCTCTTCAGCATATATATGACAGGAGAACATGAATTTGTTAAGGAAGGTTGGACGTGTTCCCGTACAAGGAAGTGGCGCGTGGGGGGACGTGTCAAGTAGTGAGTGGGTGATATGACAGGTCCTGTAGTGAAGCTAAAAAAATCTAAGTAGGAAGTTTCTTTGTGCTATGTAATAATTCATTGTATGCTGCGTATGCTAAGCAAGGTGGGTCGTGTTTACTGATCGCTGGGAGCAATTCTGTCATCGACGTGTGAAGGAAACGACTACTTCTTGTCAGCTAAGTTCGTGAAGTTGAAGCAGTTCGTGGCTCAGTGACATTCTCTCTGAAAGGTCAACAATTTGGGGGCTAATCAGCTCTGTTGTCGACTGTACGAGATCGTCTAGCTAACGAGCTCTTCCGTAGCTAAGGGCAAGAATGTGTCTAAGTATACTATATACCAAACTATGTACTGGCTACACCAAGTAGTGCTGTCTGCTGATAGTGGGGTTTACACACGTTACCCACAACGTCACGCCACTGAATTATCCTTACGGGGATTGGATCTCAACTCCTTGATCCTCCTCTTATAACTACCCAGTTAAGCTCCATCATATTTTCCCTTGACTCCTGTGAACGGAGTTTGCTATCACCCATTCCTCGCCTATCCTTATTTTTCCTTAACCCTAAATTGAAGAAGTAATTTTCAGCATCTCTGTGGTTCATCTGTATTTTCAGCATCCTTTTGGTTCAACTGTATTTTCAGCATCCTTTTGGTTCAACTGTATTTTCAGCATCCTTTTGGTTCAACTGTATTTTCAGCATCCCTTTGGTTCATCTGTATTTTCACCTTTCATCTCTGATTAATCGTTCCGCTGTCTCGCATGTAACTCTCTCTCCACGTTTCATATGTATGTCTGTCTTTCTGTCTCTGTCTGTCTGTCTGTCTGTCTGTCTGTCTGTCTGTCTGTCTGTCTCTGTCTGTCTGTCTCTCTCTCTCTCTCTCTCTCTCTCTATCTATCTATCTATCCCATCTCTATCCAATCACACGTAAAGGGGATTATCAATAGACTCCCTATCAGTCTTCAAGAGAGAACTGAACAGATACCTCAAGTCAGCACCTGACCAGCCGGGTTGTAGTTCATAGGATGAATTGTGTGAGTGCCAGCAGTAGCAGCCTGGTTGATCAGGCGCCGATTCACCGTAAGGCCTGGTCATGGACCGAGACTCCCGGGACCTCCCGGGAACTCCTGCAAGTAGACTTATGAGCTTAATGCTCTCCTAATCTAGCAATTCCACAGTTGCCTGTATATGTGCTAGATGAAATAAAGTGATCTGAATACTTCCAAGTTCAAATTATTGTTATTTTTAAACAGCGCATTGAAAATAGGAGGCAATCAGGTTTGACTTAAGGGATCAAGAACCTTTCACAAGCACGCTTGTACTCACCTAGTTGTACTTGCAGGAGTCGATTCACAGCTCCTGGCCCCGCCTCTTCACTGGTCGCTACTAGGTCACTCTTCCTGGTCACTGAGCTTTATCATACCTCTTCTTAAAGCTATGTATAGATCCTGAATCCACTACATCACTTCCCAGACTATTCCACTTCCTGACAACTCTGTGACTGAAGAAATACTTCCTAACATCCCTGCGAGTCATCTGAGTCTTCAACTTCCAATTGTGACCCCTTGTTCCTGTGTCCCATCTCTGGAACATCCTGTCTCTGTCCACCTTATCTATTCCTCGCAATATTTTGTATGTCGTTATCATGTCTTCCCTAACCCACCTGTCCTCCAGTGTCGTCAGGCCTATTTCCCTTAACGTTTCTTCGTAGGACATTCCCCTTAACCTTTCTTCGTAGGACATTTCCCTTATGTCTGGAACTAGCCGTGTTGCAAACCTTTGCACTTTCTCTAATTTCTTGACGTGCTTGATCAGGTGTGGGTTCCAAGTATGTGTGTGCGTGTGTGCGCGCGCGCGCGTGTGTGCGCACGTGTGCGTGCAAGCGTCCATGCTTGGGTGCGTATTTAACTATTTATCATTAAATAATTTTAACTACAGGATTAGAGATTTGTTTATAATTTTAAGACAATACAAGATATCCAGGAAGGACCAGGTCCAGAGTCTAAGGTGGTGCAGTTGAAGAAAGAGAGCCAGGCCTTACCAACAGCAGACCACTTGATGGTAAAGCTGGTGACACCAGCTGTCAGGCGACAGTAGGCGGGAGCCGAGGTAAGGTGGTGCTTCTGCTGTTCGCTGTTGTGGCAGTTACGAACTGAGTCTTGATTATGGAGTCTTGGCATATGGTCCAGTCTTGAAACTCCTGAAGACTTCTTTCGATAGGTATGTTGGGGAAGATGTAACGATCGTCATCGTTGTCGTGAGATAACTGCTTCAAAAATATTCTTGGATTTCTCGTTGCAATCATGGAGTTATTGTTCCTTTGGAGTCATCAAGAGTAGTAGATTTTTCCAGGTGAGGCAGTGGGTGTGGTCGTCATCTTAGATTTAGAACATAAAGAATGAGCATTGCAGCAGGCCTACTGGCTCATGCCAGGCAGGTCTAACTCACACCCACTCATGTACTTGTCTAACCTATTTTTAAAAGTTTGTTCCATTCATCCAAAACTCTATTACCAAACCACTGTCTTCCAATATCCTTTTTAGATAAAAAAAAAATCCAACTTAAGTCCATTGCTGCGAGTCCTGTCTTGGTTAGATATTTTTAGCACGGTATTTATATCCGCTTTATTTATTCCTGTCTTCCATTTATACACCTAAATCATATCACCCCTAGTTCTACTTCTTTCTACCATGTGCAGATTCCGTGCTCTCAAACTATCCTTGTAGGAAAGGTTTCTGATAAATGAGATCAATTTTGTCATCCTTCTCTCCATGTATTCCGTTCTGTAATGCGGTGACCAGAACTGTTCAGCATAATCTAAATGAGGCCTAACAAATGATATATAGAGTTGGAGAATAACGTGAGGACTTCTGTTATTTACACTTCATATGAAGCCAAGATTTCTATTTGCTTTATTGTGAACACTTACTCACTCTTGTCTTGGCTTTAAATAACTACTAACCAGAATTCCTAAATCGTTTCACATTCAGAGTGATTGAGACCTATCCACATTATTAGGTTTCTAAGTGCAGTTGTTATTCTCTTACAAAGCTTAGAACTTTACATTTTTTTTCAGTTGTGCCTTCGGCTTGGTTTTCTAGAGGTCTGGTTGCTATAGTGGGTTTAGTTATTACAGTTGATGATCTTTAGAATTTGTGTCGTGTTGACCTGAAGGATCTGCATTTCTGATAGGTGGCTGAGTTTGAGGGTCGACTTAACAGCTTAATTAAAGGTTCTGAATTAGCTGTATTCTGTAAGTGGGATAGGATCTTCCAGAAGACCTCAGACTGAAAGACGGCAGTAGCTGAGGTAGGGAAGGTGGATTGTTGGGCGATTTGTAGTCTTGTGTGTGTCAGCTTAGAGGTGTACGATGGCTGTGTATGTTTATCAACTGGTGGTCTAAGAGTTTTATCTGGATGTCAGTGAGGCTTTTTTTTATTGACAATCTTCTATCTTTTATTTAAGATTTTTGCATTGTTAGGAAACATATTCATTTAGCTTTCGTTTCATTCTGGTAAGTCATTTGTATCAATAAAAACCTTAGTGAAGAAAGTACATATCCTTGCGACACCTCACTCGTGACATTTTCTCAAGAAGCCATTTTTCCTGTTACAACTAATTGTATTTTCTACTCCAGCAGGAAATATCTTAACCACAACAGAGCGATAAACAAAAGCAAAACAATCACAGAGTGGGGGAGTTGAATGATATTCTCCCTATATATGGAAGTCTACAAATTATTCTTTCGTTGGGAACTATCAAAAGCTTTCTTAAAGTCTAGATAACCACAGTTAGCGTATCCATTTGTGTCTTACTTACCAATCTTCCTGTTCCCTTTTATATAAATTTTGGAACAATGTGCACCATCTTCCACCTGTCCAGTAATTTACCACCCATTGGTGAAACTCCAGAAAAAAATCTGAAGTGATTGGCATAAAATATTTGGACATTCTTTTAAATCCCAGGGTGATGTTTAGTCTGGTTCCATTGCTTTTATTTTCTTGTCGGTATCCAGAAGCAATTTCTTACCTCCCCCTTTAGTTTCTACATGTACTCCATTTCAGCTATCTATCCAAGATACAAATCCGACTTTTGTAAACCCACACTGAAAGTTTTTATTTAATTATTATTATTATTATAATCATGGGGAAGCGCTAAACCCGTACGATTATACAGCGCCCTGTGGGGAGGGGGATGGAAGGTATTCAGGCTTAATTCAGGGAACTGGAGCACAGATCCAATTCCCTAGATCAAGAGCCCCTCACCAGTCAAGGAACCTCCCTTGAGGGGTTTTATTTAATTCCTCACACATTTCCTCTTCAACTGTAGTGAACTTATCATTGTACTTCATTTCTTTATTTTGTCTTTAACATTTAGTTAATCCTTACAGACTTAAAACATTGTTATTCTATTTTTTTTCTTCTTCCTCTCTTCTTACATTTGCATATTCACTTCCGGTCTGTTTGGTTCTAAGTTCATTTTTTCTTTTTCAAAGTTCTCCAGTACATTCCATTAAACTATTCTTTATTAGTCTCTTTTACATTCCTTTTTTTTTTGGGGGGGGGGTTAATTAACTGTTTGATTTCACCTTCATATATATATTGCAAAACTCTTTGTACAGATTATTTATATCTGTCTCGTGTAATATTAAAGCCATATTAATATCTCTAAATTACTGCCTTAACGAATTATATTTAATTGTTTTATCTAATCGTTAAAAGTTCATGTGATTTTCAATTTCCCAAGTCATAACCATCAGTATGTTTTACCCCCGATAGAGCAAACTTCTTTCCAAATTTATATAAATTGCCTGCTACATTTCCTTGTATACCTGGAGTATACCTGGAGAGGGTTTCGGGGGTCAACGACCCCGCGGCCCGGTCTGTGACCAGACCAGATAAATTTTTTTTATCCTTTTCTTAGACATTCTTCGTCAGTAATTGTCATTGTATTTATCAAACTATTTTCTCTCACAATAATTATTAGACGTTGGGTTGGATATATTGACTTTGAGTTTGTCGTCTCTACTTTCTAGTCTTATCATTAAAAATTCATCAGTTTTGCATTATATATTTCAGATTTCTTGCCTTGATTTTTTTTAATAAATTTCACTACTCCCAGAGTGGTTTATGTGGGATACAACTTCATTTATAATGTTTTTCTATTTTAGTTTCGTTGTGATAAATTACATGAGGTTTCTTTATCATTATTTTAATTATTATGTGTGTGTACTCACCTAGTTGTGGTTGCATGGGTCGAGTCACAGCTCTTGGCCCCGCCTCTTCACTGGCCACTACTGGGTCACTCTCCCTGCGCCATGAGCTTTATCATACCTCTTCTTAAAGCTATGTATGGATCCTGCTTCCACTACATCGCTTCCCAAACTATTCCACCTCCTGACTACTCTGTGACTGAAGAAATACTTCCTAACATCCCTCTGATTCATCTGAGTCTTCAACTTCCAACTGTAACCCCTTGTTGCTGTGTCCCATCTCTGGAACATTCTGTCTTTGTCCACCTTGTCAATTCCTCTCAGTATCTTATATGTCGTTATCATGTCTCCCCTATCTCTCCTGTCCTCCAGTGCCGTCAGGTCGATTTCCCATAACCTCTCCTCCTAGGACATACCCCTTAGCTCCGGGACTAGTCTTGTTGCAAACCTTTGCACTTTCTCTAGCTTCTTTACGTGCTTGGCTAGGTG
Organism: Cherax destructor; assembly: GCA_009830355.1. Classification (NCBI taxonomy): domain Eukaryota; kingdom Metazoa; phylum Arthropoda; class Malacostraca; order Decapoda; family Parastacidae; genus Cherax; species Cherax destructor. Next base: position 48,448 of record WNWK01001765.1, on the reverse strand, counting down.
TGGGTTCCAAACTGGCGCTGCATATTCCAGTATGGGAATAACGTACACAGTGCACAGGGTCCTGAACGATTCCTTATTAATATGTAGGAATGCTGTTCTTAGGTTTGCTAGGCGCCCATATGCTGCAGCAGTTATTTGGTTGATGTGCACCTCAGGCGAATGTGGTTTGTAGTCTCTGGTCCCCTAGACTGTACTCCGTCTGCGGTCTTCTTTGTCCTTCCCCAATCTTCATGACTTTGCACTTGGTGGGGTTGAACTCCTGGAGCCAGTTGCTGGACCAGGCCTGCAGCCTGTCCAAATCCCTTTATAGTTCTGCCTGGTCCTCGTCTGATTGAATTCTTCTCATCAACTTCACATAATCTACAAACAGGGACACTTCGGAGACTATTCCTTCCGTCATGTCATTCACAAATACCAAAACCAGCACCGGTCACAGGGGCCCACTCTGACACCTCGCCACGTACCATGACTCGCTGCTGTCTTCCTGACAGGTATTCCCTGATCCATTGTAGTGCCTTCCCTGTTATCCCTGCCTGGTCCTCCAGCTTTTGCACTAATCTCTTGTGTGGAACTGTGTCAAACGTTTGTATGTATGTGTGTGTGTGTGTGTGTGTGTGTGTGTGTGTACATTATGTGTTATCTCAAATTAGTGGCAAATTGAAGGGTGATGTTCGTGTGAGATAAAGAGGGGAAGAAAGGCATAGTGAGAGGGACGAGCAACCAGACAGCGAGAGAAAGAGACCCAGCTCTTGTAAACAACGTTTCCAAATATATAAACACAAAATAATGCTATAACTGAACTAGAAATCGAAAAAAAAAACATTTACAAGCAGCGCGTGTCCAAACAGGCAGAGCCTGAAGAAAGCAGGAAAGTTCTTAGTATGTTAAATCAATTTTTGCCTTTAGAAAAGATCATATATGCTGCACGATTTTCTTGGTTCTGTTTAGAGACGTGCCCATGTCAGAGGCTTTCTGCCTGCACATCAGCCTCTCAGTCAGACACAGACTACTTTATCTGCCTCCACGTCGGTTCTGCAGCTCAAGCACTCGTATGAAGCTCGTATATCTCAGATGTACAGCACAGACTGTTCTTTAAGGCCATTCCTGTTCTGTGCACGAGACAGTCACCACCAGTAATTTGCAATCCATAGTTGTCTCCTTTTCTTCAATTGCTATCGCTTCATATAATCCTTTTGTCATTAAACCTACTCTATTTTCTGAACTGCGTTTATATTTTAAAAAATAGAAAACATACACAAATGCTGCATAATCACCTGGGAAGAGGAAGGAAGAACTGTGCAGTTTACCCAGCATCGGTTCTGAACAGACGTCCACACCCCGTCACCGCCACCAGATCGGTATTGTAACTTAATACTAAGGCTCATTAGCCTTAACGTATACTGATATTGTACTCAGTACTATAATACTTTAATGTTGACCCCCGAACGAAACTATTCAAAACTTGACAACTCAAAACTCCTTGGCAGGAGCACACTGAAGAAACTTATCTGATTCACACTTCTCAACGAGTGGGCTGTCAGCAGCTTATTCCAGTGTGTTGTTTGTATCCCACTGGAAGAGTGACAGGCCACTCACTGTCTTTCTCATTTGGAAACATATTTCTGGTCGAATGTTTTCTCAGTGTCAAAACAAAAATACGGAACGTAGTAGTTGTTTCTGGAGAGGTGTTTGCGTCAAAATTAATCTAGTTATAGATAAGGAAGTGTAGTGTAGGTAGATGTATTCTGATATCTGCTGTATGTTGCTCAGTGTTAGTTTCTGATTGTTTTGCTAGTGTGCTGTTAAGTGTGACGTGGGTGTTGCTGAGTCTGTGACGTGTCTTATGAGTGGGTGGTGTGTGCTTTTGAACGTGTGGTTTTTTTTATTGAATGATGGGTGTTGTTGAGTGTGTGTATGTATGTGTGTGTGTTGTTGAGTGTGTAGTGTGTGTGTGTGTGTTGTTGAGTGTGTAGTGTGTGTTGTTGAGTGTGTAGTGTGTGTGTGTTGTTGAGTGTGTAGTGTGTGTGTGTGTGTGTGTGTGTGTGTGTGTGTGTTGTTGAGTGTGTAGTGTGTAGTGTGTGTGTGTTGTTGAGAGTGTAGTGTGGTTGTTGAGTGTGTGGTGGTAGCATAGTCTCGGCTCTTGCTCTACAATAACTTCTTACCACTAGTGATGACGTATCAGCCCGTTAGACACCAGGCAGGTAGACACCAGCTAGGTAGACACCAGCGGGCAAGTTATTCGATAAGAAGAGGCACAAACAATACTTTTCATACATTTTTGAATGTTCAAGAGCCAGAGAAAATATTATTTTAAAATTGCATGTAGCCATGCGCTGCATGATAATGGAGCTTGATGGTGTCTACTGGCCCTTTACCTGTCACCCAGCACCACCATGATGGAAGGGAAGAGCGAGTGTGAGCAAAGGAAGTGTGCTTGCATGCAGTTAAGTGCTACCTGAGTTCATCCAAAGTCATTCAGAGTGTGGGGAGGGGGGGAAAGGCTGATCTCTCTCTCTCAAGCACGCATGCATGCATACACGCACTCATGCATGCATACACGCACTCATGCATGACCACACGCACTCATGCATGACCACACGCACTCATGCATGACCACATGCTCACCGCAGGGTGAGCATACTTCCTAGCATCTCGCTCAAGGCACACGTCAACTTAAGAGGCGAGTGAGTTTCCATGTCTTTTAATATCATGTTTATTTTCCCCCTATAATCTACCTTATCCATAATTACTATCGTATATGCTTTGTTTTCGTAAGGTGAAGTTTAGAATCTTTCCTTAATTCATGGTATAACTTAACAAATCTTTGAGGATAATTGTGTTGCACAGGTCTGAGATTTTCTCAGACCTGTGCAACACAATTGTCCTCAAAGATTTCTTAAGTTATACCATGAATTAAGGAAAGATCCTAAACTTCACCTTACAAAACAAAGCAAATGCGATATTAATTATGGACAAGGTAGATAATATGGGAAAAATAACATATTATTATAAAACAGGGGAGCTGACGTGTCCCTTAATAACTGTCGCAACAACCGCAAGACTGGCAAATTTAAGGGTAAATTTCAGGAAAATAAATAAGAAGGTATGCGCCAGTATAGAACACGCATCTGGTACAGCCTGTAAATAATCTGGAAAAACGTGTGAAGGTTCGCAACCAAACTAGTCTCAGAGCTGAGAAGAATGAACTAGAGGTGACATGATTACGACGTACAAAATACTCAGAGAAACTGGCAGGGTGGACAGGGCGAGTTTGTTTCAGAGGAAAGTCTTAGGTAGACGAGGTCACTGCCGGACGTTAGAAACCCAAATGAGTCGCAGGAATGTTAGGAAATATTTCTTTAGCCTTAGAGTAAATAGGGAATAGAACAACCTAGATACCGAAGTGGTAGACGTAGTACCCATACATACCTGTGTGGATAGGTATGATAGACCTCACGCGGCCATGAAAGTGACATCAGTAACGGCCAGCACAGAGGTGGACCCAAGAGCTGAAACTTGACTCCTGTAACCACAATTAGATGAATACACACACACACACACACATACACACACACCATAGAGTTGTCAGGAAGTGGAATAGTCTAGCAAGTGATGTAGTGGAGGCATGAACCATTAATAGCTTTAAGACGAGGTATGATAAAGCTTATGGAGCGGGAGAGAGAGTACCTAGTAGCGGTCAGTAAAGAGGCGGCGCCAGGAGCTAAGTCTCGACCCCTGCAACCATAATTAGGTGAGTTCAATTAGGTGAGTACACACACACACACCAGTCGAGCAGAAAACAGAGGGATTAGGGTGCACCAGCAAGTGCTGGACACAATGCACACAACCGAGGATGAGGTGAAGAAACTTAGGCGAGCTAGATACGTCATGATAACATCTCTCCGTGGGTCCTGAGAGAGGGAGAAGATGCACTTTGTGTGCCACTTACAATAATCTTCAAAAAATATACTGAAACAGTGTAACTGCCTGAGGTGTGGAAGATAGCAAACGTAGTCCCAGTTTTTAAGAAAGGAGGCAGACAGCACTGAACTACAGATCTGTGTCGCTAACATGTATGGTATGTAAGGTTATGGAAAAGATTTTCAGGAGAAGAGTGGTGGAGCACCTAGAAAGGAATGGGCTCATACATGACAACCGGCATGGCTTCAGAAAAGGGAAATCTTGCATGATAAACCTACTGGAGTTCTAAGACATAGTAACAGAATTAAGACAGGAGAGACAGGAGGATGAGTTAACTTCATATTTTTGGACTGTTAAAAGGCTTTCGATACAGTACCACACAGGAGACTGGTTGAAAATCTAGAGGAGAAGGATGGAATTGCAGGAAGAGTACTGCAATGGATCAGAGAACACTTGTCAGGATGAAAACAACGTGTGTCGGTAAAAGACGAGGTGTCAGTGGGTACATGTATCGAGTGGGAGTTTCACAAGGGTCATTCCTACGTCCAGTGCTGTTTCTAGTGTATATGCATGACATAACAGAAGGGATAGATTCAGAGATGTTGCTGTTTGCAGACGATGTGAAACTAATGAGAAGAAAACAAGTGGACGAGGACCAGGTAAGCCTACAAGGAGATCTGGACTGGCTGCAAGCCTGGTGTGACAAATGCCTCCTGGAGTTTAACCCCAGGAAGTCCAAAGTATTGAAGTTTGGGGAAGGACGAAGAAGACCGCAGACGGAGTACAGCCTAGAAGGTCAAAGGCTGCAAAACTCACTTAAAAGGTACATCTCCTGAGGCGCACATCAACTAAATAACTGCTGCAGCATATGGGCGCCTGAATAACCTAATAACAGTTTCGACATCTGAGTAAGGAGTCATTCAAGACACTGTACACTGTGTACGTCAGGCTCATACTGGAGTATGCAGCACCAGTATGGAATCTACACCTGGTCAAACGCGTCAAGAAATTAGAGAAAGTGCGAGGGTTTGCAACTAGTTCCGGAACTGAGGGGTGTGTCTTATGGGGAGAGATTAAGAGAACTAATGACACTAGAGGATAGAACAATGACCTTAGCTATGTAATTATTTGCCAGTCCTATATTTTATCCATGCAGGAGCCACGTAGAAAACTGTGCCTGGTCTTGGAAAATATTGAAATGCGTTTGTGCCTTCACCACATCAGATTTTGTAAGCTGTTCCTTGTCCGGCTTTGGTTCTCAACCTTCCTACACAAGTGGATCACGTTTGATGGTCAAATGTGTGATGAGAGCCTCACGGTTTTGTTGACATAGTGCAGTGGGTAACCTACATAAAAGTGAATTCATAATTTCATGTGAGGAACGCATCCAGTTCCTAGAAGTGCCACAAGTTCGAGACCGCTGCAGTGTAGATGATTCTCAGCAGGACGCATTCAAGAACTTTCCAGCCGTCACGAATGAATGCTTCCAAACGATTCCAAAAGGGATGCGTTCGGAACACTGCTACCCAGAAAGGTAGCAAACCTGCTTCGTTACTTCTGACCCCATGCTAACTGAACTTTCAGCTCCTGAAACAAACATTCCGGAGAGGGAATTTCTCCAAGATAAACCAAAACGCACGAGCACAAGATCAGAGAAACCCATTGGAAAGTGTTCCATACAAGTCAGGTGGATTTCCGCTCAGTTCCAATCAATCCAGTCAAGCTAGGATATAGTTTCCGCTCGAAACTATGCGTACCTCGGTGCTTACTACATCACATCAGGCAAATCTGCGCCACACAGCTGGGTTGACAACTTGCAGCAGAGGTTGGTGGACAAATTTGGGAGGGTATGTAAAATAAGGCAAATGAAAGTGAACACACCTTCATTTGTGTGTTAGTGAATTGTAAATAGTCTAAGTCGGACCGAAACGTCGTCATTATTTGTGTATTGTCCTAGTCACGGTATTGTGCCTTTTTGTTCTGTAGGTAATGAAAGATTTGAGTATCAGAATGGAGGAAGTGAATGTGTTCAGATATTTGGGAGCGAATTTGCCAGCAAATTAGGTCATTGGAAACTGAGGTCAGTCATAGAATTGATGAGGGGAAAAAGGCAAGTGGTGCATTAAGGCACTTTTGGAGCAAAAGGGAAAATATATAAGAGAATAGTGGTACCAACACTCTTATATGGGTGTGAAGCATGGGTGGTGAATGTTGCAACAAGGAGAAGGCTGGAGGCACTCGAGCTGTCGTGTCTAAGGGCAATGTGGGGGTGTGAATATAATGCAGAGAATTCATAGATTAGAGATTATAAGGAGGTGCGGGGTTACTAAAAGTATTATCCAGAGGGCTGAGGAGGGGTTGTTGAGGTAATTCTGACATTTAGAGAGGTATGACATGAAGGCATATAAATCTGTAGTGGAGGGAAGGCGGGGTAGGGTTCGTTCTAGGAAATGTTCGAGGGAGAGGGTAAAGCAGGTTTTGTATACAAGGGTCTTCGACATCCAGCAGGCGTGAGTGAGCATGTTAGATAGGAGTGAGTGGAGGTAAGTGGTTTATATGATTTGACGTGCTGTTGGAGTGAGGGCAATGTAACAGTTTTGAAGGTATTCAGGAAAACCGGGTAGTCGGACATGAGTCCTGGAGGTGGGAAATACAGTGCCTGCACTCTGAAGAAGAGGGAGGGCATATTTGCAGTTTTGAACTGTAGTATTAGCAACCTCTGGCAAGACAGTGATGGAGTGAGTGATGGTTAAAGTTTTTCTTTTTTTCGGGTCTCCCTCGGTGGAAGTCCACCGTTGTGTTAAAAGGAAAATAAATACAGGACACCTCCCATATCCGGATTATTCTTTTCGACTCACCTGCCGCCTCGTCATCTGCAGGTAATGTCATTAGATAATGCACCATCGCCTCTTCTAGTAACTTCATTTTCATTGCTTGATCCTTCCCAGATTGGCCATATTAGTTACATGCTCTGTTGATGTAGATATAATATTGTTTGTATCTAGTTCTGTTGAGTGGAGGGTTGTACATCACCGCTATGACCATCTGGTACCCTGAGTCTCTAGGGTTCTGTTGAGTGGAGGGTTGTACATCACCGCTATGACCATCTGGGACCCTGAGTCTCTAGGGTTCTGTTGAGTGGAGGGTTGTACATCACCGCTATGACCATCTGGGACCCTGAGTCTCGAGGGTTCTTTCCTTTACCTCCTCTGTGCCTTCTGTCCTTCCTCATAATCTGATATCTAGTCAGGGAGGATGTACATCTGTTAACATCTCTGTGAGCTTAGTCTCTGTGAGTGCTATTACGTCTGGATATGCTTCCGCTATTCGTTCGTTTTATTCTTTATCAAACGTGTATTCTATCTAGAATTGTGTACCACAGTTTTTCTTTCTGCCAGTGTGTTATGGTTCTCGAGTTCCTTATTCTTGGTAGTTGCACATGAGCCAGAGGATGGGAGGGGGAGGTGATGGGTGCACTCATTTAATTGTACTCCACGAATTGTTAACTTCCAGCTGTGACCTTGTGTACCTATGACCCGCCTCTGAAACACACTCTTTTTGTCAACCCTATCAATTCCTCTAAGTATTTTGTACGTCGCACTCATTTCTTAGGTCATACCCCTCCTATGCGACTAGTTTGGTTGCAAACCTTCGCACTTTTTCCAGGTTCTTCTCATCCTTAACCAGATGTGGGTTTCTGCATACTCGAATTATGTGTGTGTACTCACCTAATTGTACTCACCAAAATTGTGGTTGTAGGGGTCGAGTCATAGCACCTGGATCCGCCTCTTCACAGGTCGCTACTGGGTCACTCTTTCTGCTCCATGAGCTTTATCATACCTCTTCTTAAAGCTATGAATGGATCCTGCCTCCAGTACGTCACTTCCCAGACTATTCCACTTCCTGACCACTCTGTGACTGATGAAATACTTCCTAACATCTCTGTGATTCATCTGAGTCTTCAATTTCCAACTGTGACCCCTTGTTGCTGTGTCCCATTTCAGGAACATTCTGTCTTTGTCCATCTTGTCGATTCCCCTTAGTATTTTATATGTCATTATCATATCCCCCCTATCTCTCCTGTCCTCCAGTGTCGTCAGGTCGATTTCCCTTAACCTCTCCTCGTGTGTGTGTGTACTCACCTATTTGTACTCACGTATTTGTGGTTGCAGGTGTCGAGTCAAAGCTCCTGGCCCCGCCTCTTCACTGATTGCTACTAGGTCCTCTCTCTCCCAGCTCCATGAGCTTTATCAAACCTCGTCTTAAAACTATGTATGGTTCCTGCCTCCACTACGTCACTTTCTAGGCTATTCCACTTCCTGACAACTCAATGACTGAAGAAATACTTCCTAACATCCCTGTGATTCATCTGAGTCTTCAACTTCAATTGTGACCCCTTGTTTTTGTGTCCCCTCTCTGCAACATCTTGTCTCTGTCCACCTTGTCTATTCCTCGCAGTATTTTATATGTCGTTATCATGTCTTCCCTAACCCTCCTGTCCTCTAGTGTCGTCTGGCCGATTTCCCTTAACCTTTTTTCGTAGGACAATCCCCTTAGATCTGGGACTAGTTTGCACTTTCTCTAATTTCTTGACGTGCTTGACCAGGTGTGGGTTCCAAACTGGTGCTGCATACTCCAGTATGGGCCTGACGTATATGGTGTACAGAGTCTTGAACGATTCCTTAGTGAGGTATTGGAACGCTATTCTTAGGTTTGCCAGCCGCCCGTATGCTGCAGCAGTTATCTGATTGATGTGTGCCTCAGGAGATGTGCTCGGTATTATACTCACCCCAAGATCTTTTTCCTTAAGTGAGGTTTGCAGTCTTTGGCCACCTAGACTATACTCTGTCTGCGGTCTTCTTTGCCCTTCCCCGATCTTCATGACTTTACATTTGGCATGGTTAAATTCAAGGAGCCAGTTACTGGACCAGGCTTGTAGCCTGTCCAGGTCTCTTTGTAGTCCTGCCTGATCCTCGACTGATTTATTTCTTCTCATTAACTTCACATCATCTGCAAACAGGGACACTTCTGAGTCTATCCCTTACGTTATGTCATTCTCATATATCAAAAACAGTACAGGTCCTAGGACTGAGCCTTGTGGAACCCCACTTGTCACAGGTGCCCACTCTGACACCTCGTCACGTATCATGACTCGTTGTTGCCTCCCTGTCCTCTAGCTTTTGCATTAACCTCTTATGAGGAACTGTGTCGAACGCCTTCTTGCAGTCCAAGAAAAAACAGTCTTTCCACCCCTCTCTCTCGTGTCTTACTTCTGTTACCTTGTGATAAAATTCCAATAGGTTTGTGACAGGATTTTCCTTCCCTGAAACCGTGCTGGTTGTCGTGTATAAGCTTGTGTCTTTCTAGGTGCTCCACCACTCTCCTCCTGATGATCTTCTCCATGACTTTGCATACTATACACGTCAGTGACATAGGTATGTAGTTTAATGCCTCGTGTCTGTCTCCTTTCTTAAAAATTGGGACTACATTTGCCATCTTCCACACCTCAGGTAGTTGCCCAGTTTCAATGGATGTGTTGAAGATTTGTGTTAGTGGAACACTCAACATCTCTGCTCCCTCTCTAAGGACCCACGGAGAAATGTTGTCAGGTCCCACCGCTTTTGAGGTATCGAGTTCACATAGCTTCTTCACCTCCTCCTCGGTTGTGTGCATTTCATCTAACACTTGTTGGTATACCTCCCTATTCTGAATTCCTGGATTCCTTCCTGTCTCCTCTGTAAATACTTCTTTAAATCTCATGTTGAGCTCCTCACATACCTCTTGGTCGTTTCTTGTGAACTCCCCACCTTCCTTCCTCAGCCTGATTACCTGGTCCTTGACTGCTGTTTTCCTCCTGATGTGGCTGTACAACAGCTTCGGGTTAGACTTGACTTTTGATGCTATATCATTTTCGTATTGTCGCTGAGCCTCCCTTCTTACCTGTGCATATTCGTTTCTGGCTCTTCGGCTAATCTCTTTATTTTCCTGGGTCCTTTGTCTTCTGTACTTTTTCCATTTTCTAGTGCACTTAGTTTTTGCCTCTCTACACCTTTGGGAGAACCAAGGACTCGTTTTGGTCTTCCCATTACTTCTGTTTTCCTTGGGGACAAACCTCTTCTCTGCCTTTTTGCATTTGGTTGTCACATATTCCATCATTTTTTTACTGGTTTTCCTGCCAATTCTCTCTCCCACTGAACATCTTGTAGGAAGTTCCTCATGCCTGTGTAGTCCCCCCTTTTGTAGTTTCGTTTCTCCCTTCCTATTCCTGCTCCCCTCTCCAATTGTAGCTCAACTATATAATCAAAACACAGAACCAAATGATCACTAGCTCCAAGTGGCCTTTCATACGTGATATCCTCGATGTACGAAATACCCAAGGTGAATACTAGGTCCAGTCTTGCTGGATCATCCTCACCTCTCTCTCTGGTAGTGTCTCTAACATGTTGATGCATGAGGTTTTCCAGTACCACGTCCATCATCTTGGCTCTACATGATTCAGGACCCCCGTGGGGCTCCAGGTTTTCCCAATCAATCTCCTTGTGATTGAAATCACCCATAACTAGTAACTTTGCTCTCCCCATGTGGGCTCTTCTGGCCACCTCGGCTAGTGTGTCTACCATTACTCTGTTGCTCTCGTCATATTCTTCTCTTGGCCTCCTACAGTTCTGTGGCGGGTTGTACATTACAGTAATTACCACCTTATGGCCCTCAGACTGGATTTTTCCTACTATGTAGTCCCTTTCGCCAATTCCATCCATTCCTTCCACTTCCTCAAATCCCCACCGGTTCTTAATGAGCAGTGCAACTCCTCCTCCCCCTCTGGTCCCTCTATCTTTTCTGAGGATTTGATATCCGGGTGGAAAGATTGCATCTGTTATCATCCTGGTGAGTTTCGTTTCTGTGAGTGCTATTATGTCTGGGGATGTCTCCTTTATTCGTTCATGCCACTCCTCACATTTATTTGTTATACCATCTGCATTTGTATACCAAACCTTCAACTTCTTTTCTAAAACCGTAGTCAGGGGGGTACGTTGGGGTTGGGAAAGTGGGAGATCTGATGAGGAACTATGGGTGGTTGGTGTGAAGGTGGAGTTTGTAATGAGGTGGTTGGAAGCATTGGGTATGGCATGTGTGTTTTGGGTTAGATTGTTTGGTTGATTGGGGTTGTCCAGGTTGGGGGACATCTGGGGGATAGTTACCATTTTGTCCTAGGCACATGTCGATTAGACACTAGGCCTGTTGTATGTATGTGTGTGTGTGTGTGTAACGAAACACTTCGAAATGTTTCGGCCCCGCCGGGAATTGAACCCGGGCCCTCCGTGCATGAAGCAAGAGCGCTAGCCACCATGCCATCGGTGTGTGTGTGTGTGTGTGTATGTGTGTGTGTGCGTGTGCGTGTGTGTATAAAATGTATGTATGTGTGTGTTCTCACCTAATTGTGGTTGCACGTGTCGAGTTATAGCTCCTGCACGTGTGTGTGTGTATGTTGTGTGTGTGTACCCAGCTATTTGTACTCATTTATATGTGGTTACAGGGGTCGAGTCACAGCTCCTGGCCCGGCTCTTCTCTGGTAGCTACAAGGTCCACTCTCTCCCTGCTCCAAGTGTGTGTGTGTGTTGTGTTGTGGTTGTGTGTGTGGTGTGGGTTGGTGTGTGTGTGTGTGTGTGTGTGTGTGTGTGTGTGTGTGAATCATGCTGTGTCCTATGTGCCATCTCTGCATTTGTCTTGCTTGTCGTGCTGTATTTTGTTTCAGTTTCCACGCTTTTTTTTTTTTTTGCTATCATTATATGTGATTGTTTGGCTGTATTTTGTAGTTCACAGTTTCCAGGCTTTACTTCTGCATATCGATTATATTGATTGGTTTGAGCATGTATTTTTATGTCAGGATTTTCCTCTGCATTTACACCAGTCTGCTATTTTCTCTCAGTTTCTCTTCCTCAGTGTTTTCATGAGTGGCACCTGTCTTGCATCCACATTCCAGCATCCACATTCCAGCATCCACTTTCCAGCATCCACTTTCCAGCATCCACATTCCAGCATTCACAGTCTTGCACCCACAGTCTTGCACCCACAGTCTTGCACCCACAGTCTTGCACCCACAGTCTTGCACCCACAGTCTTGCACCCACAGTCTTGCACCCACAGTCTTGCATCCACAGTCTTGCATCCACAGTCTTACATCCACAGTCTTGCATCCACAATATTGTATCCACAATCTTGTATCCACAGTCTAGCACCCAGAGTTTTGCATCCTTGGTTTACCCGAAGGTGTAGGGAGGCAAAAACTAAGTTCACTAGAGAATGCAAAAAGTACAGAAGACAAAAGGACCAGGAAAGTAAAGAGATTAGCCGAAGAGCCAGAAACGAGTATGCACAGATGAGAAGGGAGGCCCAGCGACAGTACGAAAACGACATAGCATCGAAGTCTGACCCGAAGCTGTTGTATTGCCACATCAGGAGAAAGACAACAGTCAAAGACCAGGTCATCAGGCTGAGGAAGGAAGGTTGAGAGCTCACAAGAAACGACAAAGAATTAAGTGAGGAGTTCAACATGAGATTTAAGAAAGTATTTACAGTGGAGACAGAAAAGACTCTGGGAAGACAGAACAGGGGACTACACCAACAAGGTATATACCAACAAGTGCTGGATGAGATACAACCGAGGAGGAGGTGAAGAAGCTGCTAAACGAACTTGTTACCTCAAAGGCAGTGGGATCAGACATCTCTCCGTCGATCTTTAGAGAAGGAGCAGATACTGTGTATGCTACTAACAGTAATTTTCAACACATCCATTGCAACTGGGCAAATACCTGAGGAATGAAAGACGGCAAATGTAGTCCCCATTTTTAAGAAAGGAGACAGACACGAGTCACTAAACTACAGACCAGTGTTACTGACGTGTATAGTACGCAAAGTCATGGAGAAGATTATCAGAAGGAGAGTGGTGGAGCACCTTCAACGGAATAAGCTTATAAACGACAACCAACACGGATTCATGGAAAGAAAATCCTGTGTCACAAAACTACGGGAGCTTTATGGCAAGGTAACTACAGTACGACACGAGAGAGAGGGGTGAGTAGACTGCATTTTCTTGGACTGCAAGAAGGCCTTCGACTCATTCCTCACAATAGATTAGTGCAAAAGCTAGAGGATCAGGCACGCATAACAGGAAAGGCACTGCAATGGTACGTGACGTGGTGTCAGAGTGGGCGCCTGTAATGAGCGGGGTTCCACAGGGGTCAGTCCTAGGACCAGTGTTTTTTTGGTAAATGTGAATGACATGATGGAAGGGATAGATTCAGAAGTGTCCCTGTTTGCAAATTATGTGAAGTTAATGAGGAGAATTTGATCGGATGAGGATCAGGCAGGACTACAAAGAAACCTGGACAGGCTGGACACGTGGTCTAGCAACTGGCTCCTCGAATTTTACCCCGCAAAACGTTGTCAAGAAGATTGGTAAAGGTCAAAGAAGACCGCAGACAGTATAGGCTAGGTGGCCAAAGACTGCAAACCTAACTCAGAGAAAACGATCTTGGGGTGAGTATAATACCGAGCACATCTCATGAGGCGCTCATCAAGCAGATAAATGCTGCAGCATATGGGCGCTTGGAAAACCTGAGAATAGCGTTCCGATATCTCAGTAAGGAATCGTTAAGACTCTGTACACTGTGTACGTCAGAAACATACTGGATTATGCAGCACCAATTTGGAACCCACACCTGGTCAAACACGTCCAGAGATTAAAGAAAGTGAAAAGGTTTGCAACAAGATTAGTTTCAGAGCTAAGGGAAATGTCCTACGAAGAAAGGTTAAGGGAAATCGGCCTGACGACACTAAAGGACAGGAGGGTCAGGGAAGACATGATAACAACATACAAAATACTGTGAGGAATTGAAAAGGGGACAGGATGTTCCGGAGATGGGACACAGAAACAAGGGTTACAATTGGAAACTGAAGACTCAAGATGAGTCAAAGGGATGTTAGGAAGTTTTTCTTCAGTCATAGAGTTGTCAGGAAGTGGAATAGTCTGGCAAGTGACGAAGTGGAGGAAGGAATCATATATAGTTTTAAGACGATGTATGATAAAGCTCATGGAACAGGGAGAGAGAGGACCTAGTAGCGACCAGTAAAGAGGCGGGGCCAGGAGCTATGAATCAACCCTTGCAACCATAAATAGGTGAGTACAAATAGGTGAGTACAGTTTTACATCCACAGTCTAGCATCCACAGTCTTCCATCCACAGTATAGCATCCACAGTCTTGCATCCACAGTCTTGCATCCACTGTCTAGCATGCACAGTCTAGTATTCTCAGTCTAGCATCCACAGTCTGGCATCCACAGTCTAGAATCCACAGTCTGGCATCCACAGTTTTTCATCCACAGTCTGGCATCCACAGTCTGGCATCCACAGTCTAGAATCCACAGTAGGCATTTTCAAGGATTTTCTGAAAAACTATTTTTTTAGATAAAATATACCTATGAGTAAGCTTCCTAAAAGAAAATCATAAAATTTTGCTTACTTTTCCCATAAATTTCAATTTCAGTAGAAATTCAATTACAGTCTGGCATCCACAGTCTGGCATCCATAGTCTTTCATCCACATTCACGCATCCACTGTCTTTCATTAACATTCTTGCATCCACTGTATTGCCTCTACAGTCCCGCATCCACTGTCTTGCATCCACTGTCTTGCATCCACTGTTTGCATCAATAGTCTTGCATCCTCTGTATTGCCTCTGCAGTCTCGCATCCACTGTCTTGCATCCACAGTATTGCATGCACAGCCTGCATCCACAGTCTCGCATCCACAGTATTGCATCCACAGCCTGCATCCACAGTCTCGCATCCACAGTCTCGCATCCACAGTCTCGCATCCATGGTCCGAATTCATCTTTGGTAAATGTCACTGCCTGATAATTGAGAGAGTGGAAAAGAAAATATTACAGTGTGAGAGAAAAGGTCACAGGTCAAAGGTCAGGTCCGCACGTAACACACAGGGAACACTCTAAATAGATAATTTGTCTTAAAATATGTATGTATGTGTGTGTGTACTCATCTGTTGGAATTTGTAGGGGTCGAGTGACAGCTCTTGGCCCAGCCTCTTCACTGACCGCTACTAGGTCCTCTCTCTCCCTGCTCCATGAGCTATATCATACCTCGTCTTAAAGCTATGTATGGTTCCTGCCTTCACTACATCATGTGCTAGACTATTCCACTTCCTGACAACTCTATGACTGAAGAAATACTTCCTAATATCCCTTTGACTCATAGGAGTCTTCAACTTCCTATTGTGACCCCTTGTTTCTGTGTCCCCTCTCTGGAACATCCTGTCTCTGTCCACCTTATCTATTCCACGCAGTATTTTGTGTGCCGTTATCATGTCTTAACTAACCCTCCTGTCCTCCAGTGTCGTCAGGCCGATTTCCCTTAACCTTTCTTCACAGGACATTCCTCTTAGCTACGGAACTAACCTTGTTGCAAACCTTCGCACTTTCTCTAATTTCTTGATGTGCTTGATCAGGTATGGGTTTCAAACTGGTATTGCATACTCCAATATGGGCCTGACGTACACAGTGTACAGTGTCTTGAACGATTCCTTACTAAGGTATCGGAGCACTTTTCTCAGGTTTGCCAGGCGCCCATATGCTGCACCAGTTATCTGGTTGATGTGTGCTTCCGGAGACGTGCCCGGTGTTATACTCGCCCCAAGATCTTTCTCCTTGAGTAAGGTTTGCAGTCTTTGGCCACCTAGCCTATACTCTGTCTGCGGTCTTCTTTGCCCTTCCCCGATCTTCATGACTTTGCATTTAGCGGGGTTAAACTCGAGAAACCAGTTGCTGGACCACGTGTCCAGCCTGTCCAGGTCTCTTTGTAGTCCTTCCTGATCCTCATCTGATTTAATTCTCCTCATTAACTTCACATCATCTGCGAACAGGGACACTTTGAGTCTATCCCTTCCATCATGTCATTCATATATACCAAAAATAGCACTGGTCCTAGGACTGACCCTTGTGGGACCCCGCTCTTCACATACGCCCACTGTGATACCTCATCACTTACCAAGACTCGTTTTTGCCTCCCTCTCAGGTATTCTCTGATCCATTGAAGTGCCCTTCCTGTTATACGTGCCTGATCCTCTAGCTTCTGCACTAATCTCTTGTGAGGAACTGTATCGAAGGCCTTCTTGAAGTCCACGAAAATGCAGTCAACTCACCCTTCTCTCTCGTGTCTTATCTCTGTTACCTTGTCATAAAACTCCTGGAGGTTTGCAACACAGGATTTGCCTTCCTTGAATCCGTTCTCGTTGTCATTTATTATCTTGTTCCGTTCCATGTGCTCTTACACTCTCCTCCTGATAATCTTCTCCATGACTTTGCATACTATACATGTCAGTGACACTGGTCTATAGTTTAGTGCCTCATTTCTGTTTCCTTTCTTGAAAATGGGAACTACATTTGCTGTATTCCATTCCTCAGGTAGTTGCCCAGTTTCGAGTGATGTGTTGAAGATTGTGGTTAGTGGCACACACAGCGTCTCTGCTCCCTCTAATGACCCACGGGGAGATGTCTTGTTCCATCGCCTTTGAGGTATCAAGGTCACTTAGTAGCTTCTTCACCTTCTCCTCAGTTGTGTGTATGTCATCCAACACTTGTTGGTATATTCCTTGTTGGTGTCCCGCTCTGTTTTGTCTTCCCAGAGTCCTTCCTGTCTCCACTGTAAATACCTCCTTAAATCTCGTGTTGAGCTTCTCACAGACTGTTGTTTTCCTGTGTGTGTGTGTGTGTGTGTGTGTGTGTGTGTGTGTGTGTGTGTGTGTGTGTGCGTGCGTGCGTGCGTGCGTGCTTGCAATTATGTGTACTCGCCTATTTGTATTCAGATATTTGGGAGTGGACATGTCAGCAGATGGGACTGTGAAGGATGAAGTGAATCATAGAATTGATGAGGGGAAAAGGGTGAGTGGAGCACTTCGGAGTCTGTGGAGACAAAGAACTTTGTCCATGGAAGTAAAGAGGGGAATGTATGAGAGTATAGTTATACCAACACTCTTATAAGGGTGTGAAGCATGGGTGATGAATGTTGCAACGAGAAGGCTGGAGGCAGTGGAGATGTCATGTCTGAGGTCAATGTGTGGTGTGAATACAATGCAGAGAATTCGGAGTTTGGAAATTAGGAGGAGGTGCGGGATTACCAAAACTATTATCCAGAGAGCTGAGGAGGGGTTGTTGAGATGGTTCGGACATGTAGAGAGAATGGAACGAGACAGAATGACTTCGAGAGTGTATAAATCTGTAGTGGAGGGAAGGCGGGGTAGGGGTCGGCCTAGGAAAGGCTGGAGGGAGGGGGTAAAGGAGGTTTTGTGTGCGAGGGGCTTGGACTTCCACCAAGCATGTGTGAGCGTATTTGATAGGAGTGAATGGAGACAAATGGTTTTTAATACTTGACGTGCTGTTGGAGTGTGAGCAAAGTAACATTTATGAAGGGATTCAGGGAAACCGGCAGGCCGGACTTGAGTCCTGGAGATGAGAAGTACAGTGTCTGCACTCTGAAGGAGGGGTGTTAATGTTGCAGTTTTATAACTGTAGTGTAAAGCACCCCTCTGGCAAGACAGTGAGGGAGTGAATGATGATGAAAGTTTTTCTTTTTCGGGCCACCCTGCCTTGGTGGGAATCGGCCGATGAGTTAATAAAATAATAAATATAATCTTAATCATAATTTTTGAAGTGGTGGACCGGTAAGCCAACGGAAGGCCTCGGTCAGATGACCAAAAACTCCAGCTGCACGGTTATCATGTGACTAAGACCCGAGTCAGGAAACAATTGTCCTGTTTCTGACAAATCTTAACTAACCTAACCTAACATTCCTCCTATCGTCGTCTCTTATATCTTATTCTCTCTATATTCTATCTTAGGTCACCAAATATTTGCACCTATTTACTTCACCAAAATACTGTACTTTCTTTATAGAAAGAAATAATTCACTTGAATTCTTTATTTTCGGGTTCTGAAGTGATGGATGGATTTTACAAAAACCTGAACATTTTTTTTAATTATATAATCTTGTTTCCAATTATATGTTTCGTGAAAAACAAATCATGATGAAAATCATGAGGTTCCGAAGAGTTCTCAAAATGGCCAAACTTTAAAATTAAACTTAAATGTTTTTTTTATTGACGAAAAGTTCATGATAGTTTATCGCTTTCTGAGAAGTAAATTTGATGTTAAAATATTTAAATTTCTTAATTCTCGTCATAAAACTATTCAAATCAGTGAAGGGGCTGGAAGAAAGAACACAGAATATATTTTTGACTTGTCAATTTCATGTTGCAGGTATCTTTAATGTAGACGTTTCGCCATCCATTGGGTTTATCAATACAAATTCTACGACATGATTTGAAGACAGTAGAACTATATACAAAAGATGAGGTAATCAGTGCCTCGGCCTTGGAGTTGGTGTGAAGAGCTGGCTGGCAAAACGTGTTGCACAAATGTCTTTGTATCTAGTAAATATCGTCTTTGGCCTGGATTTTGCATGAGAAGATATACTTTGGATTTTCGTCAATTTAATTTATAGCTTACTGCTCACTATCTCTCTTGGAGTCTGACATATTCAATTTGAACTCAACATTGTCTTAGCTTACAGAGGGAGTGTGCCTTCCTTTCCAACCTGCTTTTTCTCCTCCTTCAAAACGGTATTTATCTGAAGCATAATTCTTATGCCATTGACCTCATCCTTTCATAATGGTGACTCAGTTCTTTATTTAACATTGTATATTTCCATCATATTTCAGCAAGCTAGTGATTTATTAACACCCAGTTGATGTTTTTGTTGTTAAAATTAAATTTATTAGACATCCCCTCGAGATTAGGGGTGTGTTCTGGAGTATGACCATTGGAAAGACATATCTCAACATCTTTTAGGTTGACGTTTGAGTTTACTCTCTTCTACACTATTTTGTTCCTCGCCAGATCCTCATTATTTCTGAATATAAGGTCTATAGTGTTCTCTAGTTAGGTACAGTAGGTTGAGCTGTTTGCTGTTTGCTGTTTTCAAATTCTTACTAGTGCAACTGAGTGAGACTGTTCATCCAGACAGGCTCCTGGGCTTCTCTCTGCTATTAGTTTTTGCTATATTCTTCCATTTAAGTTTTTGACACTGACGTCACTAAGCAGTAGGCCATCTGGTGGCTGGGTTTCGAAGGTTTTCAAGAAGTACTCAATTCTAATTAGTTGGTCTTTGAATTGTATGAGAAGTTGCATCTGGTAGTTTATACTAAAGAACAACAACTTAATTTTTATTTTCAATTTTAACCACTATAAATTCGTCTATATTGTTCGTGGCATTGAGTACGATGGTCGAAGATGGGTTGTTGATAATGAGGCGGTTCAGGAGGTAGGAAGTACAGTGGATACATTTTGGTTAATGGGTGGAGTTATGGCTCTTGTGGTCAGAAGAATAGTGCTTACACTTTGAAGGATAGGTAGGTAAGGATGAGATGGTTCTGGAGGTAGGAAGTACAATGCTTAAATTTGAAGGATAGGCGGGGATGTTCTGATTCTAAAGGTGGAAAATACAATGCCTGTATTCTGACGGATGGGTTGGAGGGAAGTATAGCACCTGCAATCCAAAGGATAGGCGAGAATGTGGTAATTTTAGAGGTGGAATACATAGGTCTACATTCTAAAGGATAGGTAGGGATGTTGTGTACTTCTGTGGGTGGGAACTGTTGTACAGTTCCTGTATTTTAAAGGATGGATGGGAATGCTATAATTTTGGAGGTTAGAGATAAAGTGCTTGCACTCTGACAGGTGAATGGGTATATTGCTATTGCAGAGGTTAGAAATACAGTGCCTACAAACTGAAGGATGGGGGATAATGTGGTTCAGATGAAAAATGCAGTTTTTGCACTCTGAAGAATGGGTAGAAACACTGGGGTTCTAATAATTGGAAATACAATACCTACACTCTGAAGGATAGGTTGGGACGTGGTGGTTCTTGAGGGAAGAAATACAATGAATTAACTCTGTAGGATGGGTGGGATGTTGTGGTATTGGAGACGGAAAGTACTAAATAATACCTCCACTCTAAAAGATGCGTAGGGATGCCTTGCTTCTAGAGATGAAAAGTATAGGGCCTTAATTCTTAAGGGTTTGAATTTAGCTAAAGAACTGGTGATGTTGAGGTTCTGAAGGTATAAATCACAGTACTTATACTCTAAAGGATGAGCAAGAAAATTATGGTTCTGAGTGTGTAGAATACAGTGCCTGCACTCTGACGGATAGGTGAGGATATTGTGGTTCTGACGGTGGAAAGTACAGTGCTTGGACTCTGTAAGATGAATGTTGTAGTTCTGCAGATGGAAAGTGATGTTTGCACTCGAAAGGATACTTTGGAATGTTGTGTTTCTGAAGGTGAGTGTGCTGCCTTCACTCTAAAGGACTGGCGTGAATGTTGTGGGTCGAGACGGAAGTGCAGAGGGGGCACTCTCAAGGATAGATAGAGATGATATTGTTTTAGCGATGCCTGCATTCTGGGTGATGTGCGTCGATATTGTGGTTCTGGAGGTGGAAAATATAGTGCCTGAACAGTGAAGCATGTGTGTGGATGTTGAAACTCTGGAGGTTTGAAGTATAGTGCATGAACAATGAAGTATGTGTGTGGATGTTGTGATTTTGCAGGTGGGACACGTACCTGTATTTTAAATGATATGTAAGGAATGTGTGGTTTTGGAGGAGGACAATATGTTGCCTGCACTCTGAAAGGTGTTTGTGGATGTTGGTTTAGAGGTGGAAAGTATAATGTCTTTATTTTGATGAATGAGTATTAATGTTGTGGTTTTAAAGGACAATGTTGTGTTAATGAGTGTTAATGTTGTGATTCTGGAGGAGGATGGTATAGTGCCCGCCTGCCTTCAGAATAGTACATCATTAGATGTACGGTGAATGTACTCTAATAGAAATCAAACAGGGATCAAGTTACTACATGGAATTACATAGGGAAACATGGAAGTACATGGATGTACTTTGTAATGCATGAGCGTAGATGGTGATAAAAGGGGAAATATTTAATATATGGGAGTATTACATAGCAAAATATGAATGTACATATTAATATATTCAAATTCGCAGGAGCACATAGTAATACGTGGGAGTACATGGTAATCTTTAAAGTAAAAAGTACGTGGAATTACGTAAGAATATATGGGAGCCTGTTGCAATACATACGAGTGCATGGGAGTACATAACACACTGGGATACATGGTAATTAAATCTCAGTATGTGGTAATAGTTAAGAGTACATAGTGATACACGAGATACATGTTTCACCCTGTAATAAATCTGGTAAAATGGTAATATATGTGAATAAATTGTGTTATGTGTATTAGCGTAGTCTACAACACCTGTATCCAGAGTGAAGACGAAGACTAAAGAACAGACGAAGAAAATGAAGAAGACATGAATTTCTTAGTTACACTTGTACGTCCCTAGAGGTCGGTTCCTTGATGCTGGTGAGAGGCTCTTGATCTAGGGAACTGAAGTTGTGCTCCAGTTCCCTGAATTGAGCCTCAATGTCTTCCTCCCCCCCCCTCCCCCCCAGGCGCTGTATATTCCCTATGGGTTTAGCGGAATAATAATAATATGTTCAGAGGTTTAGGATAATCGTGCCATCAAGAAGAAAAAGAAGAACGATAACAAAAGAAGAAAGGAGAAAGTAAATTTGAAGAAGAAAAATTAATGAAAAATGAAATAAAACGAAGAGGAGGAAATATTAGGACAAGAAAAATGAAGCATAGTTCGTAAATGTCGGAGATGCAGCATCCTGGTGGTAGTGGTGATGCTGGTGCTGGTGGTGCTGGTGGTGCTGGTGTTGGTGCTGTTGCAGCCGCTGCTATTTATGGTGCTGGTGCTTCTGGTGCTGTTGCAGCTGCTGCTGTTACTGCTGCTGTTGGTGCTGCTGCTGCTGCTGCTAGTGTTGCTGCTGGGGCTGCTGTTGCTGTTGCTGCTGTTACTGCTGCTGCTGCTGATGGTGGTACTGGTGCTGGTGCGGTTGCAGCTGCTGATATTACTGCTGGTGGTGCTGGTGGTGCTGCTGTTGCAGCTGCTGCTGTTACTGCTGCTATTGCTACTGCTGGAGCTGCTAGTGCTGCAGGTGCTGGTGCTGCAGCTGCTGGTGCTGGTGTTGCTGGTGGTGGTGCTGGTGGTGCTGGTGCTGCTGTTACTACTGCTAGTGCTGCTGCTACTAGTGTTGCTGCTGCTGTTACTACTGCTGTTACTGGTGCTGCTGCTGTTACTGGTGCTGGTGGTGCTGCTGTTGCAGGTGCTGCTACTGTAGGTCCTGCTGCTGCTGTAGGTGCTGCTGCTGGTTGTCTGCTGCTGGTGCTGCTGCTGCTGGTGCTGCTGCTGTAAGTGCTGCTGCTGCTGCTGTAAGTGTTGCTGCTGCTGTAGGCGTTGCTGCTCCTGGTGTTGCTGCTGGTGTTACTGCTGCTTGTGTTGTTGCTGGTGCTGCTGGTGGTGCTGGTTGTGCTTGTGTTGCTGGTGCTGGTGCTGCTGATGTTGCTGCTGGTGGTGATGGGGCTGGTGCTGTAGGTGCTGCTGCTGCTGCTGCTGTTACTGTTGGTGCTGCTGGTGCTACTGCTGCTGTAGGTGCTGCTGCTGTAGGTGCTGCTGCTGGTGCTGCTGCTGTTTGGTGTGTTGCTGCTGATGATGATGCTGCTGGAGCTGCTGCTGCTGTAGGTGCTGCTGTTGATGGTGGTGGTGGTGCTGCTGTAGGTGTTGCTGCTGCTTCTGTAAGTGTTGCTGCTGCTGTAATTGTTGCTGTTGGTGGTGCTGGTGGTGCTGCTGGTACTGATGCTGATGTTGGTGCTGGTGCTGCTGGTGTTGCTTGTGTTGCTGATGCTTGTGTTGCTGCTACTGGTGGTGGTGGTGGTGATGCTGTTGATGTTGCTGGTGTTGCTGGTGTTGGTGCTGCTGATGTTGTTGCTGGTGCTGCTGCTCTTGCTGCTCTTGCTGCTGCTGAAGCAATCATGTTACGGCCCCAGTTCATCCCATCACCGGACATTTTAATCGCAGTGCAGATTGTGTTAGCTTGGTTGCGGCCTGCCACTAACCAGGTTAGTCAAGGCCTTCATCATAACCTACACCCTAGTTAATGTTTCAACTTTCCTTCACTATCCTCAGGCACCGTGTGTGTGTGTACTCATTTGTACTCTCCTATTTGTGGCTGCAGGGGTCGACTCACAGCTCCTAACCCTGCCTCTTCACTGGTGGCTACTAAGTCTCTCTATCTCTGCAATATGAGCTTTATTGAATGGCTTCTTAAAGATATGTAAGGATCCTGCTTCCACTACATCACTCTCCAGATTGTCCCACATCCTGACAACTCTGACTGAAGAAATACTTTCTAACAACCCTGTGACTGTGTGTGTGTGTGTGTGTGTGTGTGTGTGTGTGTGTGTGTGTGTGTGTGTGTGTTACGAATATAGAATCCCTTATATTTTAGTGGGACACAAACTTTCACATGATTTAATGACAGGTTTTATGAATTTCAAACCTCATTTGTACTGTCATATTTACTCTTGAATCCGTGAATGGACTTAGCATTCGATTCAGCCTTTCCAAGTGAGTTTCACGCACTTATTGTCCTCACGCTGAAGGATTCCTTGTTGAGGTTCCCGAAGGATGTTTCTATATTCCCCAAAATCCGCTAAAATGTACGGTATACAGAGACATGTCCTCGAATTGTTAGACATGAGCTTCATCTAGAGTCCGAATAGCGCACTGTCAACTGTGAAGCAAGAACACGCTTCTTGAATATACTTTTGTGTAAATTACGTATCTATGCATTAAGATGTTTATCTTGTCTTAAAGATGATGCAAAGTGCTCACTTATAATACTACTAATAATCTCATTCTTCAAGTATACTGGTCAATAATCGAGAACTCATTTAAAACTAAGTGCTTTCTAAAAAATATTCTTAAAGGTTTATAGATATTTTTTTTTTTCGTTTATGTTAATGTAAAAAATAATGTAATAATAAAGAACATTAAAAAACTTAACTAACCTTATTATAACAAGAGCAATTTAATTTATCCTAATCCAACTAAATATATTTTAGATAAGTTTACAACAATTTAATAAACAAACACAATGAAATATATTTTTTCGTTAAGATCCGAATGATTTTTGTGAAATTATGGCATACACAAATTTTCGCTTGTCTTATTCAGCAAGAAGAGCGTTGCTATTTAAGTTAAAATCGCAAGTTTTACCTATACGGCACGACATATGTATATATATATATATATATATATATATATATATATATATATATATATATATATATATATATATATATATATATATATATATATATATATATATATGCAAAACAACCACTATGAAAAAATAGAAGAATTCCAAGCGCTTTCGTGACTACTCACATTATCAAGGAACTATAAAAGGAAACGTGAGAAGAAGGCTTATAAAGAGGCAGAATACACCTCACAGTCACATCACACTAACAAAGACAACACCTCACAGTAGCGTAACATCTCACGACTCTGTGAAGAGGAACATAAGAAAGGACCTGAAACTCTTCCCAAGAATTAAGATTAGTCCAATTTATCATTAAATTCTTCCCAAATTTTATTAAATATAAATGAATCCAATTTATATAAACCAAAAGAAATATTCATATTATTTTCAAAACTGCTTTTAATGAAACATGATTCTATTATATTCCTCTCAACCATGGACTTGCTTGATACAACCTTCTCAGCATTTTGAAAATCAATTGGATGGTTAAAGTCTCTCACATGAATAAATAGAGCATTAGAATCTTGTCCAGTTCTAATGCTATATTTATGTTGTTTTAATCTTAGTTCAAGACTTTTACCAGTTTGACCATAATAAACTTTATCGCATATTTTACAGGGAATCTTATAGACACATCTGTCAGCATTTTGGGGGGAATTTTTTATCAAAAGTCTTTTTACTGTATCAAGATTTTTAAATACAACTTTGATATTAAAATTCTTAAGAAAAGAAGGCATATCAACCAAGTTTTTTTGGGTGAATAAGGTTGGTTGTCCCTTTTTGGATTGTAAAAAGTATTTCTAGCTATTTTAAAAGATTTATCAATTATGTTTCTTGGGTATTTTAAATCATTAGCTATTTCATAAATTTTAGAGATTTCTTCATCTATGAACTCTGGACTACAAATGCGTAAAGCTCTCAAAAACATAGAAGAGAAAACAGACACTTTAACTCTATCTTGATGTGAAGAGTAATAGTGTACATAGGAACAATTATTTGTAGGTTTTCTGTAAATTTTAAATTTAAAATCAATGTTACCCTTAATAATAAAAACATCTAGGAAAGGCAATGAGTTATTTACTTCAAATTCAACAGTAAAATTTATAGAATGAGCTAAGCTATTTAATTTAACAAGGAAATGGTTTATAAATTACTAAGAACAGGTGAAAGAGGATTTCCCATTGCCATACCAAACTTCTGAGTGTAAAACTCATCATTAAATACAAATTTTGCATCAACAATACAAAGTTTAATAAGTTTAATGATAGTAGGAACTGGCAATGGTAAATCGTAATTAACCAGTTCTTCAGATAAGAACTTTAGTAAATCATCAACTGGAACTTTTGTGAACAAGGAGGTAACATCAAAACTAACCATATTGAAATCATTTAAATCAGTCAAGGTGCTTAATTTATCAACTAAATCTAAGTTGTTTTTAACATTAAAATTAGAAATTTTTCCAACAATTGGGCTCAAAATATCAACAAGCCATTTAGAAAGTTTATAAGAAACTGAACCTATGGAGCTAATAATTGGTCTAACAGGATTACCAGGTTTGTGTGTTTTAATTAATCCATACATATAAGGTAAAGATGGATTAGTGGAAGTAAATTTTTTAATTAATTCATCTTTGCCCTTCAATAGATGCTTTATTGTTTTATTGAAATTGCTGTTAACAGTTTCTAAGGGATTCTTTCTAAGTTTAGAAACCGATTACCAAGATAAAATGAATAGCCTCCTAGATGATTTTGAAACCTATTCTAAACTTAGAAAGAATCCCTTAGAAGAATTTAATGATAAATTGGACTAATCTTAATTCTTGGGAAGAGTTTCAGGTCCTTTCTTATGTTCCTCTTCACAGAGTCGTGAGATGTTACGCTACTGTGAGGTGTTGTCTTTGTTAGTGTGATGTGACTGTGAGGTGTATTCTGCCTCTTTATAAGCCTTCTTCTCACGTTTCCTTTTATAGTTCCTTGATAATGTGAGTAGTCACGAAAGCGCTTGGAATCTTCTATTTTTTCATAGTGGTTGTTTTGCATATTTTGATATCACCTGTTTACTGTGATCTTTTTGCATATATATATATATATATATATATATATATATATATATATATATATATATATATATATATATATATATATAAAATTATATTATATAATAATCTGAATGTATCGACAAAAAATATATTTCATTGTGTTTCTTTATTATTAAATCATTGTAAACTTATGTAAAATATACTTAGTTGGATTAGGCTAAATTAAATTGCGCTTGTTATAATAAGGTTAGTTAAGTTTTCTAAGGTGCTTTTGGTACAACATTATTAATTTTTACATTTTTACAAAGTTTTAGAAAGACTTAATTTTAAATGAGCTTTTGCTAATTGACCAGTTTTACCTATTCGGCACGACATTTCGTGGTTTCATTGTTATATATATATATATATATATAATATATATATAATATATATATATATATATATATATATATATATATAAATTATATATATATATATATATATATATATATATAAATATATATATATATATATATATAATATATATATATATATATATATATATATATATATATATATATATATATATAAATATATATATATATAATATATATATATATATATATATATATAATATATATATATATAAATATATATATATATATATATATATATATATATATATATATATATATATATATATATATATATATATATATATATATATATATATATATTATATATATATATATATATATATATATATATATATTAATATGAGAGAGAGAGAGAATATATTGTTGTTCGTTCCCCTGAACGAATCTATCTGAACCTCTTACTATTTTCTGCAACATTGCAAGCTCCTGAAAATGTGATGATTGCATCACGAAAGGTCTAGAGCTATCATTCAACTCCCCCTGGTTTGCAAACAGGTGAAACTACAGACATTTGTTTTTAAATTTGTTTTAATCTGATGAAAGATAATTTGACCAAGTGTGATTGTACTTGTTTTATTGAGTTTTCGACGATGTGAATGTGAACTTTTAACTGTGTGTGTGTGTGTGTGTGTGTGTGTGTGTGTGTGTGTGTGAGTGCAGAACTCTTTACTTCATGAAGTACCGGGTAACGTTTTCTTGGTCCCAAGGTTCTGTAAACGATATTTTTTTATTATAAAACAGTTTTCCCTTCGTTACTTGCTCTGTTATTCATCATAGCGGCATCAGAGACTTATTTTTGTCGTTAATAAGCCTCCCTGTTATACGTGGGCGAGACTTCCAGAGAACAAACACTGATTCCTGAACACCAGTACGCAGACAGAACTGACGATTGAACGAATGCGTTCTACACCGTAACTTCCACAACTATTTAATCTACAGAAATGCAAGACTTTTCGCCGGGGGAAGAAGACAATACCGCAGAATCTTGGAATCATTACTTATCTGTATATTTTAACAATTTCAACCATGAGAACGGCTTTTACAACATAGCTGAATCCCTTGCCAGGAAACCTCTTCATCGTTATCCTATATAACAACGTACACACTTTCCCGTCCCGTGTAGGTCCATATCAGATCCAACCTACCCAACATTCTCCACCTGACTCGTGTACTCTGTCAGGACTTCTGTCAGACGTGTGTTCAACACACATCCCAAGAATCTCCTGAGTTGTTCTGGCACTCGGACTGCGGCCTGAGTGCAAGGATTAGCTGAAATGGAGTTGAGTCACCGTGCCCTTTTCATAGGGCTGCCCCCGCTATAGGGCTGTAAACGGTACATCACTTGTAACAGCCCCGACGCTCCTTCGGGAGCCACTACCAGGTTACATGGAGAAGACCCGGGACAATACCCGTCCTGGCAAACCTACAGGTACATTTGTACCCATATAGATCTATTTGTGCCTTGATTAACCCCACTGTGAGGGCGAAACGTACTCAAAGGATATCATTATACTGCATGTCTTTATTTTTCCAGTCCCTTGTGGAGCACGATGATTGATATTCAAGAATTTCTCAGCTCATCCTCATATTCCTGTCCTACTTCGTCTTTCTTATCCTGGAATGAAAATCTGTTAAGTTCGTGAAACAGGATTTTCTCACATAATCCATGTTGGTTCTTCGTTAAGAAGCTTATGTTCTCAAAGTTATGCACGTGGACTCTTATGTTCTGTTTACTATCTCATATATACATTATAATATTGTTGAGGCAAATGTTGCCTTATTGTTTAGTTTGCTCATATTCCAATCAGTTCAGAATGAAAATGAAGTTCTTTCTTTGCTTTTTATTTTTTCAGTAAGTTCAAAGTAGCCTCTTTTTTTTTATCTATTGATCTGTTGAAAAGTCGCCCCTGTCTATTTTTTTGCTTGTCCCTTCGCAAATTAAATGTAGATCTCATATTTGTTTGTTTTTCCTGTTTTCCAGTGCATATCTGTACCCTCTCTTCCTTGTATTCTTTGGAAGAGAGAGAGAGAGAGCAAGGAAAAAGTATAGAAGGCAAAGAACTGGGGGATAACAAGGAGTTGGGTGGAAGAGCAATAAACGAATATGCATGGATAAGGAGGGAGGCCCAGCGGCATTATGAGAATTACATAGCATCGAATCCAACCTGAGGGAACACAACCTGATGACACCTGACGACAGAAGGGATAGGGATGACATGGTAACACTGAAAGGAATTGACAAGGTGAACAGGGGCAGAATGTTTTAGAGATGGGACACAGCAACAAGAGGACACAACTGGAAGTTGAAAACTTAGATGAGTCGTAGGGAGATGTAGTGGAGTCAGGGTCCATACATAGCTTTAAAAAAAGGGACCATAAGGCTCTTGAAGCCTTGAGAGAGTGGAACTAGTAGCGACCAGTGAAGAGGAGAGTCCAGGAGCTATGACTCGTTCCCTGCAAGGTTGGTACACACACACACACACACGCACGCACACGAATGCAGGTTAGTGTAGGAACATGTGATGAATATGCTGAATGTAGGAACTTCCTTCAGAAGCCTCAACAAGGAATCCTTCAGCGTGAGGGCAATAAGTACGTGAAACTCACTTCGAAATGATGTACTGAATGCTAACTCCATTCACTGACTCAAGAGTAAATATGACAAAACTAATGAAGCTTGAAATTCATAAAGTCTGTCACCACTCGATCCCTGCAGCCAGATGTAGGTGAGTACACACACACACACACACACACCCCGGCGGGGCGGAAACATTTCGAAGTGTTTCCTTACACACACACACACACACACACACACACACACACACACAGGAGGACAGGAGAGATAGGGGGGACATGATAACGACATATAAGATACTGAGAGGAATTGACAAGGTTGACAGAGACAGAATGTTCCAAAGATGGGACACAGCAACAAGGGGTCACAGTTGGAAGTTGAAGACTCAGATGAATCACAGGGATGTTAGGAAGTATTTCTTCAGTCACAGAGTAGTCGGGAAGTGGAATAGCTTGGGAAGCGATGTAGTGGAGGCAGGTTCCATACACAGCTTTAAGAAGAGGTATGATAAAGCTCATGGCGCAGGGAGAGTGACCCAGTAGCGGCCAGTGAAGAGGCGGGGCCAGGAGCTATGTATCGACCCCTGCAACCACAACTAGGTGAGTACAACTAGGTGAGTACACACACATACATACATACAACAGGCCTAGTGTCTAATCGACATGTGCCTAGGACAAAATGGTAACTAACACACACACACACACACACACACACGAATAAGTATGAAGAGTGGAATGAAAGAATAGGTGAGATGTCCCCAGACATCAGAGCCATCACAGAAACTAAACTTAATGAGACAATAGCAGACGCAATCTTCCCACAGGGATATCAGATCCTGATGAAAGATAGGAGCAGGGGGGGAGGAGGGGTCGCACTGCTCGTAAGGAACCATTGGAGATTCGAGGAAATGGAAGGAATGGAGGTGTGTCGAGAAAGGGACTTTATAGTAGGTACCATCCAGTCTGGGGAGCACAAGATAGTCATTGCAGTGATGTATAACCCACCACAGAACTGCAGGAGGCCAGGAGAGGAATATGACGAGAACAACAGAGCAATGGTGGACACTCTGGCGGAGGTGGCAAGAAAAGCACACATGAGCAGAGCGAAGTTACTGGTCATGGGCGATTTCAACCACAGGGAGATCGACTGGGAGAACCAAGAACCACGTGGGGGTCCAGAAACTTGGAGAGCCAAGATGATGGACGTGGTACTGGAAAACCTGATGCACCAACATGTCAGGGACACGACCAGAGAGAGAGGAGAGGATGAACCAGCAAGGCTGGACCTTGTATTCACCCTGAACAGCTCAGACATCGAGGACATAACTCACGAGAGCCCCCTGGGAGCCAGCGACCATATGGTGCTGAGCTTTGAGTACATTGTAGAGCTACAGGTAGAGAGGGAAAATGGTACGGAAAGAGATAAACCAGACTTTAAAAGAGGGGACTACACGGGTATGAGGAATTTCCTGCAGGAGGTTCAGTGGGAAAGGGAAATGGAAGGACAGTCAGTAAATGAAATGATGGAATACGTAGCGACAAAGTGCGAGGAGGCAGAGGAATGGTTTATACCCAAAGGAAAAAGATTAAATGGGAAGGCCAGAAAAAGCCCCTGGTTTACCCAAAGGATTCAGGGAGGCAAAGACTCAGAGTGTCAGAGAATGGAAAAGGTACAGGAGGTAAAGGAGCTCAACTCGAGGTTTAAGGAAGTATTCACAGTGGAGGCAGGAAGGCAGCTGGGTAGACAGGATGGGGTGCATCACCAACAAAGGATGTATCAAGTGTTGGAGGGCATACACACAACTGATGAGGTGAAGCAGTTACTCAGTGACCTTGATACCTCAAAGGCGATGGGTCCGGACAATATCTCCCTGTGGGTCCTTCGGGAAGGAGCTGAGGTACTGAGTGTGCCACTTGCCATAATGATCAACACATCCCTTGAAACTGGCAGCTACCTGAGGTATGGAAAAAGGCCAACGTAGTCCCCATCTTTAAAAAAGGAGACAGAAAAGAGGCACTAAACTATAGACCGGTGTCACTTACGTGTATAGTGTGCAAAGTCTTGGAGAAAATCATCAGGAAAAGAATGGTGGAGCACCTGGAACTGAACAGGATAATTAACGCCAGACAGCACGGATTCAGGGAAGGCAAATCATGTGTAACAAACCTCCTGGAGTTCTATGATAAAGTAACAGAGGTAAGGCAAGAGAGAGAAGGGTGGGTTGATTGCATTTTCCTGGACTGCAGGAAGGCCTTCGACACAGTTCCTCATATGAGATTAGTAAAGAAGTTGGAAGAACAAGCGTGTATATCAGGAAGGGCACTGGAATGGATCAGGGAATACCTCACCGGGAGGCAACAGCGAGTCATGGTGCGTGATGAGGTATCACAGTGGGCGCCTGTGACGAGCGGTGTACCACAGGGGTCAGTCCTAGAACCAGTGCTATTCTTGGTATATGTGAATGACATGACGGATGGGATAGACTCAGAAGTGTCTCTGTTCGCAGATGATGTGAAATTAATGAAGAGAATCACATCGGATGAGGACCAAGCAGGACTTCAAAGAGACCTGGACAGGCTTGATATCTGGTCTAGCAACTGGCTTCTCGAATTTAATCCCACCAAATGCAAAGTCATGAAGATTCGAGAAGGGCAAAGAAGACCGCAGACAGAGTACAGGCTAGGTGGACAAAGGCTACAAACCTCGACAAAGGAGAAAGACCTTGGGGTGAGTATAACGCCAAGCACGTCTCCGGAAACACACATCAACCAGATAACTGCGGCAGCATATGGGCGACTGGCAAACCTAAGATTAGCGTTCAGTTACCTTAACAAGGAATCGTTCAAGACACTGTACACCGTGTACGTCAGGCCCATACTAGAGTATGCAGCTCCAGTCTGGAACCCACACCTGGTCAAGCACGTCAAGAAATTAGAGAAAGTGCAAAGGTTTGCAACAAGTCTAGTTCCACAACTCAGGGGACTATCCTATGAAGAAAGGTTGAGGGAAATAGGACTAACAACACTGGAGGATAGAAGGGTTAGAGGAGACATGATAACGACATACAAAATACTGCGAGGAATCGACAAGGTAGATAGTGACAGGATGTTCCAGAGAGGGAACACAGAAACAAGGGGGCACAACTGGAAGCTGAAGACTCAGATGAGTCAAAGGGATGTTAGGAAGCATTTCTTCAGCCATAGAGTAGTCAGGAAGTGGAATAGTCTAGCGAACGATATAGTGGAGGCGGGAACCATACATAGTTTTAAGATAAGGTATGATAAAGCTCATGGAGCAGGGAGAGCAGAGACCCAGTAGCGGACAGCGAAGAGGCGGGGCAGGAGCTGAGTCTCGACCCCTGCAACCACAATTAGGTGAGTACAATTAGGTGAGTACATACATACACACACATACATACATACATACACACATACATACATACACACACACACACACACACACACACACACACACACACACACACACATCACACACACACACACACACACACACACACACACACACACACAAAGGAAGACAGAGGGAAAGACAAAAAGAGGAAACAGGGGGGTGGAGGAGTGGCACTGCTCATCAAAAACCAATGGGATTTTGAGGAGCTGGAGAGAAGAGACAGAGGTGAAGCAAAAGACTACATAATCATAAGGCATCAGACCGGAGGTCTCAAGGTGGTAATTGCAGTGATGTATAACCCACCACAGAATAGCAGGAGGCCAAGCCAAGTATATTATGAGAGCAACAAAGATATAGCTGACACACTGGCTGAAGTGTCCAGAAGGGCTCATGTGGGCAGGGCAAAGATGCTGGTTGTGGGTGACTTCAATCACAAAGAAATCTACTGGGAAAACCAGGAGCCACATGGAGGGGGGGCAGAAACGTTGAGAGCTAAGATGATGGAGGTGGTACTGGAAAACCTTATGCACCATCACGTTGGGGACACTACCAACGAGAGGGGAGAGGATGAACCAGCAAGACTGAGCCTAATATTCACCTTGAATAGTGCAGATATTCAGGATATCACATATGAAAGACCCCTCGGAGCTAGTGATCATGTGATTCTAAGCTTCAAATATACAGGGAGAGGGAGGCAGGAAGGGCAGGACGAATAAAGTCAAACTACAAGATAGGAGACTACACAGGCATTAAAAACTTCCTGTACGAGGTTCAGTGGGACAGAGAACTGGCAGGGAATTCAGTAAATGAGATGATGGAATATGTGACAACAATATGCAAATAAGTGGAGGAGAGGGTTGTACCCAAGAGTAACAGACATAATGAGAAGGCCAGGACGAGCCTTTTGGTTCACCCAAAGATGTAGAGACAAAAACAAAGAGCGCTAGAGAATGGATGAAGTATAGAAGGCAAAGGACCCAGGAGAATAAAGTAGTCAAAGAGCATGAAATGAATATGCACAGGTAAGGGAAGCCCAAAGACAATTTGAAAATGACATAGCAGCGAAAGCCAAGTCCGACCCGAAGCTGTTTGCAGACGATGTGAAGTTAATGATGATAATTCAGTCGGAGGAGGATAAGGCAGGAGTACAGAGGGATCTGGACAGGCTGCAGGCCTGGTCCAGCAGCTCTAGAGTTCAATTCCTCCAAGTGCAAAGTCGTGGAAAGGCATTGAAGACCGCAGACAGAGTACAGTTTAGGGAGTCAAACACTACAAATGTCACTTAAGGAAAAGCATCTTGGAGTGTGTATAATACCGAGCACATGTCCTGAGGCACACATGAACCAAATAACTGCTGCAGCATACGGGAGCCTAGCAAACCTAAGAACAGCATTCCGACATCTTAATAAGGAATCGTTAAGGACTCTGTATACCGTATACATCAGGCCTATATTGGAGTATGCAGCACCAGTTTGGAACCCACACCTAGCCAAGCACATAAGGGAATTAGAGAAAGTTCAAAGGTTTGCAACAAGAATAGTCCCGGCATGTCCTAAGAGGAGAGGTTAAGGGAAATTGATCTGACGACACTGGAGGACAGGAGATATAAGTGGGATATGATAACGATATAAAATTCTGAGTGGAATCAACAAGGTGGACAGACAGGATGTTCCAGAAATGGGACACAGCAACAAGGGGTCATAGATGGAAGCTGAAGACTAGGATGAATCACAGGGATGTTAGGAAGTATTTCTTCAGCCATAGAGTTGTCTGGAAGTGGAACAATCTGCAGAGTGATGCAGTGGAGGCAGGATCCATACATAGCTTTAAGAAGAGATACGATAAAGGTCATGTAGCAGGGAGAGAGTGGACCTACTAGCGACCAGCGAAAAGGCTGGTCCAGGAGCTGTGAATCGATCCCTGCAACCACAACACATACACACACACACACACAAACCCTATTTACTAATAATGTAAAATTAATAAGAAGATTAAAACCACATAACGACAAAGGAAAGGCTTCAAACCCACCTTGAAATCTTAAGGGTTCAATCCCAGCAAATGTAAGTGTATGAAAATTGAAGGGGTTGGAAGCTGAGAATAGATTCGGAGGAGAGAGTCTTCATAGTCGTCCTCCTTAGCTAGAGGTCAACCAAACTAGATGTATTTCGCCCGGGGATCCACCTGAGATGCTACGTATCCCCGTATTCCATAAGCCCATCCTCCTGTACCTCACTGCATGCAAAAGGGGCTTTTGAGGGTGGTCAGAAAACGCCTAGGCAGTTACATAAAAATATGTACACTGAGCAATTGCGTATAACTTTCTGTACATATGTGAACACGGTACGCGTGTGCGTGATCCGTGTGGATGTATGTGCATTTTATATATTTTTTGTACATATTCGTGTGCTAATGTATTTATACTTATGCATAAGTGTATGTGTGTTTAAGTACGTGTGCACATGTGTATATAATTAATTCGCAAACAGGCGAACTTTTAACAAACATTTTCTCTCAATCCACAGCAAGATTCGAACTTGCAGTCACTGTATCAAAGGGATCTTGCTGAGTGGACAAAGTACTGTGTGCTATGATACAGAGTGTGGAGGTTCGAATCCTGCTTTGCACTGAAAGATAATGTACGTATATATGTGTTTAAGTACTTGTTCACATGTGTGTGTGCTTGGGCATATACATATACTAGTGCATACCTATGAGAGGTTAAAACAGTGAAACTGATGAGAATTAAGGAGAGAAGAACCAGAGGAGACATGATATCCACTTATGAAATACTCAAAGGTCTTTATTTTGTGGTCAGGGTTATACTGTTTGAGAGGTGCTAAACAGGTACATGAGGGCACAGTTGGTAGTGAAAAATACAGAAGAGAGACATGGATATCATGACATATTTCAGCAGCATGAGTGTGATCAGGAAGCGGAATTACCTTATCGAACGCTAAGAGGAAGTAGACTCGTGTGGCAAGAGGCAGGGGCAGAAGCAGAGACTCGACCCCTTCAACAGCAAACAGGAAAAAAAACAGAATTCCTTAGCTTCTTAAAAGGGAATTCTTTGATTCTATTGCATATATTCATATATATATATATATATATATATATATATATATATATATATATATATATATATATATATATATATATTTTTTTATTAACACATAGGCCGTTTCCCACCAAGGCAGGGTGGCCCGACAAAGAAAAACTTTCATCATCATTCACTTCATCACTGCCTTGCCAGAGGCGTGCTTACACTACAGCTACAAAACTGCAACATTAACACCCCTCCTTCAGAGTGCCGGCACTGTACTTCCTATCTCCAGGAATCAAGTCTGGCCTGCCGGTTTCTCTGAAACCCTTCATAAATGTTACCTTGCCTACTCTCCAACAGCACGTCAACTCCTAAAAAACATTTATCTCCATTCGCTCCTATATAACATGCTCACGCACGCTTGCTGGAAGTTCAAGCCCCTCGCGCACAAAACCTTCTTTACCCCCTCCCTCCAACCTTTTCTAGGCCGACCCCTACCCCGCCTTCCCTCCACTACAGATTTATACACTCTCAAAGTCATTCTATTTTGTTCCACCCTCTCTATATGTCCAAACCATCTGAATAACCCCTCCTCAGTTCTCTGGATAATAGTTTTGGTAATCCCACACCACCTAATCTCTAAACTACGGATTCTCTGCATTATATTCACACCACACATTGCCCTCAGACATGACATCTCCACTGCCTCCAGCCTTCTCCTTGTTGCAACATTCACAACCCATGTCTCACACCCATGCAAGAGTGTTGGTATAACTATACTCTCATACATTCCCCTCTTTGCTTTCATGGATAAAGTGCTCTGTCTCCACAAGCTCCTCAGTGCACCACTCACCTTTTTCCCTCGTTAATTCTATGATTCACCTCATCCTTCATATACCCATCTGCTGACACATCCACTCCCAAATATCTAAACACATTCACCTCCTCCATACTCTTTCCCTCCAATCTGATATCCAATCTTCCGTTATCTATTGTTTGTTATCCTCATCTCCTTACTCTTTCCTATATTCACTTTTAATTTCTTTCTTTCACATACCCTACCAAACTCATCCACCAAACTCTGCAACTTCTCTTCAGAATCCCCCAAAAGCACAGTGTCATCAGCAAAGAGCAACTGTGACAACTCCCACTTTGTGTTAGATTCTTTATCTTTTAACCCCACACCTCTTGCCAACACCCGAGCATTCACTTCTCTTACAACCCCATCTATAAATATATTGAACAACCACGGTGACATCACACATCCTTGTCTGAGGCCTACTTTTACTGGGAAGTAATCTCCCTCTCGCCTACATACTCTAACCTGAGCCTCACTATCCTCGTAAAAACTTTTCACCGCTTTCAATAACCTACCTCCTATTCCATACTTTTGCAACATCTGCCACATTGCTCCCCCTATCCACCCTATCATACGCCTTTTCCAAATCCATAAATACCACAAACACCTCTTTACCCTTATCTAAATATTGTTCACCTATATGTTTCACTGCAAACATATATTTGAAACATGTGAAAAATATGTGAAGAAAATCTGGAGATGATAAGGAAAAGCTATAATATAAATGAGTCAAACTGCAGGTAGACAGACAAGTGGCTAATGGAATCCATCCTCAGTAAATACTAGGTCATATTAATCGAGAAAGTTGTCCGGAAACCGAGCATAGAGACTATCGTTGCTACCCCCAGTCTGTGCTTACACACTCATAAACCTGTACACATCCACTTTAATGTTAATCCAAGCCAATAGGCACATCTAGTGACCAAAAATAATTGTATATTTTTATGCATAGTAAGAGGCACTCGACAAATGGATTTTCAGGATCCAAAAACAGGGGACAAAAATAACAAATATTGAAACGAAACTTCAGGAAATCCAGAGAGACCTACTTATTTCTTTTTTTTATATGCACACACATAGATAGTGTTATCCTTAAAAGGCTGGAGCAAAGAAATGTTATGTATATGAAGGAATGAGATATTGATGACAAAAGTGCAACAGTCGGGTATGTTTATTTTTGAAGCGTTTCAGCTCCATGAAGCTGAACTCTTCTCCAGGCTGAGGGACTGACCACCTCTAATACTAATTCTCCAAGGTTGATGGACTGATTACACCACCAGTGCTGCCTTTGTATTTGACTGAAGAAGTCTACTGTGTAGGTAAAACGTTTCGACAATAAAGAAACCCAACTATTCTACATGTGTCTTAATCTTCAACTTGCCAGTATTTTTTTTTTTTTTTACCATTTTCGCCACGAATAAGATATTGTTGATCTAACTGAAGGTTTTGTGTATTAACAGACACTAAATAAGGCAACGTCCAAGATAAACTAACTCATTATGGAGAAAAAAACCCTGATGTTGAGTTACTGGTAGAAGAAAGAATAAAAATACGAAACACTAATAAGGTCATTTTAAATATATACAACTCAGCATTTAATTATATGTCAGATTTAAAAGACTTTGGTAACTTATATTTGTCGCAACTAAATATTCATAAAATATATATTACTGGTTTTTTTTTATCGTGCAGTGGAAAAAGAGTCATTGAAATTTGGGATATCAACTAGGGAATGAGAGAGAAAAATAACAGGAAGATGTAGTGAATTACACCATTCAAGTGGGTGCCTTGATGCTCTGGGAGGAATCTTGATGTGAGGAACCGGAGCTACCCCCTTCCCTACTCTTGAATTTAGGAATAATAGAAACAGTAATACTGTGAGAATATTAACAGCAAGGAATATAAAATAGAGAGCAAGAAACAAATCAGAAAATGGAAATGATTTAATAAACAATGGAACAAACACTGGGTAATGATGATCTGAAGGAAATATAGTGGAAAGACAAAAAATAAAAAAAACTTTCTCAGTATTATTCAAAAAGTAGAACTGTTAGAAGAAAATACCTGGTCTGTGAACGTTGAAGGAATTTGATAATGATTTTATGTTCCATAAACTAAAAATAGGAAAGGATATAGTAAAATAATTGTGGTGTATTTTATGAAAACAGGTGTA
Source organism: Cherax destructor (assembly GCA_009830355.1). Taxonomy (NCBI): domain Eukaryota; kingdom Metazoa; phylum Arthropoda; class Malacostraca; order Decapoda; family Parastacidae; genus Cherax; species Cherax destructor. The sequence continues at coordinate 9,700 of WNWK01001765.1, read as the reverse complement.
GTCTAGTGGCCTGCACACCTGGTTGTAGCACGATAACCAAAGTAAAAACGAGGAACGAGCAAAAAACGGAGTAAATACTTAAATATTTTTCCATCACACAGCATGCAAGTACGTATATGTAAGATATTTACAAACGATATGTACAGAAAGGCAATTTGCAAGCAAGTGACATTATAATCGTGTTTCACCAGACTAGGAGGTAAGTCTTCCAATGCTGACTCACGGGTCTCCCTCATTGCTTCACAACTTTGGCAGGCCTATAAGGGTGTGTGACATTCACCAAACATAATGTAACGTACTCTTAGCATGCCACATTGATAAACAGACCAAATAACCAACTAAAGTCGTTGAAGCAAAAGTCTTCGGTGGCTTCAAAATTAAGTTAGAGAAATATACGAGTGAGAATGGTTGGATCTAAAAAGAACCTGCATAGTATATGCTCTGAAACCTACTGCATTGCTCTTTTATTAGGTTCTTGTTGTGACACGATTCCCTTTCTAAACCCCATATATTCCCTAACACAGTTTATTTTTTGCTGATTAAAACCTTAGTTGGAAGGTCGGAGAATGCACGCGCGCACACACAACAAGCCCCCTCTCAAATATGTAGACACATTTGTTTCCTTGATGCTCTCTACCTCCAATCTAATATCCAATCTTTCATGTCTTAGACTTTCTGTTACTCTCATCGTCTAGGTCTTGTCAATTTTCAAATTTAATTTCTTTACATACCCTCCCAAATTCATCTACCAACCTTTGCAACTTCTCTTTAGAACCTCATAAAAGCGCCGAGTCATCTGCAAAAAAACACCTATGACAACCCTCACTTTGTATTAGACTAATTACTTTTTAATCCCACACATTTTCCCAACATTTTAACATTCGCTTCTTTTACAACCCCGTCAATAAATATTTAATGAAATTACGGTTGCATCATACATCCCTGTACAAAACCTTCCCTTTACTGTAAAATAATCTCCCTCTCGCTACATATTCTAGCCTCAGCCTCACTATCCACATAAAAACTCTTTAGTGCTTTAAGTAGCTTATCAACTATTTTATTAATTTGCAACATCTGTCACATTGCTCCTTTATCCACCACATCATGTGCCATTTCTAATCTATAAATGTAATGAAAATGTCCTTACCTTCTGTAAACACTTGGTCTACCCATCCCCTACCTTTTCTTAAACCTCCATGTTCCAATTCGTTTCTACTTTGTCTTACCCATAAGCCTTCCAGTAATGATTCTGCCGTGAACTTTACACAGAACACTCAGTAGACTTATTTCGATCACGTGCTAACACCAACAGATTAACTGATCAGGGCTAGTTGTCCTTGACTCGTGAACCGCAAGTTGGCAGTAATTAAAGACACCAAACTTAAGTTAAAATTTAGATAACAGTATACATTAATAATTACAGTTTGTTGGATCAAGGAGGATAAAAATATTTTATTGCAAAAATAAATTTAATTAATGGTTACTTTAGCAGGTTAAATATGTCAGTAATAAGCTGTCAGGAAATTTCAACACACAATGACTATTTTTCTCATAAATTATAAGATTATGTAGATTACACATATAAGCAGTGACACTAAATTAGGAATGTAAGTTTCAAATGGATGTCATTTAATAAAGATGGACAATAACTCTATAAACAGGGTGGCCACACAAGTAATTCACACAATATTAGGCACAAATAACACTGCAATAATATTCACCTTAAACACAACTTGAGTAAGGAATTATACAATACATAACAAACAATCTGCCTCAACTACAAACTAGGAAATACATCAGCCAAGTCGTAGGAATAGCCAGCAATCACATTGAATAATAATAAAAATTATAATATTTATTTCTACAAGTACATGTACAAGGTATACAGTCCTAGCTGACATCAATGACATACTACTATATAGAAAGCCGCTTATTATGCAGATCATTCCGGGCAAATTAGGTCAGTTTTGTCCCCAGGATGCGATCCACACCAGCCGACTAAATCCCAGGTACCTATTTTACTGCTAGGTGTACATAGTACATAGACACGGTCTAATATTTCCACCCGTACCGGGGATCGAACCACGGGCCTCAATGTGCGACATGAGTGCGCTAGCAATCGAACTACGGGACACCCTAGATAACAGCCAGCAAACAATTAGGCAGAAGCACCAAGTAAAATCTAATCACCAAGAGTGCAGCACACAACGTTGAAGAACTACAACCTAGCCTATAATCACTCTTTCTCCAGGGTTCGTCTACAGCAAGATGTATGTAATGTTTACCGTGGCTGATGTTTTCACCCTACAAAACAGATGGGTGGGGCAATTGTTGCCGTTCAGAGAGTCATTGCAACTACTATTTCTGTGGACTTTTGGCAAAAAAAAAAAATTGTCTAATGGACGATGGTAAATGCATTTCCTTTTTTTTTTTTGGGGGGGGGGTGTCACTCTTAGTGGGAGACGGCTGGTGTGGTAACTAAAATATATGCCGTATTTTCCGGCATATAAGGCGCGTTTTTTCCCCCAAAAAATCTTGGGAAAAATCACCACGCGACTTACATGCTCTAGGTCAAGGTTACGCTCTAGCAGTTGTTTACTAACTTTAAGTTACAACTGCTTAGAAACATCGTCGTGTATGTCTTATATGTTTGTGCGCCTTATATGCCGGAAAATACGTTATTATATTTACAAAAGTATATAATAACTCAACCCCCATCTATGGATAAATATGGGCCACAGCTATAATGTTTAAAAAAAATATTGAAGCCTGGGATGGTACAAGGATATTTTTCTTCAAAAAAGGAGAAAACTTTTTTTTTCTTAACACACATGTAGGATCTCTTTAAATTACCTCCCTTTAAATTGCCTTAATACTGTTGATGGAGCCTTGGTCTGAGGAATCAAACCTGTATGATTCCTGTTCACCTGGGCCTTTCTAGGGCCTGTTCCGCCCTGGCCGGTAACAATGTAACAAGACTTTAACATCAAGTTATAAAAGAAATGAAAAGGGATCAATAGGAACGAAATAATCACAATAATTCTTTCTGGTTTTTATTAACTTAATAATCCGTAGAAAGCTTTATATAAAATATTTAAAATGATGTAACCATGAAACAGTATTTACAAACAAGCTTATCTTAAGTTCACTTATTAATGAAGGGTGCAACATTCAATATTCTTTCTCATCTATTACACTAAATGGCTCTAAAATTGCAAGACGTTCTATTCACTTAACATATTACTTGACTCCTCACACTGAGTCGAAAAGCATAACACTTATTTGTTAATCCATTATCACCGTAATGTATCTAGAACGTAGACTATTCACAACTCTTAATTAGTAACCACTTTCAGAGCAATAAATGGAATAGAAATGTTTACGGTCTTAAAGAAGTTTTCCAATGAATGTTTCCAAGGACATATACCCACAGTCGTCTTTTAAGACTATGTCGCTCAAACTCGTTTCTACTAAATCTAGAGGAAAACTCTAGCGTCTGCAATACAGCACACACGCTCTTACTACGATCACCATTCGAGACATATTCCAAAGTCTCCACAGTTGCACAACACTCACTCTTGCTGTGAGCGCCATTAGAGACATATTCCAAAGTCTCACTTACTACAGCTCACTCATTTGCTTTGAGCGGCAACAGACGAACCTCAGCGTCTCACTCACTACAGCGCACTCACTTGCTTTGAGCGGCAACAGAGACGAACCTCAGCGTCTCACTTACTACAGCGCACTCACTTGCTTTGAGCGGCAACAGAGACGAACCTCAGCGTCTCACTACAACGCACTCACTTGCTTTGAGCGGCAACAGAGACGAATCTCAGCGTCTCACTACAGCGCACTCACTTGCTTTGAGCGGCAACAGAGACGAACCTCAGCGTCTCACTTACTACAACGCACTCACTTGCTTGCTTTGAGCGGCAACAGAGACGAATCTCAGCGTCTCACTACAGCGCACTCGCTTGCTTTGAGCGGCAACAGAGACGAACCTCAGCGTCTCACTTACTACAGCGCACTCACTTGCTTTGAGCGGCAACAGAGACGAACCTCAGCGTCTCACTTACTACAACGCACTCACTTGCTTTGAGCGGCAACAGAGACGAATCTCAGCGTCTCACTACAGCGCACTCACTTGCTTTGAGCGGCAACAGAGACGAACCTCAGCGTCTCACTTATTACAGCGCACTCACTTGCTTTGAGCCGCGACTTAGACAAACACCACTCAAGGTGATGGAGGCTCACACAGGAACCTCACAAAGGTCAGAAGAATAAATCCAAGGTGCTTCTCAGGAAAAGTGAGAGGACAGTTCTCACCATGAAAGTCTCACTGAGGACTGAATGCTCACTGACGGATCATTGACTGATCACTGACTGTTGACTCGATGATGACTGAATGACATCTGACTGATCACCGACAGATCACTGCTTGCTGACTCGTTGACTACAGAATACTCTCTCTGTCTGACTCGCTGAATAGATACTGACAGCTGTGTAGCAGGTGGCCCCCCTCATTGGGTACGATGACGTGGTAAGGCGGGAATTCATGACCTGTTAACGAGCGGATGGATAGTTAGCTATACGTCACAAAACCCTACCTAGATGTACAGGAGACATACCACTTGCCAATATAACGCTTATTTTCATAATAATGATAAAGACATTTTCTACTGCCGTATGCTCAAGTATATAATGATGGGTAAGGGTGGGTCCCGTAACAATCTGAGGAATCAAACCTGTATGATTCCTGTTCTCCGGGTGACGGGATTTCTACGTGTTTTTGGGCTTCCTTCTCTCACTTTTAATCCGTTCTTTCTCCTCCTGTTTTTCTTTATTCATGAACCTCTTCTAACAACTTCCCTCTTCTCTGGCCTCCTCCTAATTCACTTGTTTATCTATCTACTCTTTCTTATCGTTCTCCAGATTTACTCTATCCGTCTCCTGTATCCTTCTCCGGCCCCGTCTCCTATATCCTTCTCCGGCCACGTCTCCTATATCCTTCTACGACCCCGTCTCCTATATCCTTCTCCTGCCCCGTGTCCTATATCCTTCTCCGGCCCCGTCTCCTATATCTTTCTGCCCTGTCTCCCATATCCTTATCCTGCCCTGTGTCCTATATCCTCCTGCTCTGTCTCCTATATCCTTCTCCTGCCCCGTGTCCTATATCCTTCTCCGGCCCTGTCTCCTATATCTTTCTCCTGTCCCGTGTCCTATATCCTTCTCCGGCCCTGTCTCCTATATCCTTCTGCCCCGTGTCCTATATCCTTCTCCTGCCCCGTCTCCTATATCCTTCTCCGTCCCCGTCTCCTATATCCTTCTCCTGCCCCGTCTCCTAATCCTTCTCACAACAAAGACAAGGCTCTGACGCGCTCATTTCCCCTCACTGAAGATGGGAAAATTTTAGTGTCCACTTTGGAAGCTGGGTGAGAATTATTGAGGGGAGAGGGAAAGGGGGATGGTGAGGGGTCAGTGGGAATGATGGAGATTTCTCCCTCACTTCCACCACCGCCACTATCACCACCACCACCACACATGACAATATTAACACTGTCAATATCACCAACACCGCCGCTGTCCACCGCTATCCCTACCATCGTTATCATCACTATTGACTCCACCACCGTCATTTTCACACTCACTACCACCGCCGCCGCTGCCACCGCCGCCGCTGCCACCGCCGCCGCTGCCACCGCCGCCGCTGCCACCGCCGCCACTGCCACCGCCACAACAACGATGTTTCGGGACAGTTTGAGGCGTTTTCTGACAGATTTGAAATTGTAGCTACAATATGCACTAATTTTAGGAATACTTTCAGTTGGAATACCTGTTATATTACGTTACTGTTAAGCGGGTCAGTGGTCGTGTGACTGCCTGGTACCAGCCTGGTGGTGGCTTTGGTTGTGGTGGTGGTGGTGGCTTTGGTTGTGGTGGTGGTCGTGGCTTTGGTGGTGGTGGTGGCTTTTTTGTCGGTAGTAGTCGTGGAGGATGTGGTGGTGGCTTTGGTGGTGGTTGTGGAGGACGTGGTGGCTTTGGTAATGGTGGAGGATGATGTGGTGGCTTTGGTGGTGGGGGTGGAGGAGGTGGTGGTGGCTTTGGTGGGGGTGGCTTTGGCGGGGGTGGCTTTGGCGGTGGTGGCTTTGCTGGTGGTGGCGTTGGTGGTGGTGGTGGAGGAGGTGGTGGCTTTGGGGGTGGTGGTGGAGGATGTGGTGGTGGCTTTGGTGGTGGTGGTAGAGGTGGAGGTGGTGGTGGGGGGGGTGCTAGAGGTGGTTTTGGTCGTGGTCTTGGTGGTGGTGGTGGTGGTGAAGCAGTGCTTCAAGGTTCCTCCACCATCAATTAGGTTTCTAACAGTGAACTTTGCACTGCTCTGGCTTGCTGTATCCTCTTACACTCCAGCTGACTTTTTACACCCTCCCTCTATTACATCACTACCCTCCTCTCCCTTCCTTTCTCCCAGTCCCTGTCATCCCCCTCTCTACTCTCATTCCATCTCTATTCTCTCCCCTTCCCTCTCTATACTCTCTCTTCCTGCCCCTTCTTATCTCACCCCCGTCCTCTGACAAGGGCGTTGTTAAAGGTCACTCCATCCATAACAAGTGAGGTCACTTCCCAGGAGTCAATTTACGGTGTGACGGATGTCCTCACACACTAGCACAACATAATCATTGTCTCCGCTCTGCTTGACCTACCTTCAAGCACTGCTTGACCTACCTTCAAGCACTGCTTGAACTACTTTCAAGCACTGCTTGACCTACTTTCAAGCACTGCTTGACCTACCTTCAAGCACTGCTTGACCTACTTTCAAGCTCTGCTTGACCAACCTTCAAGCACTGCTTGACCTACCTTCAAGCACTTCTTGAACTACTTTCAAGCACTGCTTGACCTACTTTCAAGCACTGCTTGACCTACCTTCAAGCACTGCTTTGACCTACCTTCAAGCTCTGCTTGTCATTCTCCACCAGCCTCCCATTTTTTTTATACAATTATCACCGAATGGGTACTCTTAAATGGTTATCAGATTTCTTTCTTTATCCAGTGACTCGTTTGTATTTCGCTCATAACAAAAAAATGCCTCATCCGATCGGTTTCAAACTTTCTGGTGTACAGTAACGAGGACAGGACTTTTAGAATCATTTGGATGTGTTAGGCATAGTTGTTAGGCATACTGTCCCTGGAAAAGATCATTATTATTTGTTTACTCTGGAAAGTTAACTGGATAACCCGTTCGTAGCATCCCGGGAACGTCTCCGATAACCTGCAAAACCTTCTGCAGCTAATATTCAAACTTACAAAATATGTGCCTCCTATTTCGAAGATGGTTGAAAGTTTGGTGACCAGTGAAGTATCAACTAAAAGCCACTGTAGTATCAACAAGTGACCGCTGTAGTATCAACAAGTGGCCAGTGTAGTATCAACAAGTGGCCAGTGTAGTATCAACAAGTGGCCACTGTAGTATCAACAAGTGGCCACTGTAGTATCAACAAGTGGCCAGTGTAGTATCAACAAGAGACCATTGTAGTATCAAAGAGTGGCCAGTGTAGTATCAACAAGTGACCACTATAGTATCAACAAGTGACCACTATAGTATCAACAAGTGACTACTGTAGTGTCAACAAATGACTACTGTAGTGTCAACAAGTGACTAATGTAGTATCAACAAGTGGCCACTGTAGTATCAACAAGTGGCCACTGTAGTATCAACAAGTGACCACTGTAGTATCAACAAGTGACCACTGTAGTATCAACAAGTGACTACTGTAGTATCAACAAGTGGCCATTGTAGTATCAACAAGTGGCCATTGTAGTATCAACAAATGGCCATTGTAGTATCAACAAGTGGCCATTGTAGTATCAACAAGTGGCCACTGTAGTATCATCAAGTGGCCACTGTAGTATCATCAAGTGGCCACTGTAGTATCAACAAGTGGCCACTGTAGTATCAACAAGTGACTACTGTAGTATCAACAAGTGGCCACTGTAGTATCAACAAGTGGCCACTGTAGTATCAACAAGTGGCCACTGTAGTATCAACAAGTGGCCACTGTAGTATCAACAAGTGGTCACTGTAGTATCAACAAGTGGCCACTGTAGTATCAACAAGTGGCCACTTGTAGTATCAACAAGTGGCCACTGTAGTATCAACAAGTGGCCACTGTAGTATCAACAAGTGGCCACTGTAGTATCAACAAGTGGCCACTGTAGTATCAACAAGTGGCCACTGTAGTATCAACAAGTGGCCACTGTAGTATCAACAAGTGGCCACTGTAGTATCAACAAGTGGCCACTGTAGTATCAACTGGTGTATACTACAATGTGTACTGTAGTTTCCACTAGTGGATACTACAGTGTATGCTGTAGTATCCACCAAGTGAACATTCCTAAATGCTCCAGTGCACTGACATCTAGTCTATGCAAAAGCTTTTGATTGCATACAAAAAACATTAATTCGGTTGAAGAATTTTTTGGAACTCTCTTGAAAATCGCTGGTTTAACATTTCCAGAGTTTGACTCTTTAATTGTTGCTTTTGTTAAAAGTTTATTGCAAGGTTTCCTTTTTTGGACTCTTGGGGATGTTCTTGCTCTCCAGATCTGATTCTTCCGACGCTCTTCAGGATAATTTGAGCTCAGGAAAACCCACACTTGAAAAATAGACACGAAAACTGAGAATATTTAAATTCTTCCTCCGGAATCCTCGTTATCACAGAACAGCGCTGAGTGATCCAGAAGGTCAAAGCATTTCTCACCTCAGAAAATTTCCTTCCTCAGCACAGAGAAATCTGTGCGGAAGAGGGATTAACAAATTCTGTCATTTTCTTCTCGGCTCTCTACAGTAAATGTTGGATTGTCTGAATGGTTTGCAACCGGTTAATGTTACACTAATATCGTTTCATCCCTTTTCATATAAGCAGAAAGTTAACCTCTTCTTTGAGGTTATCTCGCTCTTACCTGACACTTTGAAAACGAGGGCCACAACGGAAGGAGCTGAGAGATATATATATATATATATATATATATATATATATATATATATATATATATATATATATATATATATATATATATATATATATATATATATATATATATATATATATATATTTTATATATATATAAAGATCACAGTAATCAGGTGATATCAAAATATGCAAGACAACCACTATGAAAAAATAGAGGAATTCCAAGCGCTTTCGTGACAACTCACATTATCAAGGAACTATAAAAAGAAACATGACAAGAGGACTTATATAAGGGGCAAGACTACACCTCAGGCACATTACACTAACAAAGACAACACCTCACAGTAGCGTAACATCTCACGACTCTGTGAAGTGGAAAATAAGAAAGGACCTGAAACTCTTCCCAAGAATTAAGATTAGTCCAATTTATCATTAAATTTTTCCCAAATTTTATTAATTATAAAAGAATCCAATTTATATAAACCAAAAGAAATATTCATATTATTTTCAAAACTGCTTTTAATGAAACATGATTCTATTATATTCCTCTCAACCATGGACTTGCTTGATACAACCTTCTCAGCATTTTGAAAATCAATCATGTGAGAGATTTTAACCATCCAATTGATTTTCAAAATGCTGAGGCATGAAAAATTGATTTTAGGTGTGATATACATAAGAACATAAGAAAGGAGGAACACTGCAGCAGGCCTGTTGGCCCATACTAGCAGGTCCTT